>JARFJB010002482.1:88411-333609 GCA_036346205.1 Vesta saturnalis | reverse complement strand
GGGTGCGAGGGCGTGTGCTCGTGCGAGCGTGTGCGTGCGCGTGCGAGCGCGTGTGTTCGCGTGTGTTGGCGTGTGTGGTCGTGTGTCGGCGTGTGTCGGCGTGTGTCGGCGTGTGTCGGCGTGTTTCGGCGTGGGTCGGCGTGTGTCGGCGTGTGTGGGCGTGTTTCGGCGTGTGTCGGCGTGTGTCGGCGTGTGTCGGCGTTTGTCTGCGTGTGTCGGCGTTTGTCGGCGTTTGTCGGCGTGTGTCGGCGTGTGCGGCGTGTGTCGGCGTGTGTCGGCGTGTGTCGGCGTGTGTCGGCGTGTGTCGGCGTGTGTCGGCGTGTGTCGGCGTGTGTTGGCGTGTGTTGGCGTGTGTTGGCTTGTGTTGGCGTGTGTTGGCGTGTGTTCGCGTGTGTTCGCATGTTGTCGCGTGTGTTCGCGTGTGTTCGCGCTTGCGCTCACGTGTGCGCGCACACACGCAAAAAAAATCAAGGTAAGTAGTGACGACCGAATCGTTCAAATTGTCGCCCATCATTTTCGACGCATTGTTTACTCTTTGAAGAGTAGATTGAACAGCAGTCTTAATTTCTGTTCTCGTCGAAATACTCTGAATGGCATTTCGTATTATATCGATCATGTTGTCTCGAGTAAAGGGCCTAGTTGCAAAAACAGGTTCTTTAATTCGTCCCCAAAAGATAGGCTTCCACGTCCTATCAGGGTGTGCATTATCTAAAAATTCTCTTATTTTTTAATTTTCAGTTACGCCCTCTAGCGGCGGTCCTACAATTCTATAAATAATTTCCAGGTTTTTCTCGAGGCCACTTTTGTTATACATTTTTTTTCTGAAGCTGTACTATAAGAGATTTCTGATATATGGCCGAGTGTTATTCTTATTGGGACACCCGATACATATCCTGTTTCCAATTCAAACAATTTGACTAAATATTTCATTAACTTTTATGTGGAGTTTTTCGTAATCACACCGAAATTAAAATGTGAGCAAATTTTCTTACATTCATTATTAGGTTTCGCCCGTAGAGCGTTTTTATGATGTTTTATAGTTATTTAACAAAGAGTGTTAATAGAGGCGATTAATAATCGAGATATTTTAATGTGTGCACTAAGCAAACGCGTTAATGATCAAGATTATTAATCGCCAATAACACAGGATTTACAAACTATCAAAAGTATTTTTAAAATTTCTATTTGAAATAGTTATGTAACCAAAAATGCGAGCAGTGGAACTGGATTTTATTAGAAATCAAGGTATTCCTGAAATATATGACCGCTTATGAAATTTATTACAATATGTCAAAAACTCATTTCTTATTGTGATATAAGTAATAATGTTTAATGTTTAGCGTTGTTTAATCATCGCACAAAAGTTGGGTATATGAATTCGTTAGATCTGCGTGTCTGTGTGTTAAGGAATCTTGAAAATCTGACTTTGTATCTCATCAAAAACATGGTCAAATCGGGGAAAAAGGATTCTCATCTTGTTTTATTTGAAATCTGTAGTGTAGGTTGCTATATTTCACATCTGTAATGTTTGTTGCCTATGCTAAAATTATAGTCTACGTTCAATTTTTCCTTCGTCGGGCGTTAAAACATTCCCTCGTGCCATAATCTCCTAATTATGCCCTTAATACATAAATAACTTATATTCTAATTTAGAATTATAATCTTGTGTATAAACACTCAAATGCGGGCATAAATTGGCCTTTATAGCACACAGTAATAAAAAATTTCTAAGCAACGATAGCACTAATTATTCAAACAAGCTTCGGTATCGAACATTTATTAACGTTAAAGAAAACCTTACTATTTATAGAAATTATAACTACACAGTATCCCTAACAACATCAATATAGCCAACTACTTGCACAACACTAAAGTTTGCATCGGCACAATTCTCACAAACTTGCAGGAAATACTTAATATTTTATTGAAAGTTTTAGAAACTAAAATAGAATAAAACTTCGTATATGCCACGAGCATAACATTCGATTAGGGTTACTCGTTCATAACAAAAACTTATAAGAACTATTATAAATATTATTGGCGTTAACATTTGTGAAGGAATTAAGTTTTTTGCATTATTACATACAATGTCGGTTTAACCGAAAATATACAAGGTGTCCTGTGTATCAATGTACTTATTTTGAGGGAACTACTTTCCAATAAAAAAAGTCATATAAATTAAGGGCCCGATTATCAACCGGTTTTTAGATATTCAATTTTGTATATTCGTTCTAATTTTAGGGACATTGCATGTTGGCGTAAATAACTTCTTCGGGAATAGAAAATATTGATATATCATTGTAAAGGGGATAACATTTTCTACGAAATGGTGTATTAAAGAGATTATATTGTCATCCACAAAGTAAGTTAACGTCTTCAAACCTAAAAGTTTTACATTTTTTAATTTTTCTAGCAAAATATCGAGTCCAATTGTATTTACCTGTTTTAGAATTTTCGGTGTATGAAACACGGAAAAAGTTGCGCAAAGTATCAGTTTTAATAACGTCTACAAAATAGATAGTTTACTTTACCAATAATCCATCATTTTTTTTATTTCCTCGAGAAAACTGTTTTTCGCCTCTGTACATTGCAAAAACGTAAATCAAGTATTAACCAATTGTTATCAGTTATTAACTTATTATTAATTTAAGACATACTAAGATTTCTTTATGATATAAAAAATAATCATAAGAACTCGTCAAAACGTCCTCCTTCTTTACGGATGCACCATTGACAACGTCGAGCAACGGAATTTGTGACATTCGCAATATCATCTTGTTTACGCCTCATACCTTGACAAGTGTGTTTAATACTTGCTATTAATTCAGCGCTGTTGTTGACAGGTTAACCATAAACTTTTGATTGTAACGTGTCACACATGTAGAAGTGCAGAGGATAAAGATCCCCTTGTTGGGAATTAGTTAAAGAAATCATTCCTCAAAATAAGTACATTGATACCTACGACATATATATATATATATATATATATATATATATATATATATATATATATATATATATATATATATATACATATACATATATACCATACATACTGCGTTTTTCTTTAATCCAAACATACGATTTTATACACAATGTACTTATTTCTATGTTCAGTTTAAAAAAAACCGTCAACGTATTGCAGTAGTTCAAATGAGTAGTAGGTAAAATTGACAGCTCTCACATACTTTAAAAATACCACCATACAGTTTAACTTACAAAATGCTTTCCACTGAAATAAAAATTCAAATTTGAAACTGGTACAAAAGTGACAATGCTTTGAGAAGAGTGCGGGACTTATTAGCCATACATTACCCTGAGGAACACATCCCATCTGTTTCATCCATCCATAACATCGTTACTCAGCTTAATAAGGATGGTTGTGTCGCAAATTTCCACAAAAAAAAAGTAAAAACTTGCCACGTCCTCAATGAGGAACTAGAACTAAACATTTTGTGCTATGCCGAAGACAATACCACAACCTCATTGCGTGTAATAGCACAAGAATTTCAAATTTCAAAGAGTTCGGTTTAAAAAAATTTAAATACAGGTCGTACAAATTTCATAATCACCAATAACTATACAATGACGACAAAATTAAACGCACAGATTTTTGTGAAGCATTAGTTAATTTATTCAATGACAATGAGAGAATTTTAAGAAAAATAGTCTTCACACACACACACGCGTACACGCACGCGCAGGCGCGCGCACGCGCACACACGCATACACGCACACACGCACACACGCACACACGCACACACGCACACACGTACACACGCACACGCGCACATACGCACACGCGTCACCCGCACGGACACGCTCAGACACACACGTGCACACGCACAGCGCACGACGCGACACACACACGTACACAGCACACACAGAAACCGCACACACGCCCACACATCTACACACTACGACATCAAATTACACACGTCACAGCTACACACACGACACACGCACACGCACTTAGCACACAACTACACACATCACGCACACATACACAGTTCTTTTGTAACCTTATAGTGGTATTCCTCACTAACTAGTGCAGCCTAAATGCTAATTAGTGCCATGACTAGACCTGACAATTTGAATTGGCGTGACTGCTATAATTTATGCACTATCATCAATTGATAAAATTATTTCTTCTTTTTCTGCAATTTAATCAACAATTTACTCGATAATTAATTCAAATTTAAATAATTCGTTTAGCTGTAAAAAAATTATTTAATGTGCATTGTTTTGTGAAAACTAAAATCACTTTGGGTAAATAATAGTTCTTTTGTAACCTTACTTTAATGGTATTCCTCACTAACTAGTCCAGCGAAAAGTAAAATTAGTGCTAGACTAGACCTACATTTATGTTTATCCAATGCCTTCATCAATATTCTTGCTAGATGCTCTTATCTGTACAGTATTATTACCCAACAGCTCCTCATATTCACCAATTTCCAGTGGACAATTTCCTGAACTGAATACTGAAATGTAATACAGGAGATGTTAATACTATTTTGGGAATATGGTATGTCAAAAGACACTAATAGAAACCTAATGGGTATTCTTTATTTTATGAAATATTACTGTATACTGTAGATCATGTTTAACTTGAATTTCAAATATCTCTAAGATGCTTTTGCTGTAAGTCGTAAGAAACCCAACAATCCTCATTTCACCAATTTCCTCCCACTTAGCACTTTCCTGAACTGAATTCGTAAACGTCATAATGATCTTCATTTTGTTTGTACAACGCTGCTTAGTTTGATATCCAACATGATATTTTACACTATTTTGAACTTTCCTAACATTACCCTTGAGGGATGATTTCCCTTGTTTTTGTCAACTATTTTCCATTCTCATGATACTCCACACGGTATACTCGGTTCAAAAAATTTAATTTGCTCCCTTATTTATCCCTCCCGTTAGGGGATGATTTCGGGAAAGTCAGAACACGTATTTGTTTATTTTTTAAGGAACATCTAAATATCAATTTCCATGTTTCTGGTCTCAACGGTTTTTACAATATATTCACTTTGTTTAAACAATTCATCGCCCTTTGGAACCCTATTTCATCCCCCTGAGGCAAAATTTCAAAAAACGGTGAAACATGTTTAGTTCGATTAATGATGAGAATTGATTCCCCGGTTTTCAGATCTACAACTGCTCAGGTTTACGAAAAGGCGTATTTTTTCAACCATTAACTTCTACTCCTTAAGGGTTGAGTTGCCTACGTGGTAAGGGTTATCTGTTACACAAATTTGAAGTTCCAAGCCTTTTATTAATATATACCGGGTTGCTCATTAGTACGTCAAAGTGAATTTTCGGCTAACTGCGCACAGTAGAAAAAAGCATGCTATAACCTAAAAATATTTTTGCATATACAGAGTGTTCTATAACAGCGGTACATAACCTATCTTTCTTATTTTTAATGGAATGGTATAGTTTTTACTGCGGGTTTCGTTTCTACTCTGAAAAACAACCACTTTGTATTAAACATGTCGTATAACTAAACGTTTAAATAAAAAATTATCATTTTTCGTCGTAGTTGAAAAATTTATTTTGAGTTTACTACCAAATCTATGAATTTGCAACTCGTCATGTAATTGGTGCAGACATGATCTTTTAAGAAATATTCTGACTTTATACAGGGTGTCCAGAAATATGAATTTATGGTTTTTTTTTTGTTTTAAATGTAAATAACTATCTTATCTTATAAAACACCCCGTATATTATTCTTCTTTCTTTCTTCTTTCTTCTTTCTTCTTTCGCAGCTTATTCCATCCATCGTCGGATGTAAGCCTCCCTTAGATTCTTCCATTCTTCTCTGTTCGTTGTTTTCCTCATCCAATCGTACCCTACCATTTTCTTTATGTCGTCCGTCCACCTGGTCTGTGGCCTTCCTCTACTCCTCTTATTTTCTCGGGGCCTCCATTCCATGATTCTTCGTGTCCATCTGTTGTTTTCCATCCTGCCTATATGTCCTGCCCAATTCCATCTTAAGGTACATAGCCTTTCTATGACATCTGTGACTTTAGATCTTCTTCTTATTTCGATGTTCGGAATACGGTCCTGTAGTTTGACATTCAGCATCCTTCTTTCCATTGATCTTTGAGTGACTTGAAGTTTGTGAGTAATACTTTTATTAAGGGCCCATGTTTCTGTACCATATGTTAGAACTGGTAACACATATTGGTCGAAGGTCTCTGCTTTTAGAGTATTTGGTGTATCCGAGAGAAATATGTCTTGTAATTTTCCGAATGCTGACCAGGCCAATGATACTCTTCTATTCAGATCTGCTGTCAAGTTATTTTTGAAAGCTGGAATTTTTGGCCTAAATATACAAATGTGTCTACTTTTTCTATCGTGTTGTCTTCTAGAATAATTTCTTGTTGGTCTTCTGTTTCATTTGTTAGGTATTTTGTTTTATGCATGTTTATTTTCATTCCTATTTGTTTTGATGTTTCATTTAATTCTTCCAACATTTCTTGCAGTTCTGTTCTATCTTTTGCTATCAATGTTATGTCATCGGCGAATCGCAAATGATTGAGCTTCTCGCCGTCTATTGTTATGCCTTTGTCTTAATCTAGCATCCTGAACATATCCTCTAACGCTAATGTAAATAGTTTAGGGATATTGAGTCACCCTGTCTTACACAACGATGTGTCTTAAATTTATTAGTTTGTGTATCTGTTGTTATCTGTATCGTTGCGTTTTTATATATGTATTTAATAAGAGCCGTGTATCTTTCGTCTATTCTGCAATTGCTTAAAGCATTTAGAATTGCCCATACCTCTATTGAATCAAAGACCTTCTCATAATCTATCATTGCGACCCACAATGTTATATTATATTCGTTGGCTTTTTCAGTTAATATTCGCATTGTCTGTAGATGATCTATCGTGCTGTAGCCTCGCCTAAATCCTGCCTGCTCACGTGGCTGGTACTTGTCCAGTTTGTTTGTTAGTCTTTGTGTTATTATTCTTGTGAACAGTTTATACAGTACCGACAGAAGACTAATTGGTCTGTAATTTTCTAGTTTATATTTGTTTCCCTTTTTAAATATTAAGACTACTACGGCATTTAACCAGGCATTTGGTATTCGGACTCCATTAAGCATTTATTGTAGATTCGTTTTAGTTGTTTTAAAACAGGTTCACCTCCATATTTAATCATCTCTATTTCTATTCTATCTTCTCCTGGTGCTCGGTTATTGGACATCTTTTATATTATATATTATTTATATTGTATATTATTACATTATTCAAAAGAAAATTGAAAGACCTACATTTTTAATAATAAGCAAATTTTGTTTATCTGCCAGGGTTTTTGAAATATTTAAAATATTAAGATTTTTATTTTAATTCTTCGTGGTATAATCAACGTGCATCCTGTATAATATTAGGTGTATTGATCAGAAAACTATCATAACAGTTGCCATACTTGAATAAATGATAAAATGTATTGATTTTTGTAGTAAGTATGTAACTGAGAATGTAATTTCATAAAAAAAACTGTTGATAGATATAAAAATAGTACTATGTAAAAAGAAACTTTTTTAAAAACCAGGCGGAAAGTGCACTAAAAAGGAGAAAATATTTTTTTTCTTTGCGCCAAAATGTGATCATATTATAAACATGTCACGAAGAGAAATGAATTATGATTAGCGCCCCACACTTTTATTTGTAGCAAAGATTTGGCTGCTTTTTAAAAAAAGTTTCTTTTTTCATAGTATATTTTTATATCTACTAAAAGTTTTTTTTATGAAATTACATTCTCACTCACATACGTAATACAAAAGTTAATACAGTTTACCATTTATTTAAGTATGGCAACTGTTATGATCGTTTTCTGGTCAATGTACCTAATATTATACAGGGTGCACATTTATTATTATACCACGCAGAATTCAAATAAAAATCTTAAAATTGTAGATATTTCAAAAACCGTTGCAGACATACAATATTTGCATACTACAAAAATTGTAGGTCTTTCAATTTTCTTCGGAATAATGCAATAATATACATTTTATATATATATTTAAGATAAGATAGTTATTTACATTTAAAACAAAAAAACTATAAATTCATATTTCTAGTACACCCTGTATAAAAATTAAATAAATCATAATATTTCCTAAAAGATCAATGTCTGCACTAATTACATGCGGAGTTACAAATTCATAGATTTGGTAGTAACCTCAAAATAAATTTTTGAACTACGACGAAAAATGATAATTTTTTATCTAAAAGTACAAATATTTCAAAAACGGTTAAGTTTAGCTATACGATATGTTTAGTAGAAAGTGGTTGTTTTTAAGAGTAGAAACGAAATCCACAGTGAAAACTATACCATTCCATTTAAAGTAAGAAAGATCGGTTATGTACCGCTGTAATGGAACAATCTGTATATGCACAATAAAAAAATCCACGTAGTAGATTCATTGTTCGTTTGTAAAAGTACGCGGGTTATATTTATCACATAGCAATTTTCAAGTGTTACTTATTACAGCTATGTAGTAATGTAAATATCTCACGTCTCGCAAAAATTGCATATGGGAGGTTTCTTCAGAACAACGACGATTGGATTACATTAAAATGTTATTATTCTTTTTCATTAAACAGGCAAAAAATGTAATTGGCAAAAGTGTACAAATCTCAATATCTATACAATGTGGTGATTCATAATTGCAACAGGGATTTAATATGGGAAATCACTTTTTTGCAGAAATTGGTTTCCCCTTTTATTTTAGAGCAAAGTTTTTTCAAAATATTAAACTGGAATTATTACATATTACAGTGTATACTTTTTTCAAAACTTGCAATCATGTCCCTTAAAAATGATACTATAAAAAAGAAAGTGCACTAAAGAAGAGAAAATAATTTTTCTCTTTGCACCAAAATGTGATCTTTAAGACTAAAAATAAAAGCGTGGGGCGCTCATCATAATTCATTTCTCTCCGCCACGTATATAGTATAGATTTTTGATAACATTTTGGTGAAAAAAAATGTTCTCCTTTCTGGTGCACTTTCTACGCGTAAATAAAAGCGAGCTTTTTAGAAAAGTTTATTTTTCACTTTTTAGCCTTGTCAAATATTTAAATCGATTTATCAACCATGCTACACATATTTTTTAAATACAGGATCTATGATTTAATTCCTTCATAATTTGTTTAAAATAATTAGTTATGAATTGAATTGTACAAACGGTTTTTTGAAATTCAAATTTTCAATAATTATGTTCGTATGAAAATGACTGAAATTGATTTTTGTTTACTATGCCAATGGAATGAATTTCAGAACTGTAGCCTTAACAAGTTCATTGATAAATGATACTTTTAATTTAACGAAAACTAACAAATACTAAGTAAGATAATAGTTTATTTTACCAATACTGCTACTAATATTCCAAACTGTAATACAAATATGTAACTATTCTTTTTTATTTATAATGTTGTTATTAATAAAACTAGCATTGATAAACACGATGTCTCCATTTATGTTGCAACAAAAATGACGTCATTACGTTCTCACATTTTTTTCGATAAGTTAATAAATAAATAAATAAACAAGTAAATAATTAAACGATTTAGTAACAGATAGATAAGCATTTCAAAATTTTCACTAAAAAGCGTCAAAACCTGATTGATTTTCTAAATCTGATTCATTATTAGTGTAATTGTCATCACTTTCAAAATTTATAATCAAAGGACGGACTTCTGGGCGCTCAAATATTGTTTCCCTCTCTTACCACCTAAAAATTTCTTCTTCGGTATGTTTTACAGAATTTTTCCACATATCAGGAGTAACCAGTAATGAATGCCTCGTGCCACATATTCAGTCAATCATTCTCACTGTTACCATCCCCACCAATATGCATATTGTAATTTTTTGCTATGCCCCAAATTAATTTAATAGGGTTGAATATGCAATGGTAAGGAGGAAGACGTAATAAGACTTTATGTCCATACTGTTCTGTCAGATCGTCCACTACGTACCTTTTGGGGGTGGTTTGTTTCTAAAAAAGAGTTGTGTTTAATAATTAATGTACACACTTTTTCTTTGTGTCCTTATTGAGAGACAATATGCAAAAGTTCGGTTTTAAACATCATATTTGTATAGGGGATGTTTTTATTTGTCAACCACTCCTTAATAGCCCTTTTCTTCCATGCAGTGGTAGGCGTTTTCTCCAATAACATTCTGTGATACGATGCATTATCCAATATAATCGGAGAAGAATTCTGTAGGTTTTGCAACAACTGATATTCGAACCATTTCAAGAAGTTTGTAACAACTCTTTTTTGTGTTGTATAAAATATACCTCAATTTAGGATCTTTCCTTCATTTAGTTCTAAATATAAGAAAATTTTAATTATTGAGATATGGTTATGAGGTAGGCAACTTAATTTGCATATCTACATAGTGCATACTTTCGTAAAGTAAATGTTTATTCATTTCTTATCTTATACGCAACGCGTCTGCGTTAAGTTATTCTGCTCATATCTTGTGCGCAGAATCGCATCATCTACATCGAAAGCCTCCATTTTTTCACTTACTGTTTAATGTCGAAGCAGATAGCTGCTTCTTTTTGATTTTTACCTAAATTTATGTGAAAGTGCCATCAAATTGGTGGCGCTTTTTTACTTATTTTTTATACAATTTTTTACTTTAATTACACTTTTATCATTAATTCAATTTACAACGTAATTACATCTTAAGTACGCATTTGATTTTATTGTTGCGTACATTTTTCGTTTTATGATTGCAATTTTTTGAATGGAAAACTTCCAAATTATGTCAAGATTGCACAATGATGACGTAAGAATGACTTCATGCAGGTTAACCGCTTCGTAATCATATTTAGATACCAGAGGTTGTCAAAAAGAAAACTTTGTGTACAAAAATTTCTAAGGTATTTATGTAGTGGTTTATTTAGTACTTTAAGCATAATTTTAAAACCTTCATTATTTCATCATTACATTTGATATTCAATAAACATAGTCTGTATATTGTTATTTTTTTACATTTTTATAAACTCGGTTTAATTGTTCCGATATTATAAAAAACAATTTGGCGCCCGAGATAATTTCATTAGTTTTACATTTTTTATTATTGATGGTAAGTGAAAATAATCGAGCAGATCTAGTGGTAATTAAGCAAATCATTTTATTTGAACCCACCCTATTAATCAACCGACTGAGTCAAAGGCACAACTATAAGTGGTGTAAGGTTTGTATTTTTGGAGAACTTTCATTATCTTATAACTTACTTTTTATTATTTAAAATTTGGTATACGATACACCTAACGACACATCACTTCTATTACAAGCTTTCCTGGTAGATTTCCCCATGATAATCGCCAAGTTTAGTTTTTGAACAAAATATTGCTTTACAACCCTCAATAAATCCATTTTCGCTCTCTGCATGAATATATGATATATCTGAGAGGGGTTTTTTTATCTAAATTTTAGTTTAAAAACGTATTTGTGTTGTAGTAGAACCTTTTTCAATCTGTTTTAGTAGTTTTAACACTCTTTAGATTTTCATTTTGCCAAAAACAACAAATAGTTCCATTTTGGAATATCCAGGTATCAATGAATACAAACTGGTAGAGAGCATCGTCCTTAGCTTGTTTATATGATCTCAGGAATTCCACTATTTTTAAAGCCACATTCGGTAGTTCCATGAGTCCACGACGTGGATTATCCTTTATCCATTTAAATCCAAGTTCTTTGAGCAATCTTCTCGAAGAAGTGGTACTGTTATTGAATAATTCCCTATCTTTTAGTTGGGACCACAGGTTTTGAATGGTTATGTGTTGTTCTAAAACCATACAGGATAAAACGTTTTTATTGGATTAATGTCTTTAATGATAAATATAATAAATTCAATTTTATAAAGGACAATTGTAAAATGTTCAATGGCTGGTATTACTTATTTCTTCGGTAATTATTATAAATAGTATCACGAATACCGCTTTTATTTAATGTCGCTGTGTTTGTAACTCGCTTAGAATAGCAACGATCTTTCTTTGGCGACTTTAACTTCTCATTGTTTTTATCTGCTTGAAAGATTCTGCTTACTGACCTTAAACTGATGTTTAGAGCCGCAGCTACACGCTGCAATAAAGTACTCTTACAGTACAATTGTTTTATATATATTATCCAAATTTTACCTCTCGAACAGCATTTAAGGGCAACAGAGGCTCATTACTATCTCTTTTTTGCTCGAAATAGCTAAGTAATGATGACACGAGTTCTCTGCATCGACTATCCATTTGCTTGGGCATTTTGGCAACCGAAGAATGAAAATACAGATCTCAATATTACAAATTGTTGACGGCAAAACTCAATCAAATATGCCTGTCAGAATAATGTCATCCATAACCTCAAAATATCGATAAATCGATGAATAAAAGACGGCAACACAGCACCATCTCTGACATTGACTAGGTTTACGTCGTTACTTTCTGGCCTGTTGATTAAAAGTTTATCACAAAATTTCACATTGGGTCTAAACCCAACAAAAGCAAGCTTGTGCACATACATTATTTTATCTCAAAAGTATTATATTAATTGCATTACCTTTAGATACAATTTGCGACGGAAACGTAACCACATAAGAGATGGAAATGCGTAATTGATGACGTGCGCCGCACTTTGGCTTTAACTATAATGATTGACATTGGATTATTTTCTCATATGAAAGATTTAGAAAAGTTTAAATGAAGTAATTTGTACGGTCAACAATGTCAAACTGAAGTTTGTTGATAGTTAAAAAAAAGTTGCATTGGTGGGAATCGAACCCGCACCGACCGCGTGACAGGCGATCATTTTACTATTAGACCATAAGTGTTCTGCTTCTTTGACATTGAAACAGCTATTTAAACCATTAACAACTGAAATTTATGTTAATTATAGTTTAGTTAAGCATTTTTATGAACCGTACCTGCTAAACGATCATATTGTAATCGGGAATTTAGGAGAGTTTCAACTCGATTGAACTTGTAAAAGTGATCGAAAAATCGATTAAAAATTTAGCGTGTAATATCAAAGAACACCGGAAAATCAACACGTTTTATATCAACCGTGAATCAGCCGTGAATTATCTGTCACTGTTACGCGTAATTTTCAACTGTTAGTGTCAGTTCAACATGGAACCATCCAAGAAAAAGTATCGTTTATAAATTCATTGAATAGAATCGGAGCTTTATACGGAACGGCAAATTCCCTGCTAAGCTACATTGCATCGGATCATTCATAACTTCGAAGAAACAGGAAGGGCAGAGAACAAATGCAAATGTAAGAAAGACGTCGAAGGAAGAAGAAACGACAATGCAAGAGAGAATGACTTCAATGTGCTCGCAATGGTTACGGAAAACAAGAATGAGAGTGTGAGACAAATTGACGAAACATTAGGAATACACTATACCACTGCTCTAAGAATTCTGAAAAACCAAACACCAAGATATAACTCATACAAGTACCATAGACAGCAAGAAATAGTTGAAAGATAGATTTCAGAGAATGGAGTTCTGTGCCAAAAATTTACTGACGAATCTTCATTATCTACGCACGTAGTCTAAATAATCAAAATCATAGATAGGTACGGGAATGTAGTTAATTTACATTTAACAGTTCAAAACCGCAGTCAGTACCGGCAAACCGTCAATGTTTGGGCAGGACTAGTAGGGCACCGAATAATCGGTCCATTCTTTATTAAAGGATCCCTCACTGCTAAGAAGGACATTGATTTATTACAAACTTCAGTTGGACCAGCTTAGAAGATCTTAACACAGACCACGATGTATGGTTTCAACGTGATCGCTGCCTTGCCCACAATGGTTTGCTCATGAGGAATTATATGGATGATACATTTCCCAACAAGTGGATTGGAAGAGGTGATACTGTTCATTGGCCAGTCCGATCACCGTATCTGCCTCTAAACTATTTTTTTTTTTTGTGGGGCTACCTACATAATAAACTGTACAGTAACTAGGAACAATATATTGATTTGAATTCACTAAAATATGCTATATTTCAAGAATGATTATCAACTAGCAAATGTGAGATGAGAATTTTACGACCTCTTAGGATATTGTTCAGCTGCAAACGTCCACTTATTTGAACACATGATTTAATTTATTATGATATGAAAATGTAAACTTTCACCATTAACACTCATAATAAAATACTTATCTTTTTTGGGATTTTTTAATGGTGTACTTTAAATTATACAATCTAAACGTTTCGATAACACTTACAGTTATCTTCGTCAGTAGTAATGTTTGTTAAAAATTGTTAAAGATGTAGTAAACAATTTTGTCAAATTTGAAAATTCAAACATGAACATAAGCCTGCTATTAATATAACAGTTTGAGAAACGTATAAGCCAACTATAAAATTGTAGTAAAGAATAACTAGGTCATTAAAATTAAATATTGTTAAACAAACCAGAACACTCTCTGCGACGAAAGCTAACAATGAAATTTGCCAGCCAAAAAACATTTAACAAAATTTAATCGAGTTATGATGTAAGTGTAAAGTTGTGAAAAACTTCAATTTTAAAATGATAGAAGCATTCACAAATCCAAACATTACATCAAAAAATAACCCAGTTAAATCTAACAAAGAGATATCTTTATCAATAATTGGAAGTGTTATTAACAATGAAAAGCACAATGCAGAACGTTCTTTGTAATTTTTAATTTCAATTTAATTTCAACTACTTATGTTAAATTATAGTGCTGTGGAAATTTAACATATAATTGGTAAAGCATTTGCTTCAAAGTCTAGGAAAAACACAGCAAAAAAACCTAGACATACCAAAAGTTGAAAACAAATTAAAATCAAGGCGTATCATTATGCTCTTTTTTTAATTATAAGATGCCAAAACCTATTTAAACGGAGATTTTCTTCTTGTCTATTAAAATTATTCGGGTGTTTATATATTTCAATAGTTTCACGTTGCAAACGAACATAATAATGGGTTTGTCTTGACAATATTTTCATATTGTCAAATTGAATGTCATGATTTAGATTATTCAGGGCATGGTCAGCCACAGCAGACCTCTCGGTTGACCCAATCTACAAAATCTCATATGTTCTTTGCGTCTTGTATCAAAGCTACGTTTTGTGGTCCCGATATATACTTTTCCACATGAACAAGATAACTTATACACTCCGGAAGATGATAAAGGGTTTGACACATCTTTAGGTGATCTTAAATGTTCTTTAATTTTTCTTGTAGGTTTAAAAATAGTCCTAATGCCATATTTGATTAGGATTTTTCAATTCTATTTGTAACATTAGCTATAAAAGAAGAAAAGCAATACCAACATTAAGAACTGGTTTTTCTTTAAGGTTGCGCCTAGAAGGTGTAATAACATTATTAATATTTGTAAGTGAATATCCATTATCTTGTAAGGATTTTCTTAAATATTTATATTCATCATTCAAAATTCAGGGTCACAAATTCGTTTTGCTCGATCTACTAAAGATTTAATTACACTAATTTTTGACGTGGATGGTGGTTGGATAATTTATGAAGGTATCTATCAGTGTGTGTCGGCTTTCTGTAAACCTTAAAAGATAGTGAATTATTATTTTTAGATATTAATATGTCAAGAAATGGTAAACTTCCATTAGTTTCTTTTTCCATGGTAAACTGAATACTAGGATGTATACCATTTATAAAAACCAAAAACTCATGCAGTGCTTCTTCTCCATGTCTCCAAATAACAAATGTGTCATCTACATATCTATACCAAACTGAAGGTTTTTTAGGTGCATTTTGTAAAGCTAATGTTTCAAATTTTTCCATATAAAATCAGCTGTACAGGACTAAGGGGACTACCCATTGCTACACCTTCAATCTGTTCATAAAATTTACTATTCCACTGAAAATAAGTTGTAGTAAGACAGTACTGAAAAGAATGGTTATGTCCTTTGGAAAAGATGATCTATGTATTCAATAGTTTCTTTTAGAGGTACTTTTGTAAAAGTGAAATAACATCAAAACTAACCATAATATCACCCTCTTCAATTTTGAAACTATGCATTTTTTCAACAAAGTCGGCAGAATTTTTAATGTAATGGGGTGTTTTTCCTATATGAGGTTGTAATAACAATGTAAGATGTTTTGCAAGGTGATATGTAGGAGAACCAATTGCACTAACAATAGGCCTTAAAGGAATATTAGGTTTATGAATTTTGGTAAACCATATAGTTTTGGTGAAATAGCTTCAGAGTTAGATAGTTTCTTCTTTATTTCTTCAGGAATAGATGATAATTTAATCAGCTCTTTAGTTTTTAAAAGAAACTTTTTTGTTGGATCTTTTGGTATTTCACGATAAGTTTCTGGTCCCAACAATTGTTCTATCTTAGTGTTATAATCGTTCATATTTAATATAACAGTTGCATTACCTTTATCTGATTTTAATATTATAATACTTTCATTGCGTCTAAGATCAAGTAAAGCATGTCGTTGACGAAAGGATAAGTTGCTCTTTGGAGGTTTTGTTTTACGTAATATGTTAACGGTGTTATATCTAACTTCATTAGCAGCATCAAAAGGTAATAATCTAATGGAGTTTTGGATGTTGGAAATTATATCTTCAAAAGGTATTACTCTTGGTGTCATCGCAAAATTTCCTCCTTTAGAAAGCGCTTCAATAGCATAATCTGAAACAACATTATCAGAAAGGTTTATAACTGTTTTTCTACAATCAATAGATGGTCTATTATTTTGTTGTTTGTATAATTTATTAAATTTTTCTTTTTGACGTTGACATGAGATGTCAAAATTTATTTCCATAGATTTAAACGTTATAGAATCAATTTTATCCCAATCTTCTTTATTCAAAATAGATGAAATTTCTAAATGTAAATATAAAATATTTCTATCGGTGTTATCCAGTAACTTCCTAGTAATATGTATTTGATTACGTAGAAGAGCATTTTCAGTTCTTCTGTAAATATTATTCGCTTGCTTGTTTTTAAAATTTCTTTTAATATAGATAAACTTTGGGATAATCTTTTGGTCTCGGCATCGTAATAAAAAGTGAGTGACGATAATAATTGTGCTTTACGTTTCCTTAATTTTTCAAATTGTCTGATAAAACGATAAGTTTCCTCCCATAAAGGACTGAAATATGAAAATGTAAACTTTCACCATTAACACTCATAATAAAATACTTATCTTTTTGGGATTTTTAATGGTGTACTTTAAATTATACAATCTAAACGTTTCGATAACACTTACAGTTATCTTCGTCAGTAGTAATGTTTGTTAAAAATTGTTAAAGATGTAGTAAACAATTTTGTCAAATTTGAAAATTCAAACATAAACATAAGCCTGCTATTAATATAACAGTTTGAGAAACGTATAAGCCAACTATAAAATTGTAGTAAAGAATAACTAGGTCATTAAAATTAAATATTGTTAAACTGCCTCAAAGATGACAAACCAGAACACTCTCTACGACGAAAGCTAACAATGAAATTTGCCAGCCAAAAACACATTTAACAAAATTTAATCGAGTTATGATGTAAGTGTAAAGTTGTGAAAACTTCAATTTTAAAATGATAGAAGCATTCACAAATCCAAACATTACATCAAAAATAACCCAGTTAAATCTAACAAAGAGATATCTTTATCAATAATTGGAAGTGTTATTAACAATGAAAAGCACAATGCAGAACGTTCTTTGTAATTTTTAATTTCAATTTAATTTCAACTACTTATGTTAAATTATAGTGCTGTGGAAATTTAACATATAATTGGTAAAGCATTTGCTTCAAAGGTCTAGGAAAACACAGCAAAAACCTAGACATACCAAAAGTTGAAAACAAATTAAAATCAAGGCGTATCATTATGCTCTTTTTTAATTATAAGATGCCAAAACCTATTTAAACGGAGATTTTCTTCTTGTCTATTAAAATTATTCGGGTGTTTATATATTTCAATAGTTTCACGTTGCAAACGAACATAATAATGGGTTTGTCTTGACAATATTTTCATATTGTCAAATTGAATGTCATGATTTAGATTATTCAGGGCATGGTCAGCCACAGCAGACCTCTCCGGTTGACCCAATCTACAAAATCTCATATGTTCTTTGCGTCTTGTATCAAAGCTACGTTTTGTGGTCCCGATGTATACTTTTCCACATGAACAAGATAACTTATACACTCCGGAAGATGATAAAGGGTTTGACACATCTTTAGGTGATCTTAAATGTTCTTTAATTTTTCTTGTAGGTTTAAAAATAGTCCTAATGCCATATTTAATTAGGATTTTTTCAGTTCTATTTGTAACATTAGCTATAAAAGGAAGAAAAGCAGTACCAACATTAAGAACTGGTTTTTCTTTAAGGTTACGCCTAGAAGGTGTAATAACATTATTAATATCTGTAAGTGAATATCCATTATCTTGTAAGGATTTTCTTAAATATTTATATTCATCATTCAAAAATTCAGGGTCACAAATTCGTTTTGCTCGATCTACTAAAGATTTAATTACACTAATTTTTTGACGTGTATGGTGGTTGGATAATTTATGAAGGTATCTATCAGTGTGTGTCGGCTTTCTGTAAACCTTAAAAGATAGTGAATTATTATTTTTAGATATTAATATGTCAAGAAATGGTAAACTTCCATTAGTTTCTTTTTCCATGGTAAACTGAATACTAGGATGTATACCATTTATTTTTTATTAATTTATTAATTTATTATGAATTTGTAATTTTGTTATTTTGCCAGATTTGCGAGATTAATTTAATGGCTAGAGTTGATAATAAATTTGTTGATTTTCCGGTGTTCTTTATTATTGCTAAGGTTACGAAATTTGAAGTACTATAGATGGTAATAATTCCAGTTTAATATTTTGAAAAAAACATTTATTTAAAATTTTGATCTAAAATAATAAGGGGGAGCCAATTTATGCAAAAACGTGATTTCCATATTTTTCAATTATGAGTGACCACCCTGTTATTATAATAAATATTATAAAATATTTTGGAGTGATCAAATCTTATAGCACGTACGTGTTGTGATCATCATCACTTTTCTCTTTCTAACATAAGTTTGTTTTGGCCATAAATTTCCTGGGCACCAAAAATAAAATACAAGAGAAACAACTTCATTAATACAACATTATTTATTACTCATGTAACAATTTTACACGTTATAACGATTTATTAAACCCGTTTTATTTCTACTAACAGTTTAATTCAATTAGTCAGCTAATAAATATGAATTAGACAATCCAGGTGCATTTATTCTAGTAACCTCCTTATTTATATAAGAAATGCCGAAAAAGGTCAAAGGTTAAACAGATGAGAACGAGTATTCTCAGTTCTAATTAGAAATTTATGTGTAAAGAACTCTTTAAGAAATATATTTACACTGCTTTAATGAAATAGGAAAATCTTTTTCTTGTGTATTTCACTTGGTAAAATATTTTAAAACTTTTCCACAGTATACAAAAGAAGCTAGTGTTTAGGCGTCACCCCATACCATTTAAAATGTTAATACAAGGGTTAATTATCGTTTTTTTTTTCAGGAGGAGTTACAGTTTTACAATGACGACGGTAGTTTCCAAAGTGTAGTAGTAGAAAGAAACCTTTGTACAAGTGATTTATGCCAGTTGCTTGCTCTTAAAAATAGAGTAGCGAAAAGTGTCAATTGGAGCCTCGTAGAGCATTGGGTGGATTTAGGTCTGGGTAAGTTTCTTTTAATTTATTTCTATTTAATAATAACGTTTATGATCAAGACTATATTCTTAAAGTTATTTACGATATTATTAAAATGAGCTTTTCTGCTACAACAAACTTGCAGAGGCGTAACAGTTTCGATTTACTGTTTTACTATTTTTTGTTAAGAGCCGTTTGGCAAGAAATTCGTTTTATTGTGACATTTGATGGTGTAACGTATAAAAAGGAGTGGATATGTTCTCAAAGGGGATTAAAGTGATTCTTTTAAATGTGATATAAGAATTAAGGTCGATTTAGAAATGCAGGATGTAGCTATATAAAGTGATTTCTTTTACTAAAAGTAATGGAAGAAAAAAGTTTAGCCTTGATTAAACTTTTCAAAATTAAATAATACCATAGAATAATGTACTTTTAAACAAAAAGTAATAAATTGTAGTGAAAAACAATTTTGATGAAGAAATACATAATAGTAATACAGAAGTAGGAAAAACATTGGTGTATCATATTAGTAGTTTTTTCTTCTAGGTATATATTATTTATGTTTTTCCTTCAAATATTAATTCTTGCGATTGCGTTGTGTCAAGTTGATTGACGTTAAAAAAATTAACTAGGTCATTATATTATGAATGTTTTAGTACTTTCTCATCTAGCGGAAAGTTATTGAAATCAGGCAAAAATTTCAAATTGAATTGGCACAAGGAATGTAAGTGTTGAAGTCCCCGAGTAAAAAACATAGACTTTTGAAAAGATGAAAAACGATTGTGTGTGTACGTGGCCATTCAGTCGCCATAATACAAAAACTAGAAGGGGGTTTTAAGTTTAAATTGAGCACTCGTAAAATTAGGTACAAAGGAGGGTATGTAAAACACTACGTATTTAGTCGATAGTCATTCGTTTGAGATTGTATTGGAAAAAGTTGACTACACCTTCAAAATTTTGTGCTATTCTATTCGATGGTCTAAATTTTAGCCAAAGGCTGTCCTACGTGTAGTAAGGGAGGAGAGTAGTCTAGCCCCTTTAAATTCCAGCCCCTGGATGGTATGCAATCGTGGGCATGCTTGTTGCATCTTAATTGCCGGCTTCTTTTCAGGTGCCATTTTCAACCCCTTGATGGCGTATTTAGGGCCGTTTTGGCAGTATTCAGAGCTGTTTTGGGTAGTCTAGCCCTGGAGGACGATTTGGTTGATCGCGTGCACAGATTCTTGATTACAACTCAATTTTAATTCCTAAAGTAATATAGAAATGAACTCAAGATAAAGTATTTAACGGTTTTCCCCAATCATTAACATAAGGTAATTATTTTCTGAATAACATCCTTTTACTATTCAAATGCTTCTGACGTACTTGGAAAAACAGACAAGTCAACTTTCATTTCCAATTTTGATAATTGCTTCTGCCAACCTTATTCGATTTAACACAAAAACAATGTGCAAGTCTAGGGTGTTGATTTGAAATCAGTTTCTGCCAGCTTTATTCGATTTAACACAAAAACAATGTGCAAGGCTAGGATGTTGGTTTGCAATCAGCTTCTGCCAACCTTATTAATATTAAAACAAAAACAAAAACAAAGTGCAAGTCTAGGATGATTTGAATTCAGCTCCTGTCAACCTTATTGTCATATAGTTGAATCTATCTCTTAACTCTCTATTTCAATACCGCATAATATACAGGATGTTGTATTAAAAAAAAAGAAATTTTGTAATTAGCCAAATTTGACAACACTGTGACGCAATTCATATATTCTAAATTGGCTCCTGTGAAAGTTGGGTTTACAAAACCAAAGCACAAGCACAAGCACAAATTCAAGCACAAGCACAATCACAGGAACAAACACAGACACAGGCGCAAACAGTCACAAACAGATACAGGCACAGACACAGACACAGGCGCAAACACAGGCGCGAACACACAAATACGCAAACACGAAAACACATAAACACGCGTGTTTTCGTGTTTGCCCCTGTGTCTGTGTATGTGTCTGTGTTTGTGTTTGTGTTTGTGTTTGTGTTTGTGTTTGTGTTTGTGTTTGTGTTTGTTTGTGTTTGTGTTTGTGCTTGTGCTTGTGCTTGTGCTTGTGCTTGTGCTTGTGCTTGTGCTTGTGCTTGTGCTTGTGCGTGTGCGTGTGCTGGTGCTTGTGCTTGTGCTTGTGCTTGTGCTTGTGCTTGTGCTTGTCCTACGTAACTCGCTATATAAGGTAAGTCGGAAAGATATGCCGATTTTCATACCGACTTTAATTAGTGCTTCCAGATTAACTTGTCGTTACCAAAACTTACTGCGTTAGATTCCACATGTATTTCAAAACAGAAACTTCCGCAATAAATATGTAACAACATATTTGTCAAAACTTTGCAAATCGTCGTCTCTACCTAACCCTGTGGAAAAGACGCCATCAGGTTGAGGTGAATATGCCATTACACTACACGCATCTTAATAAGCACCTCGCACGTATTTCGATACGTGGTACATCTCCCATGCACCCACTGCTTCCAATCATCTTTGGTTGTCTTCGTATACTCTTCGCCACATCCAGCGCTGTTTGCGTCATCATGATTTTCTAGATCTGAACTGCTATCATAAAGAGACAAGGTTAAATCTTCGTCACTGGACTCCTCTACCTGCAATGTTTGGGTATTCTGTTTTCATTTGGCACCGTCATCGTAGTTACGTACCACAAATGTTTTAGCTGCCTTTGTACCACGTTTCGTTTTATTGAGTATTAATTGCTTGTGTTCCTGAATGCTTTTGCTCCTTTCTATGGCGCAGTATTTAAAATTTCAGTGTTTTCCCTCCTTCTCTTTTAACATTTAGTATAACAGCAGCTGGAATAAGAGATATAATGTCCAAGACTTTTCCAAACGTAATTTTTGGAGTAGATTTGGGCTATAGACTAGGTTAAATTGTCAGCACGTGAAGTTGAAGGTTGTAGCGGGGCAATTCGTTCTTTCTCTTGGCACAGTATTTTCGCATGTGTTTTTGCGTATCTCGTGCCTATGTGTGTGAGGGGGCGCGCGAGCGGGCGTGAGTGCGCGTGTGTGGTTCGCGTGTGCATGTGTGTGAGGGAGCATGCGAACGTACGTGGGTACGTACTTGCGTGCGTGTGTGTGCGTTTCTTTTTAGCAATTATAATTGAAAAATACACATCCGATTTTAATAAAATTCCCTACTTAGAGTTCTTACTGAATTATCTCGTCTTTACAAACGGCGCTAAAGTACATTTCGAGCATACCTCGAAAACTCCTAAATTTGGAGAAAATTGTGTAAATCTATTTTTTAATAGAATTAAATTTTCTGCATTTAAAAAATATATAAATTCCCCAAAGTATCTTTGGTGAACACTTAAAGAACCGTCAATTTTTTGTTGTAGCAGAATGCGTAAACATTTTTTTCAAGGATAATTCAATTTTAGATAAGTTTTCTTAGGAAACCTTAAAAATTATTTAAATACATTACGCACATATATAAATGTTAAAAGTGGATGACTTTTGTAATGTTAAAACGTAGTCATTTAAATTGATAAAAATACAATTTTGGTACTTTACATTGTTTTTAATTACACTAAAGTACTTCATTACATTCTTAAACCGAAAGTTATGTTTAAACTTATTCTTAGTTGGATTTAAGTGGATTTGTGTGAGAAATAAGTCTACACTTCGTACGTTTCATACAAGCGAGAATAAGAACAAGTTAAAAATATTCTTTCCTCTTTATATACTTTTTGGTAACACAACATGTACAAAAGCGTTTACAAGCGATTCGTGTACTGGCCACATCAGATTTTTTGGTAAGGGAACCAAACGAAGTAATAACTAAACGAAGAGACGACGAACACTGTTATGGAATTATGACCGTAATCACACGTTTGCTCCAAAAATGCCAGAATTAAAATTTGATTATAATCGATCTACTAATTGAATAACTTTAATGCAGCATTTATTTCTTGCAGATTATTTGCATAGAGCTTGAAGCCGTAATTTAACTTACAATTTTCCTAATTTCTTGGTTTAACCCTCCTATTGTGTTCCGGTCAATATGACCCAATCGCGTTCTTCTAATGTGCATAACTCATTAATTTATTTAAATATTTCGTTGCCACTGCATGACTTTTATTTCATTACTCTAATAACGGGGTACCTAGCATGATATTAGAAAATTATAATTAGTTTTTTTTTTAAATTCATTTGTTACACTCACTGTATTTGGGTCTATTTGACCCGGTGATTTGTGTGGTTCAAATTAGAAGCAGATTATTATCATAGACGAATGTATTTTATTAGTTTTGTTTTATTTTCATAAATATAAATAACTTACATAGTATTGCCATATTATTGCGCAATATTACAATAGTGGGCATCTGTGTGTTAGTTTCGTAGTAAATATCAAACTTGATGCTATACTCTAATAAGAAATACCTAACAATTGAAATTTATTATTGAAAATGTGAAGTGGAGAGTGCTTACGGATAGTGAACTTGAGAAACTTTTGTATGTTTCTGATAGTGATTGTAATGCTTCTGAAGAAGAAGACCATTTGTCCGAAACCGTGATATATAATAGCGAATCGGATGATGAAGTGGAAGCTACGATTTCCGATGAAGCTTATACGGATAATCACATAACTTCAAAAGATGGTAATATAGTATGGAATGAAAAGACACATCAATCGGGAAGGTTATCAGCAGCAAATATTATTTCTTTGATTCCTGGACCAACAAGGTATGCTACGTCGCGAATAATTGATATAAAATCCGCGTACTTATTATATTTCACACCCAAAATTGTAAACCTAATTTTGAAAATGTCAAATTTAGAAGACAAAAGACTTTGTGGCGACACGTTTCAAGAACTAACATTAGTTGAACTAGAAGCATATGTTGGCCTACTGTTTCTATCTGGAGTGTAAAAAATGTCATGGAGAGGCCTGTGGGATGGAAATGTAGGTTGTCCAATATTCAGAGCAACGATGTCCCTACAACGATTTCATATAATTGCACGAATAATTCGATTTGGCGATAAAAAACCCGCGCTAAACATTCGTTCTATACAGGACTTGTGGGACGAATGGGTTCCAATTCTACCTAAGCTCTATAATGTTCACGAAAATGTAACAGTAGATGAGGCCGTTGTCCATAGAGTACATCGCGAACAAACCTGTTAAATACGGAGTAAAGATTTGGACTTTATGCGATTCTGTAATTGCTTATGCATATAACATGCAAGCTTACCTCGGGAAAAATGAAGGTGAACCTCCAGAGAGAGGTCAAGGTAAAAGAGTTGTGCTAGATCATACTTATGGTCTAAAAGGTCACAACGTAACGTGTGATAATTTTTTTATCTCGTACGATCTGGGGCATATGCTCTTGAAAAGAAAGATAACGATGCTTGGCACGATTCGCAAAAATAAGCCTGAATTGCCAGCCGCATTGGTCTGCAATGGGAAAGAAGTTTTTTCTTCAACATTTTACTTTACCAAGAACAAGTCGATAGTTTCCTATATTCCGGGACGAAATAAAAATGTTACGCTCATGAGCACTATTTACCACAACAATAGAGTGTGTAACCAGGATCATAAAAAGACGTTTATGATTTAAGATTACAACAAAACTAAAGGTGCTGTTGTCACGTTAGACAGGTTAATAATAACATACACATGCAGACGACAAACTAAAAGATGGGCAATAACTATCATTTACAATATCATAGACGTTTCAGCTTACAACGCTTATGTTCTGTGTTGCGAAGTAACTCCAACCTGGAATGCTGGAAAACTTACAAAACGGTGACTATTTTTTGAAGAACCGGGTAATTCCTTGATCACTCCATTATTGCAAGAAAGAAAACGTCTCCCTCGAAGTATTCCTGCAGCTGAAATTGTTATACAGTCACGTTCTTCAACCGGTAATGCCGAAGTAAGGGAACAATCAACCACAACCAAGCGTGAAAGATGTAATTTTTGTCCCTCTCCAAATGATAATAAAACTAATATGGTATATTCTAATTGCTCAAAATACCTATGTAAAACTTATGTATATTACTACTGTCAAGACTGTGACAAATAAATGTATATACCTAACTACTACGTTTTTCAGATGTTCTTTACATAACATTTATAATAATATGTAATAAAAATAAAATAACGTAATAAAATGTAATAAATAATAAATACTACATCTTATTTCTTATTATTATTTACTGTTATATCAATTTAACGACAATAAAACGCACAACTATAAGCTCCCGGGTCATAATGACCCGAACACAATAAGTGAAACCAAACTGTTAACACAATAGGAGGGTTAAGAATACTTTTATAAATACTAAACATTATAAATGTCGCATAACTCACTCTCATACAGTGCTTGGCTTTTGGCCAATATTTAATGTCTACAAATTGCCTTTTACAACTTTATGTTGATGTTCTGCTCTTACCATTGGCAACTATTTCAAACAGGTTTTTACTCGTCTTATAAAAAAATTTTTGGTCGGATTAAGTAGAAATCCTAATTTACTATGACACTATATTAAATAAGTTATCGAAATTATAACAAACGATGGCTTTGTTTTATAAATTTATATATATTTTTGTGTTGCTCCGTAATATTAGCCTGCTCTAATAATCATGCCATTGTTTAAAAATGGCATTTTGCCCAACACTGTAATATTAGGTTCGGGATCATATATGTATTCAAGTAATTCTTACACCTCTTCCATAATCGGAACAACTGTGACAGGATATTAGTTAAAGTAATCCAACACTTTAACTTGAAAATTTAAAATTATAAGCGTAAATTTACGCCAACAATAACTATTCAACTTTTTAGGTTTTTTTTATTTATGGTTACAGTCAATTGAAAAAAAAATAGAAATCGTTGATGACTTCCTTAACAAAATGTAAATGTAGATAATTTTAAACTAGCAAAATAACATATATGATTTTGTTTTAAGGTGTAATGAAATGTCTAGAAAGATTTATAAAATATACGTTAAAGTACGAAAGCTTGACTAAACTTTTTCAGTTAAGCTTTTAAGTAGAAGTTATTAAACTTTGTAGGGTCATACACCTGTTTAATTTACAAAACCGTAGTATCGTTTATTATATTATATTACGATTTTGAAATCGACAGTGAATCATAAATTCTCTTTAATGTTTATGACATCCCAGAATTATGTAGCATTTCAATAAATATAAACTAACCAAGCAGTTGTTTATGCAAAGCGATCTATCCAAAGCTGTTTATGGTTTTTGAAATGCAATTTTTTGAAATACCGTATTATAGAATTATGCATAAAAGCAAATAGTTTTTGTACAGGCTGTCCCAAATTCGAGGGCAAACATGAGGATCTCGCTTATTATAAGAGATAGGATATAGGTTTAAATTCCGCACTTTTGTTAAATTCGATGCCGAGTAATAAACTGAAAAGAAATTTGAGCTAACTCGAATGGATTTGGTTTTATGCTCAAAATACTAAAAATTTCGATTTTTGTTTTTCGCGTTTGGCTACCTTATTATTAGGAATTTTCAAAATTCGATTAAACATTATTAATGCAACTTTTTACGCACAATACTAATACGGTATTAAAAATATTAAGCGACGTTTTGTTTATTCTGAACCATCATCAGGTTTATTTTTTCTTATCGGGGTTAAGATATATTTTTATGGCGTTGGATGGAGAATGTTATGCTGATTTTAGCGATATATAACACTTCATGGTTTGATCGACTGCGAACTAAAATACTCTTAAATTAAAAACTAAATATTACATTATCACGATACCCATGAATCAAACAGAACCTAGGAGTTGGCTTTTGTCATGTCATTTTCTAATTGTAAAAACGGTAATAACTGCAAGATCCTTCGTGTTAGTGCTTTAAAATTTGCAAGTTTCTTTAGAATGTTTTCACAATTCAGAAAAACGAGACATGATAAGGATATTTTATAGCTGCAATAGAAATAGTGTCAGAGCAGAACAAAGATATTTAGAGGAATATCCGGAGAGGCAGCAATCAAATCAGAGATATTTTTTTAAATTAGACCAAAATTTGCGAGAATTCGGATGTTTTCGGAAACCTCGAAATGCATATGGTAGCAGACTAGACAGAGATGCCGAAGAAGAAATATTACATCAGGTACTATTTGTTAGTATTATACTAATTATAAGAATTTCCACTCACTTCACTGCTAATTTCAGCAGACATTTTTTTTGGAGAGTTATGACTTTATGTTATCCATCTTAGGTTCAAGAAAATCCTTCAACATCTACCAGAGAAATAGAGCAAACTATTGAAGTGCCAAAAACGACAGTTTGGCGAGTGTTAAACCAACACCGTTATAAACCATTTAAATTACACGTTAGTCAAACTCTTCGGCCTGGGGACGATATGATACGGTTGGATTTTTGTAACCAACTTAATACCAAAATGCTGGAAAATCGCAACTTTCTCAATCAAATAATTTGGACGGATGAGTGCAATTTTTCCACTAATGGAATGTTTAATCGTAATAACGAGCACTACTGATCCGTTGAAAATCCACGAATTAACAGGCAAATGCGAGGACAAGGCCACTGGTCCTTTAATGTGTGGGTTGGAATCTGAAAGGATAGGCTCCTTGGGCCAATTATTTACGAAGGTATCCTAACGTCTCAACGCTACCTCGCATTTCTAACACGCGAAATATCAGACCTTTTGGATGATGTTCCGCTAAACGAAAGATGGACTCTCAGGTGGCAAATGGACGGAGCTCCTCCTCATAATGCTGCGATAATAAGTGAATATCTTAACGGCGAATTTCCTGATAAATGGATGGGAAATACGGGACCACTTAGGTGGCCAGCAACAAGTCCAGATTTAACTCCTTTAGATTACTTCCTCTGGGGCTATTTAAAAAATATGATTTATAAGACGCCACCGCAGAATAGGGTTGTTAATGAACTTCGTCAAATTCCCAGGCGAACCATTCAAAGACGCGTAAACAATTGTAGAAGAAGAATTCGTTACTGTATTCAAGAAGGAGGAAACTTGTTCCAACATTTATTATAATAATTTTTATTTGTTTGTGTAATTATTTTGTTGTTGCCTATTTTTTTTTTAAATTGTTTAAATGTTTTTATATTTTTTGGATGTTCTAACGAGTTTAACAAATTAAATAAGTAGAACTACTGTAATTATTCCTTGCTGGATCCAAGAAGGCGGAATCTTGTTCTTCGTATTTTTCTCATTATTTTAGTTCGCAGTCGATCAAACCATAAAGTGTTATATATTGCTAAAATCAGCATAACATTCTCCATCCAACGACATAAAAATATATCTTAACCTCCATAAGAAAAAATAAACCTGATGATGGTTCAGAATAAACGAAACGTCACATAATATTTTTAATACGGTATTAGTATTGTGCGAAAAAGGTGCCTTAATAATGTTTAATCGAATTTTGAAAATTCCTAATAATAAGGTGGCCAAAACGCGAAAAACGAAAATCGAAATTTTTAGTTTTTTGAGCATAAAACCAAATCCATTCGAGTTAGCTCAAATTTCTTTTCAGATTATTACTCGGCATCGAATTTAGCAAAAGTGCCGAATTTAAACCTATATCCTATCTCTTATAATAAGCGAGATCCCCATGCTTGCCCTCGAATTTGGGGCAGCCTGTACACTGAAATATATTGCTTCTGCTATACTTTAACCGTAGTGTAGATCAGGGATTCCCCAACTATATTTCTCCAAAATGAACTGATGCCTCAGACCCCCATAGCCAAATTACTTTAAAAATCCTTTCTCTAGTTTTTTCCTATTGATAACAAAATACTTATCAAATTAAAAACTTTGCGGTTGGTTAAGTAAGTAAACTTGACATCATTTTCTCATCAAAATTTAACAAAATAAATAGACATAAAATTCACTAAATATCAAGTGTAATTAATAATTATTAATACAAATTACGTAAAAATACTTAAGTAGGTCATTATTTTTTTAAAAAAACATTAAAATCGCAAAGTAAAGATCAAAAAAATAAAAAATTCTGTGTGATGGACGAACCTGGTGACTTTCTACCAATCTAGCTAAATCTGGTTCTATATTGGTGAGTTGCATCCTTGAATCTCCGCGTTCGTTGATTTTCGAACGGTTTCTTTGTTTTGTCAAAATATTTGTAACCACACTTTTTCGACTAGGTATGATGATGGAAAAGCGATAAGGTAATTATTAGCATTGTTCCACAATGCAGGATACTATTTTTTAATGTTGCGCTGCAACCAGTATTTCTGCTAGCCCTGGTTAAACTTCTGCTTAAGCTCCTCGTCTATGCTGATGGTGACCAACTCTTCTTACATTATCACATTGGCTCCTTCCATGGCTGTGATATTGTACGGATTTATTATCCATTGAGGAATTTGTAAATTTAAGAGATCCTCAAACCTCTTAGTAAAATCCTTGTGTAATGCGTCCAAGTGAGTGACATATGATAAAATAACATCGCCTTGAAGCATTTCTGGTAATTTTGGCAAATGCGGAAACTGTGAATATTCTTTTCTGCTTAAATTTTGTTTATAAAGGATAAGTTTACCCACAAAGGCCGATATTATTGATTTTGTTTTAACTAAGTTGAGATCGTCACCCTTCAGCTGCAAATTAACTTTGTTAAACATACCAAAGCTATCAGTCAAGTAATAAATATCTGTTTTACAATTGTTCAGATTTTCTTTCAAATTTGGACATTTTTCTTGTAAAAACTCCAACACAGATTCAAAAATAGCTGAAAATCTTGCTAAGCAAGAGCCTCTTGATAGCCAGCGAACTTGAGTGTGTAGAAGTAACCGAGGAAAGACTTCGTCGTTTTCCTCACATAGCTGAGCAAATAAATAACCGAGAGTTCAAAGAATTGCTTCGAATCTTGTTGACAGCATTTATAACATATTGTGAAGTCTGGTGCAATCTAAGACTCAGATTTTTTGCTACTAAATACTGTCTGTGAATCACGCAGTGAATGACCAGTACCTCAGGTGAGCTATAAAACCACGATGACGACCAACCATAGATGGTGCACCATCAGTCGCAACAGAAACAATGTTCTTCCATGGAATAGCTTTGTCGGTAAAAAACGTTCCACGACCTGAAAAATCGATTCTCCTCTGGTATCAGTCTCTAAATATGTAATAAAAAGCAGTTCTTGGCACATATTTTCATCTTTAATATATCGAACATATTCTAACAGCAAAGCTTCATTACCGGGTAATGTAGACTCGTCTAACTGGCAAGAGAATCTGCTGGTCTGTAAGAAATTGCATAAACGGTTTTCCACGTCGAGACCCATCTCGTCTATTCGTCTTTGAACGGTGTTATTGCTCAAAGGAATTCTCTTTATAATATCATGTGCGGGCTTCTGCAATACATTGTTGAGGAACTCCGCAATGGCTGGTAAAATAAGCTGCTCTCCAATTGAGTGGGGTTTCCCCGACTTCGCTATTAGTAAAGATATATTATAGGACGCTCGTAAACCATCAACGTCTTGCATAGATGATGACGCAAACTTCGATCTTATGGATGACCTTTTCTCTAGTTTTTCTTTAAGTGCTTGAAATAATAAGAACGGCTTACTTTTTGTGACAGCATGTGCTCTTAATAAGTGGTCCTCCATTCTTGAAGGCTTCATGGCATCATTAATGAATACTTTTTCACATATGAAACACATCGGCAAGTGTTGATTTGATAGAGATGGAAGAAATCCAAACTTCAAGTAGTCAAGTAGTCAGCCATCATAAAACTCGCTGTAAACCTGCAAATAAAAAAAATGTTTAAGAAACTATTTAAAAAAACAACAATAAAACTGCACACGAGCTTATTTTTATCACACCTAGGTACTGGATGTTTTTTAGGTATGATCACGAACTTACTCATTGATAAACTTGGATGGTATAGAAAATTTGTATTAGGTACCAATCAGCGTTTGGTACTTACCCTGTTACTTTTTCATAAACTGCAGAAATGTATGGTTAAGCTATTAACGCGCGTAGGTAACTAACACTTTGTAAATTCTTTTTCAATCACTTTATTTTAATTCAGTTTATTTAACTATGTAACCACTCTTGAAATAAATTGGTAGATGAGTGTATTATCGTTCAAGCTCCAACGAATTTGAAAACGCAAATTAACTTTCAACCTAAGTGCAAGCTTGTTATATAGTAAAATATCAGGAGCATGTTTGGACTTGAACTTGATCATGATTTCGTTCTTATAAGTTGGTACACGTAACACAACTCTTACAGTATCTTGTAAGTTTCAAATAAGAACTTGGATTAATTAATAGGGGTCGATTTTTAGACCTCGTCGACCCCCAAAGTCAGTTTTCGTTTATGTCGACCCCTGGGAAACCGATTTCGAACCCAAGGGGTCGATATCGACCACTTTGGGAATCCCTGGTGTATATAATCGTTATTTATGTAACAAGTGAGCATTTATTGCACGCGACGTGCAACGAACAATCTTTTCACGAGTTCCATACAATATTTTTTCTACGTTCTTACAAAAAGGAAAAATAAACGGTTTCACTAGGTGGCCATAAGATGCCTCATTTGTCAGTACACTGATTTTTGGTGGGGTGTCAAAAAAATTTTCAATAATATTTCTTAAACTATATTTACACTCACATTTACATATATATATATATATATATATATATATATATATATATATATATATATATATATATATATATATATATGGTGAATCTTATCTAATCCGCCAAAATTAAAGGAGTACTAGAACTCATCATTCTAAGCAAAAAAGTTCATATGTAGGTGGGTCCGGAAATGCTTTGTTTCCGAGATACAGGGTGTCAAAGTTGAAAAAATAAATCGCGTTTTATTCAATACCTTTCGACTGTTTCGAAATAATTTCATGAAATTTTTTATATGGGGGTTTTTTGGGATGACAAATTCAAATATTTTCTGCTAAAAAAAGTGAAGTTGCTAGATCAGACACATAAGTAAACAAGTAAGAATCCCCATTGTTAAACCTGTCAAAAGAATACCCTCCGAAAATTTGTATGCATCATGAGTTTTAAATGCGTTTTTCGCGGAAAGGGTTGCTCCTAGCGACTTCACTAAGATATGCCTTTTTTTAGCAGAAAAGATAGGAAGATCGATTTTTCTAGTCCAAAATGGTATACAGTGTAGCACAAAAAATTGCGACGATTTAAAGGGGTCGAAATGGTTGCCGCTGGCGCCCCCTAGAAACCACAACTAAATGGACCACAAATTTAAATTTGTCATCCCAAAAAACCTCCACATACGAAATTTCATGAAATTATTTCGAAACAGTCGAAAGATATTGAAGAAAACGCGATTTCTTTTTTCAACTTTGACACCCTGTATCTCGGAAACGAAGCATTTCCAGACCCATGTACATATGAACTTTTTTGCTTAGAATGATGAGTTCTAGCACTCCTTTAATTATGGCGGATTAGATAAGATTCACCCTATATATATATATATATATATATATATATATATATATATATATATATATATATATATATATATATATAAGGTGATTCATTGGTAAAGGGAAATACGTTAACTGTGGATAGGGGTCACCTAGCTGACTCTAAAAAACCCATATTATGGGTCTTACGCCCTTTGTATCTGAGATACAGGGCGTTTTATGAATTTTACCATTTCTTTTCTTACTCATAACTTACGAACCGCCGTGTAGATTTTTTTTATATTTGGTATACATGTTCCTCATATCTCGTGGGATATAACGATGTAACAAAAATATTGATAATCCAAGTCCAGCTTTACGAAAAATTCACAAATTCTTCCATCCTCCAAATAACACCCTGTATAGTTAATTTTTTTAATTTAATCGCCATATTTGTAAAGAGCGTAAAAAACTGAATCTAATCGTGTGGTTGTATTTTTGGGGCAGACGACTTGACTACGAAAATTTTAATTTCATATTTAGTTTTTTTTGGATTTTTGCAAATAAGTATATCTTTCGTAAAGCCGGACCTGCATTATCATTTCTTAATGCATCGATATATCCCACTAAAAATCAAGAACCCGTATATTAAATAAAAAATTATTATACAGGGTGGTTCCCCAGTTATGAATAAAAAACGCAATAAATTTCATTTCTTCACTGCAAAATCCTAAAAAAACTAAATATGAAATTAAAATTTTCGTAGTAAAGTCGTCTACCCCAAAAATACAACCACACGATTAGATTCTGTTTTTTAGGCTCTTTACAAATATGGCGATTAAATTAAAAAAATCAACTATACAGGGTGTTATTTGGAGGATGGAAGAATTTGTGAATTTTTCGTAAAGCTGGACCTGGATTATCAATATTTTTGTTACATCGGTATATCCCACGAAATATGAGGAATATGTATACCAAATATTATAAAAATCTACAGGGCGGTTCGTAAGTTATAAGTAAGAAAAGAAATGGTAAAAATTCATAAAACACGCTGCATCTCAGATACAAATGGCGTAAGACCCATAATACGGGTTTTTTTAGAGTCAGCTAGGTGACCCCTATCCACACACATCTGAACTACGATATTGAAATTTGATAAAGATGAACAGTGGGTAGTATTGCGCTTTTAATGGGACACTCTGTATATTTTTCCACTTCTGTAAAGGTTATTCTTATGCTGATTCGGCGATATCTGTTTGTCTTTTGTTTCTTGGTTTTGTTGGTAATTTAATATCGTAGTTCAAGTATTTTTCGAGATATATACTGGTTAAAACCTCATGGGCCGCCCTATATATATATATATATATATATATATATATATATATATATATATATATATATATATATATATATATATATATACACAAAGGTGACAGAAAAGTTCCGTGCATAGTGCCACGCGATAGAGGACACTAAAATAAGAAAAAAAGTTCCTATGAACTTAGGTCCGCAACGCCTTTTATCACGCAGAATTCAAATATGAGCTTAGTTCTTTTACTACTGATAGAGGGCGCCACATACAGGTTTCCATCTTGCTTGAATCGGTCCTAACTTTTTTGCCTTACACTGTATGTCATTTTCTGCTTCAGAAAGGTATACCTTATTGAAGTCGCTAGGACCAATGGTTTACGAGAAAAATGCATCCGATGCATGCAAATTATCCAAAAGCCAAAGTAACTTATTGTTAGTAGCGACAGCATTACATTTAGGTAATCTAGCGGCAACCATAACATTAGTATGATAACAGTTTAAATTACTGCAGACCAATGTAAGAACTTTTCATCCAGGCTAAATTTAATAATTTCCGTTAACGCGAACTAGCCTACTAGACGTTGGAAGAACAATTCCCACCATTTACCTGTTTCTTACGATATCTCAGGATAGGAAAAAGATATCGACTTGCAGTTTTCACTGTTTTATTACTAATTTAGTCTACTTTTTAAAGACCTACTTAAATTTTATGCTTCCATTTAAAATTGTAAAGAGAAAACACAATATTAAAAAAATATTAAACAGCGCCCTCTAGCATTTATGTTATTAATCAGATTGCTTCAAATTTACAAATTTTCTATTGTTTAACAAAAGCTCTTTCAAACAACATCAAGTTTATTAAAATCGGTCAAGCAGAACCTAAATTAAAGGCGTTTTTTCGTAACAAGGTTCCCACTCTCCCCCACCCCTTGTTTGAAGAGATAGACTAAAACTTGTCAAGTAAAAATATGCAGAATTTGTCGAGGAATCTGATTATAATATTTAATATGCCCCTTAATTGAGTAAATTTTGAAAAATTTTGCTTTTTAAAATTTTAACTGTCAAATATTTCCAGGCGTTTCTCGAGGCCAATTTTGTTATAAAAATTTTTTTCCCGAACCTGTGCTATAATCCACTCCTGAGATATGGCCGACGGCCGTTCTTAGTTGGCCACCCGGTACATTTTATTATTTGTAGTAATTGTAAGCCATTGAAATAAAATGTAGAAGGAATGTTTGTAATTTTAAATTGACGTTATTCCACAAACGTATTATATATTGAAATACGACAAAAATGTTGTAGAACTTCTGCTTTATTGGTCTGGGTTATGCACGTAAGCGAGGAGTGTAAGGCAATTACATCATAATACTGTAGTATAAATACTACATTCGCTTGAAACGTTTGTATATGACACTATTATTTGCAATTTGAAGGAGTTCCCTATTCGTGGTAATTGAAAAAAAACGACTTTTTTTTATAAGCGACGACTATTTAAATAATACATATTCATTCATATACTTTAAGCTGTCGAAACAGTGATTAATTTGTACCTAGATATCTCATATTATGGTTAACTAGCAATGTAAATTTTGGCAACTGAATTATCTATAATTCTATAGATCTGTAAATGAATCAATACATTCTTATCTCTCATTTTAACATTCTAACATTTAACTTTAAATTCGAAACTAATAAAAATACATACGTTATTAGAAATAGCTACTTGATTAAATTTTAATCCACAAGATTGAATTTCTTCTCTAATAGAACAATTACCTTTTTTTTCATGATCATACAATAATAGTTGTAATAATTGTATCTTATATTATAGTTTCAATCGTAACGAATACATTTTTAAATCAATACTTATTAGAAGATTAAATATCGAATTAATTTGAACTATTTATCCTGCCATACATTAATCATTATTGCCATACCTTCATTGCAACTTTTAACATTTAATAGATGAAATTAACTCTCCAGAAATTACAATTAAATCAATTGGCCACCTATGATTTTGATCTTGCGAAATATCAGTTTTTAAAAGTATTGAATTTGATTCTTATATAATCGCTGAATTAGAACAAACATTAAATTCTTTTCGACTTCTAGATGTGGCTAATCGTTTATCTATTCCCTACAATTCAATTACACGAATAATTGTTTCGTCAATCGTGCGCGCGTAGTATCTGTCTTTTCCTTGCGTTCTCTCTTCTTTGTGTACGCAGGAGGCTGAAATTCACACCGCGGAGCTATCCTTGTCAAGCGATAGAATACTGCTTGTTTCTTGGTTTAATTGTCATCTTTATTATTCGGTTATATAGCCCATCACAATGGGATTGGCGGTCCTAGCAGGCTAATGATTAACTGTATCCGCTCACCAGACAAATGTTCCCTTGCCCGCCGGCCAGATATGTATCTGGTTGGTAAAATCGCAAAGTATATTTAATTTATTGTCTATATTTCATATCTGGGTAATTAAATATGTTATATATGTTTTTATTCCAAATGAGCCATTTGCCATTAAATTTTCAAGTAACAGGCGCTTGATCCAAGTAAAATTGATTATCATAATTTTTGTTATTGGCAATTACCCAGGCATATTAATTATTCTTATTTTTAACTTGCGCACTTTAAGATTATGTAGTGTTAAACGCATCGTTTTATTTAAAAAAGACACTCACGAGTAAAATATTACTGGCAGCAGATTAAAGTGTTAGATTTTTTAAATAACCGGCGAATGGCACGTTGTTATTGAATCTGTCTACAACTTAATAATAATTATTTGGCAGCTGTTTATATTATTTTGTTACATGGCTCTGATATTCAAAAAATTCGTATATCATACTAAAAATATTGTTTATATAGACGCGTTAAAACGTTATGATAATTTTTCATGAATATAAGTGTGAAAAATGTCACATTTTTTTAATTTATTTATTTATCAGTAATGTTCGAGTGGTAAGATTCTACAATTATATCTGAATGATGGACAAAAACTGTAACAACAAAACTTAATACAACTTAAACCTTCACAAGGGTATAAATATGTTTTCTTAATATCATTTTACAGGATCAATACAAAGTGCCCAAGATAAGGATGAACAGCATGGGGATCTTGAAAACGGTAAGAGATACGAAGGCGGTTAAATTAGAGAAAAGTTGTATAATTTAGGGCATGTTCACATGTATTTTGCAAAAGTTCATTATTGTTTATATTTTCCGAGATTTAAAACAAATTGCGATTTTTGGGTTTTTCTTTTTTCGTAATTCCTTCATTTATTTTAAAAGATTTAAAAAAACCAAAGGTACTTTTTCATTGTGACTTTTTGAATTCTATTACCGCGCTGGTAGCGTAGTGGTGACATGACCTGCTTAGCTTTCGGGAGGTAATGGGTTCGATTCCCGTTACCGTCTACCTTGTATGAGGTTTTTTCAGGGGGTTTTCCTCATATACATGTAGCGGCATGGTCACTGCGTATATGCACACTATGTGCGGCTTCTTAGGCGAATGCTGAGGTAATATTTTCCCCCTCAGAACCCTCCGTTCCTTCCGATTCTATCTTGACCACACCCATCCTTAATCCCACTATGCATATGTACGTAATGTATGTATGTATGTATGCTGGGAATCCATGATTGTGGCTGAAGGAGCTCGGAAAGCTCGAGCAGCCCGTCCTCCCCCTTGGAGAGGGAATGAAATACGTGGCCTGTTCCTTTTTGAATTCTACTATATGGCATTTTCAAATTTTTTATTCGACGTTTCGTCTCCGAGACACCATCGTCAACTTTATTTTTTGATATCGCCGCAACTAACGAAACACCCTCTATTCGATAGTATTTTTTATTACGAATTTAACCATTATGGTTTTGAAGCTGAAAATTCGGATTTTCATTTTTACATGTTTGATATAACAGTTAATATTGGAAGTCTGTGATAAAATAACACTGGTTTAACATTTTGTTGAAAACTGTTTAACTTAGTTTTATTGCGTTGACTCGTTGTTGTTATTTGAATTGTACATATTTTAAGTTTCTTTTATTACCATTACTTCGTGGGTTGTTTTTTTTTGGTTTTGTTTAGTTAATTTATAATTATTCTCGGCTTTATTTGCACGAAACAATCTTAAATTGTCTTTATTCGATTTCAGATTGGCATAGAGCAACACATTTATTTAAGTAATTGAAAAAAGAAATGATTATTATTTGTTCTGCGTTCATTAAAAAAACAAACACTTTTTGCATAAGTTTTAGTGTAAAAAGTTATGGTTCAGTTCGCTAGTGCAAAAAAAAACTTTATTGCACCCTACACATGAGCACTAACGTGATTATAGAGAGAACATCGTTGGTCGCAATATTGGCAAGATTACTGAAACTAATTGTGCATTATTCATTACACATATCCAATGATTTATTCCTTCTGTATTTTTAAGAAAATTTGTTGTTTAAAACCTCGTTTGTTTCAATACTTATTATTCTATTTACTGAGCGTACTATTCAATAAAACGTGTTTGATAATTGCATTTTATTTAATAAAAACTTGATATTAACTAGCGCCAATTTGATTTTGTGGTTTTGATTATTGCTAGCTTAAAATTGATGTTGCCAATTTGAGTTTGATTAATGTGATTATGATTCTTATTAGCGCAAATTTGGGCTTGACAACGTATAGTGTTCGAAGAATGCTTCATGCGCACTATACCGCTCTATTTTAATTTTTTTACACAAAATCGGTTACGGATAACAAATAGTTTTCTTTACTACTCATTAAAAGTTATACTGGTTTGTCAGTTTAAGCAAATCAAAACAAAGTACAAGTGAAAAAGGAGTTTCAAATGAATGAATGGTGAAGATTTTTTTACACTTCACCAGAGTTCCGCGTAATGGCAAATTCAAATTTAATATCCATCGAAATACGCTAAGAATCCTAAAAAAATCACAATTAAACATTAAATTATTATAAAATATGTTTTATTTATCATCACGTATGACCACTTAGTTTTAAAGAACGTTGAAAAAATATTGTATGCAACTTGTGGAAGAAGTGTTGTTTCACTCGATAGTTAACATTCACTTTTTGTACTTGTTACATAAATAACTATTAATGTATAACAAACAACATTACAAAACACTCTTTCTATTAGTCAAAATGTCATATCTATTAAATCTAATGCGTTGTTCGTTTGTACGTTTATTTGCCAAATCCAGCTTAAAGAAGACCAGGTCTGCTCTATTGCATTTAACATTGACTTATATGGCTTAAGCCCGTACGTGATAATTTGCAAATTCTTCCTCCAGGAAAACTTCTACGGAAGAATGACGAGGTGTGTTAAAGGTTACCGATGTCTGGTACATATTAAATACACTGCTTAAACATCCGAACAGACTCGTTTCAGCTTCTTTAAATGATTCCCTTTTAACTTCGTGGTGAGTTAATCTTAAGGTTCAATACATCCAGTTACATGAATGTTAGTAGCCTTGCTTCCTGCACTAATGTTCCTTGTTTCCTTGCCAAATGAATAAAGTTTGTTTCATGCATGAATATATGAGAGATTTCGTCTTGGTACTGCAGTATTTGTCTGGCAAAATTTCTTCTACAAATTTTATTTTCCTTGCTATTTGTTATTTCGGGTTTGTTACGTACATATTTTAGAGTGTACATTAAATCATCTAAACATTTACGTAAGCATTTCTTCGAAACATTAATTTGGTGGACCTATTTTCTTTAAATTTCTGTAAAGTAATATTATTTTCCTGTATATACTGTGCCATCAAAACACGATGTTCTTTGGTAATTATTGTTATTTTATCACCAAGATGTTTTTCTGATACTTCCTGTTTAACCCATCAGTAAGCGGTTCTTTGTTCGCACCTAATGTAACAGCTAGTGATCGCCAACCTTCATTGTTGTTAACACGGTACTAATTTGTCTGTGGTGAATTAAGAAAGACACTCGTCGTTACGGGCATTATCATTGCAACAAAAAGAGAGCGCAATGAAAATAATTCCACTTAAAAAAGGTTAAGCAGTGACACTCAAACTGCTACATTTTTTAAAACCATACAAATACATTTATGACATTATATTAAATGGTTTATAAATAATTCTATCAAGTACATTACTTACCCTTACTTATATTGAACTCTCTATGTTATCATTTTCATGTATAAGACCATAAGTGCGAGGAAAGCATTGGATTGAATTAATGTCTAATCACGAGGGCTTGATAAAGTTGTTTCGCGCATGAATATTTTTGAGAGATTTACCAAGCACAAATGTTAGATATTTTTGAGAAATTGTACAATAATTTCCTTCGCACGAATGGTATTCAATTAGAGAATTTCATTTCAAATAACTAGAAATTATATATTCAATTAACCTGTCGTTTATATTGTATCAGTAATATTTAATTTTTGATATTTGACAAAACCTGTTATGGTATTATCCAGAAAAAACGCAGTGATTGGTTTAAAATCACAGAAATGCAATTTTCTGTAAATATATAAATGTGAATTTCAAATTTGAAGCATACAAATATTTTAGAAAAACGAAAATAATATTAAAATGTAACATAACTTGAAATATGTACCGGGTGGCCAACTAAGAACGGCCGTCGGCCATATCTCAGGAATGATTATAGCACAGATTCGGGAAAAAAATTTTTATAACAAAAGTGGCCCCGAGAAACGCCCGGAAATTATTTTCAGAATTGTAGGTCCACCGCTAGAGGGCGTATTTGACAGTTAAAATTTTAAAAAGCAAAATTTTTCATAATTTACTCAATTAAGGGGCATATTAAATATTATAATCAGATTCATCGACAAATTCTGGATATTTTTTATTTGACAAGTTTTAGTCTATCTCTTCAAATAAGGGTTGGGGAGAGTGGGAACCTTGTTACGAAAAACGCCTTTAATTCAGGTTCTGCTTGACCGATTTTAATAAACTTGATGTTGTTTGAAAGAGCTTTTGTTAAACAATAGAAAATTTGGAAATTTGAAGCAATCTGATTAATAACATAAATGCTAGAGGGCGCTGTTTAATATTTTTTTAATATTGTGTTTTCTCTTTACAATTTTAAATGGAAGCATAAAAATTTAAGTAGGTCTTTAAAAAGTAGACTAAATTAGTAATAAAACAGTGAAAACTGCAAGTCGATATCTTTTTCGTATCCTGAGATGTCGTAAGAAACAGGTAAATAGCGTGAATTGTTCTTCCAACGTCTAGTAGGCTAGTTCGCGTTAACGGAAATTATTAAATTTAGCCTGGATGAAAAGATCTTACATTGGTCTGCAGTAATTTAAACTGTTTTCATACTAATGTTATGGTTGCCGCTAGATTACCTAAATGTAATGCTGTCGCTACTAACAATGAGAATAAATTATAAAATAATAATGTGATAAATCTAACAATTAAAACCTTAAATAAATAACTACGTAATTAGTGTCGCCCTAGATGTTCGAAATGTCGTCCATCATTTTCAATGCATGAAATCAATCGCTCACGGGTGGAGAGAACAGCAGTTTCAATTTCTGCCCTTGAAATACTTCGTATTGTCTGTCGTATTCTTTCAATCATGTCAGCTCTTGTTGTGAGTCTATCGGCATAAACGAGATCTTTTATTCGCCCCCACAAATAAAAATCTAAACAAGTTAGGTCTGGAGACCTTGGTGGCCAAATAAATAAACTCCCACGTCCTATCCACCTTTCAGGGTATGATTGATGTAAGAAATTCCGAACATCTCTAAAATAATGTGCCGGGCACCCATCATGTTGCAAGAACATGTCACGACGAATGGCCAAGGGTATGTCTTCTAAAAGAAGTGGCAATTCGTTGCTTAAAAATCTAAATATCTTTCTCCATTAACAGTCTTATTAAAGAAAAGGCCCAATTATTTCTCCACCTAGAATCCCGCACCACACATTTACAGACCAACGACGCTGATGTTGGACCTCTTGCATCCAGTGGGGATTCGTTGCAGACCAGTAGTGCATATTATGTCGATTTACACTACCATCACTATGAAAAGTAGCCTTATCTGTCCACATAATTCGTGAAAGTATTTTAGGATCGTCGTGTATCATATTTGAGAGCCAGCTGCAAAAATCCAACCTGATATCGAAATCTTGAGCATCCAAACTATGGTGTAGGACCATGTGATATGGGTGCAATATAAAATAGTATATATTATAAACCAATCAGATCAATAAGACACATTGAGATCCTTCGTTGTTAGTAACCGAAAAAGGACTTTAAATGCATTAACTCACGTAATGTTATTACGAATTTTTTTTGCCCGGCCTTTCATTATTTTTTATTATTGGTACCTTTTTACTTTACTTTGCCTCACTTGTTGTTAGTTAAAATCTATTCACATAGCATAAGATAATTTGGTGTTTTATTGAAACTGGACATAAAATGGCGGCAAATACATTAGTCATGTTGTCACAAGTTAACTTTGATGTAATGACATTTTCGGTATGATAAAAATGAGAAACATATAACGACAAACGAAAAAAATTAAAACATTTTTATCATTATAATACCGAATAAAGCATGCATTAATAAATAAGTAGTCACCTGTGTTCTCTTAAAATATTTTGGACGGTGGTTCGACATATACCCAAAGTCTCTAGCTATAGCTCTGGTGCTTGAATGAGGGTTAACATTTACATAAGGTAAAACATCAATAACATTTTCCTCTGTTCTACCTCTGCGTTGTCTTCGGTACACAAGAAGATTCACATTTCCAGTAGTACGCACACGGTGTGCGAGTCGGAGAAAACTCTTCTGCTGTGATGCCGTCTGTTTGGGTACTGCAGTGCAGACACTCTAGCAGCAACGGTTGCATTTCTCATACATTCAGAATAAACTGCCAACATATCAATTGCTTCTTCATTTGTAAGAATCATTTTGGTACGAAAAGATTAAGAAAGTTTATTAAATGCAACTCGATGAATAATTTTTGACATATGCGTGAAAATCATAGCTTGCTTTTTTTCAACAGGGAATTTATTTTATACCTTACATGGCCCTCTTTACTAATTTTGTTGTCATCAGTAAATCGTAATTGATATTTTAAACTGTATTTGTTGTTGCTGGGCAAATATCGGTTTTTATTGATATTTTATGCTTTTGATTTACTAACATATCGCTTGAAAACAAATATAACATTCTTATATAATTAAAAAAATGTTAGATTTATCTCATTATTATGTATAATTATTATTTTATAATTTGTTCTCATTGTTAGCAGCGACAGCATTACATTTAGGTAATCCAGCGGCAACCATAACATTAGTATGATAACAGTTTAAATTGCTACAGACAAATGTAAAATCTTTTCATCCAGGCTAAATTTAATAATTTCCGTTAACGCGAACTAGCCTACTAGACGTTGGAAGAACAATTCCCGCCATTTACCTGTTTCTTACGATATCTCAGGATAGGAAAAAGATATCGACTTGCAGTTTTCACTGTTTTATTACTAATTTAGTCTACTTTTTAAAGACCTACTTAAATTTTTATGCTTCCATTTAAAATTGTATAGAGAAAACACAATATTAAAAAAGTATTAAACAGCGCCCTCTAGCATTTATGTTATTAATCAGATTGCTTCAAATTTCCAAGTTTTCTATTGTTTAACGAAAGCTCTTTCAAACAACATCAAGTTTATTAAAATCGGTCAAGCAGAACCTGAATTAAAGGCGTTTTTTCGTAACAAGGTTCTCCCCACCCCTTATTTGAAGAGATAGACTAAAACTTGTCAAATAAAAAATATGCAGAATTTGTCGATGAATCTGATTATAATATTTAATATGCCCCTTAATTGAGTAAATTTTGAAAAATTTAGCTTTTTAAAATTTTAACTATCAAATACGCCCTCTAGCGGTGGACCTACAATTCTGAAAATAATTTCCAGGCGTTTCTTGAGGCCACTTTCGTTATAAAAATGTTTTTCCCGAACCTGTGCTATAATCCATTCCTGAGATATGGCCGACGGCCGTTCTTAGTTGGCCACCCGGTACATACACAAAAATGATTATCGTCGTCTTCTGAACCACTAGTATTTACCGAAATTTTTAATGGTTCTTCCGTTACATCGAGAGTTTTTTCGCGAGACCACCGCCCAGATATCATTTTTTCAGTATACAAAATAGTCGCAATTAAATATGAAAGCAATTCGTCTACAATTTACATTAAATAGGTATTCTTCCACTAATTATCTTCCAAAGAGTACAATCACGTTATTAAAGATCATAGCTAATTATATACTATGTATTTGATAATAACAAACCTATAATTAATAACATATTTACGAGCAAAAAACTTCTGATTTAAGAATGCTCATTACAATCTATTGGTAATCATAATTTTTGGTCACTTACATTCCAAAGTATGTGTATACAATTTCTAGTATTTTGAAATGAAATTCTCTAATTGAATACCATTCGTGCGAAGGAAACTATTGTATAATTTCTCTAAAATGTCTAACAGTTTTGCTTGCTAAATCTCACAAGGACCATTCGTGCGGGAATCGACTTTATTAAGCACTCGTGATTATACATTAAATTATACAATAATTTTCTTGCACTTATGGTATTATATATTGTAGCGTCCTCCAGATACCCTATCTTGAAAAGTGTAATTTGAACTTATTTGTAATAATGCAAATTCAAGAACAAAACAATCGCTAAGTGATTATCTTTACTGACAGTAATGTTCCTATTACTCAAATTAATTGCTTGCCTTACTTTGGACATTCCTGGCAATAATTAAAACATTAGATTTTATTTACAAGTCTGTAGTTAATTACTCGCAAACTTCAAATCGGATCAAAAGTGGCCGTCTACTGTTAGGTACGTTGTACTGTTTGACTGAGATAGGCTAGACGAGGTTAAGTGTTGCATCATGTGGGGCGGGTAAACAATGAAACTACTGAAATTAAAATTAATGAGCTTTGCGCAATGGTGGTTCAGCCCGTTAATATACTATTGTGGGAAAGAACCACCAATAAAACCCACTTTATTCATAAATAAGTAATTGCACAAGTACATTAATAAATCAAATAACACAAAAAAAAACAATGAAAGGGTTAAATATATAACAACACCGTTAAATCAAGTTAAAGTGCGTACAAAATTATAACATAAAGAGAAAAATAAATAAAAAAGTTTAGTTACACATAAACCCAAAAAAAAAACATGTAGTCACACCCACAATTGTGTTATAAATAATCAGAATAAAAATCGTAATACCAAACATATGGACCTTTAAAACCAATCATTCCGGCCTTTAAGTAAATAAGCACATAAAACAATAAGGCAAATTACGGTACATATAAAATACAACAGTAAAATTGCACAGGTGATAATAAGGTACATGCAAGGACAAAAGCAAATAGACAAGGAATTTACACGTACACAGTTGTTTAATGACTACTAAAGCACAAAATACACACGTAAAATTACAATAAATTACATATAAAGAGAAGCTAGTTCGCAGGCAAACAATTATACTTCACAAATTGACAAAAAAACTCATTAAAACAAAGCCTTACAAGGGTAAGTTATAAATAGAACATAACATCGTAACTGCTACATAAGGTTGAGCGCCCCTTTGTTAGGTTACACATTCATCTATAGAATAATAAAAACAATAAAAATAAAATTCGAGGTGTTTAATGTCACTTGGACCCGGGAGTATGTACCCACTTAGCAATTACCTTTTACAATTAATAAACAAGCGGTATCCTGCACCCGTTCACCCACGACCACCTCTACACAAATATAAATATAAACAACAAACAACAAACAACAATGGTAATTCACACAAATACAAGAGTAAGGGAGCCCTGTACTGTGTTTTATTTTAGCAGACTTCAGTTTAATAAGCCCGCGTGCGAATAAGATACCTTTGCAAGGTAGTGCTCAATTTTTAGTACGTTAGGTAGGCTTGTCGATTTATTTGCTGCCAGCCTTCATTTATATAAAAATACCTACTTACACTTTTCCTTTAATTGATCAGAGATACAAATCGTTAACACATTAAAACTAACACCCGAAAGACAAAACAAATTAGCGTTGGCTAATTCAAAAGAAAATGTACACGCAAGAAATATTGTAAAGACAAACTGTTTACAATGAAGGTATTTAATTAACCCTACCGATCTGGCTTGATCGACACTAACTGTAACTAACTTTTTCCCTCGATTTCAAACTAACTATAGTTACTCCCGCAATCAACCCCCTTTTTACAAAAGTAATAAAAAAACAAAAATATATTATGTTGGAATAATTTCATATTAGTAGTATAGGGACACTTGTCGCCGTCATCTTGGATTTTGACGTCACAAAAGCCCCAAGCTGTGGGACAATTGTGCGGCCATTTTTTTCACACCCACGTGGGGATCATGTTTTTTGTTAATCATTTTTCTATGGGCCATTTTATTTAACCCAGGGGAAATTCTCGATCCTAATCTGCTAGCTTATAAGATGATCTTGTCTTAAAAATCTGTATTCTGATAAGGGTGATAGAATAATCATTAGAAGTAAAAGATGGTTTATTTAATCTGTGTTTACTATTAACATTTATTAGAGACTGTTTTATCAGATATTTGAATGATATAAAAAACCTCATTTAAAGGATTGAAAGGTAATAATTACGTGCGTAACATACAGTTAAAATTGAATGTGTATTTTCCCATATTATTTTTATTAGCATGTTTTTAAATTTTTACTACCATGATTGTTAGTAAGATTATCACATTTCTTTAATTTCGTTTCTGTAAGATTATGATCATGACTATATATGAATTTATTTTCAACAATGTACTTATTTTACATTGAGAGAAAAAGTCGACTTCAACATTACGTATGCATATGAACAAGTAATTGACCACTTTACAAATATGATTTTACCTTGACGCCAGCCTTGTGGATTTTCAAAGAAATGTGATAATCTTAAGAACAATCACGGTAATAAAAATTAAAAAAACATGCTAATAACAATAATATGGAAAAATACACATTCTATTTTAACTGTATGTTACGCACGTAATTATTACCTTTCAATCCTTTAAATGAGGTTTTTTATATCATTGAAATATCTGATAAAACAGTCTCTAATAAATGTTAATAGTAAACACAGAATAAATAAACCTTTTACTTCTAATGATTATTCTAACACCCTTAACAAAATACAGATTTTTAAGACAAGATCATCTTATAAGATACCAGATTAGGATCGAGAATTTCCCCTGGGTTAAAAAAATGGCCTATAGAAAAGTGATTAACAAAAAATACGATCCTCACGTGGGCGTGAAAAAATGACCGCTGCTCGGAGCTTTTGTGACGTCCAAATTCAAGATGGCGGAGACAAGTGTCTCTGTACTACTCATATTCATTATTGAGCGACATCTTAATTTTAAAAATATGCATTCGTCCGTAACGAGCGCTACATTTAGGTCTCAAGTTTCAACCTACCAAACAAAGACGTCTTTGATTGCAGTGTGTACCGACGTAATCAATCATTAAATCAGTGACATTTTTACATCAAGAGCGTGCGTATAGAAATTTTCAATAATTAGTCACGCCAGTTTCGGCAGAACAGCTGTTTTTCTACCCTAATATATGTTTCCTTTTTCTGATCAACCTTTACTCAAATATCAATTACAAACATTCCCACATTTCTTACATAAAAATACATAAAATAAAATATTCCGAAAACATTAGCAAATTACGACGTATTACAAAGATATAAAAAATCCACTAATTATCTTTTTATTGGGGTAACAATGGCGATTTGACAAACGTTTATTACAATAATACAATTTTTGCGGCCCGCTACCTACAATATGAAAATTATAACTTTAATATAAGTAAGAGTAAGCAGTTGGTAGATAATAATGTACTTGATAGAATTATAAACCATTTATTATAATGTTATAAATGTATCTGTACAGAGGCGGATTTACGAATTTGTCAACCCTAGGCTGGAAATATTTTGCCGCCCCTCCTCTACAATAATTTTCGCTTTTTTTTCTACTGCTCGTAAACAATATTTAATACTCACAAACTAAAATGAATTTATCTGTATTTATTTTTATTGTGAAACGTGTGAATTAAATAGTTGATTAATAGAAGATGGCAATACAAAAACAGAAAAATTACATTGCTATTAAAAAATTTAATTGTTTAAGATTTTATAATTTTGCCCCTTATTTTTGCTTCAGAAAAACTTTGAATTAATTCGTCAAAAGAAATACTGTTATGTACATCATGTTCTATTGATAAAATTGAAGAAATATCAACATTACTGTAAATCTCGACGAAATCGTTTTTTCGGATCCAGTTACATAGACTATTCAGAGATATATTCTTCTTGGGTTAGATGTTTACGTAAGTGAATGCATTCCTCGATAAAAGATTCTTCAACATCAAAATTTTGACAAAAATTCATTCTAGAAATTTTTAATTTATCTATATAATTAAAATTTTAAGATTGCAGAGTACATCAAATTTACTATGAACCGTCTCGTAAGCCAATCGCCGTTTCTCTAATTCACTGATTAATCTATCCGTAATTACTAAGAAAATTTGTGTTCGAGATTCATTGCCACAGTTTGCTGAAGTAAACTCTTCCGGATTTTCGCCAAAGGGTAGTTTTCGCTTACGACAACATATTTCATTTTCTTCATAATCGACACCGGTCAACACTTACGCTTTTTCTTCGAAATCATTGAAATTATCTCTTATAACATGAAAATAATCAATTAAACATGTGTATAATCTTTCGCTGAAATGTCCATATCAGCACTTTGTGTTGCTTTACTAGTGGAATTAATTCGATCCATAACAGAGCCCCCGAAAACTGCCATTATTTCGGTTTCCAAGCGTTTTAAACGTTTTCGTAATCCTTTTGCTTCATTCCTCGAAATGCCTTTTTCTGTGTCGTCATGTTCAATGTTTTGCAAGGTATTAATAATTTCATTCCATGATTGCAGTAGACTCCGACCAGCATCATGCCTTGAAGACCATCGAGCTCTGGGCAAGGTTTTTAAAGTTAGATTACCTCCAATGGTTGATTGTAACTTTTGCAATCGACGAGTAGAGGGCGTACAATAGTTGTACAATTCTTGTAATGAGCAAAAAAATATATTGCCTCGCCACAACACTGCCCAACGAGATTCAAAGAATGAGCAGCATATGGGACATGTTCAGCAAGAGGATAACTTTTTTAATGCGTACTTGGACACGTGAATAAATTCCAGGTGTATTACTAGAATTGTCGTATCACTGACCTCTGCAATTCATTATATCTGTATTTAATACCTGCTATAACTCATTGAATATGCCTGAAGAGTGTCTTTTTTAATTCCCACAAACACTGCACAATTACAATTTTCTAGCTTAAATGCCATGTGTTAGATTGTTAGAACGACAATGAAATACACTCTGTTGTGCAACGTAAATATAAGCACTAAGTCCGAATTGAAAATCATTAATCTTAAAAACTATTATCCATGATTTTCATTTAAAAAAGCTTGCGTGTGTAATACCTTTGTTGATCTTATTTACGACTGGTTTTGATCATTAACGTAAAAACAATAAATTGTGTCGTTTAAATCAAAAGTAAACAAAGTAAAAAAATATTTGTATTTAAGATAATTACTGATACATTTTTTTTGTGAAACGTAGAGAATACAATTACGTTATTTCATTAGTTTTAGACTTTTAACTCTTACGCTCAAAATAACTAAACAGGGTAAAATACTTATCTTTTTTGGGATTTTTTAATGGTGTACTTTAAATTATACAATCTAAACGTTTCGATAACACTTACAGTTATCTTCGTCAGTAGTAATGTTTGTTAAAAATTGTTAAAGATGTAGTAAACAATTTTGTCAAATTTGAAAAATTCAAACATAAACATAAGCCTGCTATTAATATAACAGTTTGAGAAACGTATAAGCCAACTATAAAATTGTAGTAAAGAATAACTAGGTCATTAAAATTAAATATTGTTAAACTGCCTCAAAGATGACAAACCAGAACACTCTCTACGACGAAAGCTAACAATGAAATTTGCCAGCCAAAAACACATTTAACAAAATTTAATCGAGTTATGATGTGTAAAGTTGTGAAAAACTTCAATTTTAAAATGATAGAAGCATTCACAAATCCAAACATTACATCAAATAAAATAACCCAGTTAAATCTAACAAAGAGATATCTTTATCAATAATTGGAAGTGTTATTAACAATGAAAAGCACAATGCAGAACGTTCTTTGTAATTTTAATTTCAATTTAATTTCAACTACTTATGTTAAATTATAGTGCTGTGGAAATTTAACATATAATTGGTAAAGCATTTGCTTCAAGGTCTAGGAAAAACACAGCAAAAACCTAGACATACCAAAAGTTGAAAACAAATTAAAATCAAGGCGTATCATTATGCTCTTTTTAATTATAAGATGCCAAAACCTATTTAAACGGAGATTTTCTTCTTGTCTATTAAAATTATTCGGGTGTTTATATATTTCAATAGCTTCACGTTGCAAACGAACATAATAATGGTTTGTCTTGACAATATTTTCATATTGTCAAATTGAATGTCATGATTTAAATTATTCAGGGCATGGTCAGCCACAGCAGACCTCTCTGGTTGACCCAATCTACAAAATCTCATATGTTCTTTGCGTCTTGTATCAAAGCTACGTTTTGTGGTCCCGATGTATACTTTTCCACATGAACAAGATAACTTATACACTCCGGAAGATGATAAAGGGTTTGACACATCTTTAGGTGATCTTAAATGTTCTTTAATTTTTCTTGTAGGTTTAAAAATAGTCCTAATTTAACAAACATTACTACTGACGAAGATAACTGTAAGTGTTATCGAAACGTTTAGATTGTATAATTTAAAGTACACCATTAAAAAATCCCAAAAAAGATAAGTATTTTATTATGAGTGTTAATGGTGAAAGTTTACATTTTCATAACTAAACAGGGGTTTTTATTTCTTAAAATTGCGTAGTGGATGTGAAAGAGGTATTATTCAAAGATAGGTCGATATGGAGAAAATAGTTCATCTTCAGTAAACATACCCTGTAAGGGAATGGAGTGATGGTATGTAATTGCATAGCAAAAGACAAATTAATCATCATTATAATGCCGGCCCGCACGCATATTTGTATGTAACGGACGCAAGCTACCATCGGATACGATCGGAAAATGGCGAAGTGTAATTTGTATGTAAGAGACGTATTACAACTGAAACTGGTAACAGTCTCTTACATACACAACGTTTAAATAAATCATGCCTAAGTGATAAAAAATCGTTTTGTAATCTTAGAATTAAAAAAAACACATGGATGTTTAGTAAAAAATAGTTACTAATTGAATAACATCTCTTGCCAAATGATTTGTGATCGTTGAAAACATTGATTTTTATAAAGAAAGATAATGGCTCATTTATTAACCTTACTAATAGGAACAAATTAATATAAACGTGATTATAAGCACTATTTTCTGAACTTATTACCACCAAGCCCTACGTTTTTTTCTACACAAATTTGTAATGAGTGTGATGCCTTTTTTTCCCACTGTCTTCAAAAGATTTTCTTCCAGAAAAAGTATTTTTTCCTCCCATTTTTCCTATTTTTCAAGAAATTCCTTTATATTTGAATGCAGTAGCATTCCACTGAGTAATGCAGAAGTGGTGTGTTCATATTTATCAACATTATTTAAATAGGATTGTATAGCAGGATAAAATTGTTAAGGATCTTGTTCAAGTTTAGTGACTTTACCATTAGAATACGATATCCATTTAGCTTTAATTCTGCAATTTCAATTTCTGAAAGCAAGCACGTTTCGTTATTAAGCTGCAGTATTCCATTTCTAGATGACGTTATTTCATTTTTGTGTGACGTACTCTCGGATGTACTAGCTGATGATGGTAAAGCACACTCCAAAGTAGGTTCTGTTATTTCTGTATTTTGTAGTGGAAAAAATATTCTTTCAGGTGCATTATTGTCGGTTGCAATTTCGTACAACTTTAATTTAGCGTTTATGGAGAGCTTATTTATAGCCGATAAAATATTATAATTTCTAACCACTAATGCTTCATGCTTGCAATTGCCGTTAAATCCTACAGGGCACGTACATTTACAACATAACATATCAACCTTGTAATTTAGTTCATTATTTGTTTCACTCTGGACGGTAAACTCCATCTGCTCCATATTTGCTGACATCACTTTACAGTTCGTGTTATAGTGTTTTAGGTACCTAGAGGTAACAACAACTTTTGACTCTCGACCAAAAATTAAATCCAGAATCCTTTGTTTATAGTATGATTCAAAGCTTGTAACAATAAAATCTGCTAATTGTGTTACGTTGAAGGCGTTTGTGCGTTCGAGTGGAATATCTTTCAATAAGCGGAACATAACTTCTGTATAGTTATTTGTATCCGTACCTCTTAATGGAAGGTCTTGCCGATAGAAAACTGCCCACTCCTGAATTCTTGTCAGCATGTTCTCAACATATTTTTTAAAGTTTTCATGATCACAGTTGTCAAAAAAGTGTTGCTTTGAATATTCGAGGTCGCTACTAGTTTTAGAATATTATTTACGTAATACGTTTCTTTCCGCTAAATCATCATCGGTAAGAATGACTTTAGGATTTATTTTAATTTTAAGGATTTCAAAAAGGCCTTCAACACTCAATTCAAAAACATCTGATTTTTGGCTACTACTGATAATGCAGCCTATTGGCAAACCTCCAGCCACAGACTGAGTTATAAAAAAATACACTTTGTGGTTTTGGTTGTCGCAATTGCCTGTTGCATCAACACACATTATTTCAGAACATTGAGGCAATTGAAGTGTTCTTTGCATTATTGGCGTACAAAGTGCAATAGCATATTCTCCATTTTTCTCCGATATTTTAAAACGAACTGAACTATTTTTTTCATGAAATTTTAGCAACTCCTCAAGCTTAAGTAACATATTGGGACCTGTATAATCGCCATAGTGTTTTTTAAAATTTAATTTCCGTAGTGTAGACACATCATTTTTTTTAGGTAAATAATGTCTATCAAAAACCAAATTTTCATAACTATCTCCTAACTCTTCCATTTTCATACAACAATAAGTATGGTAAGCAGACTAGACTGAATGGCCCCTTTCGAATAATTCTATTATTCTTGCTTTTACGTCAGGTCCTACAGGTCTTTCTCGAAGCGCTTCAGCAACGTCCAGCCTATGGTTGTGTTTATTACGAAATTCAACGATACAAGGATATTCTTGATGATGTTTTATTGCTCTTAATAAATCGGTGGGTTGTTATAAATAATTGTGCAGGGCAATCGATAATTTTAGATCGCTTATTCCGAACTCCTTTTGTAACTTTACGTGTAGTTGTCTTAAAATGGCAGTGATATATCCTTTTAAATACATTTCTGGGCCGATCAGAGGCTACTTTAAAAGTTTTTCAAATTGACCAAGATTCTTTACTATTTTTTTGGTATTCTTCCACCCATTTCTAAAACAGAAGAAAAGCGGAATTGATTTACCACAAAAAATGCGATATTGGCTTTTAAAAAATATAAACTTTTATCTCTAGATACTGCCCAAACTGGCAACGATGTAAACAATTGAAAAACATTTTCATTCTTTGTTTAAAATTAAAAAAAGGAATCGATTTATCACAAAAAAATGCGTTGTTGCCTTAAAAAAAACAAATTTTGTCTCTTTTACCCAAACTGGCAACGCTGCAAATCTACTTATCAACGAAAAAAAAATATAAATTACAGTTTAAAACCCAAGAAACACGCTTTTAATACACTAAAAAATATAAAATAATCTTGCTGGTCTTCATGCTCCTCAAAGGAACGTTACCGTTTCTAGGTTAAACATAACCTAGAAATTTTGTTTACCTACCTCTACATCTCTTTTGTTTTTATTCTCAATTCGTAGGAGTATTCATTAACCTACTTCCAATCATACAGCTTCGGAAACCAAATTTCACTTATTTTATTCATATTTATTAAGTTATATTTTCTTCAGACGGATAAAAACCTTTGGCATGAACCTCTACCAAATACAAATTGACAAAGATGCAGCGCTTTGTTTTACTTTTTTATGCCAATCAATCACGCGTATGTAGGAGACATGTTAGCAGTTCTAGTTGTACGACGTCTCTTACATACAAATTGCACTTCGGCATTTCCCGATATTATCTTGCGTCCGCTACAAACAAATATGCGGCCCGCATCGTCCATATGGGCAACTCGTGCGTTGCACGAGAGCGCTGTGGATGCAAAGGCGCTTGTCGATGCCTCTCAATTTATACATTTTCAACAATACAAAAAAATTAAATTGTGTCCCGTCATTTGAAAACGAAAATAGTAGTAATTGTTTATTATTTTATAATAATTACAGTTTTCTGCGTACAGTTTTATTTTGTTCAAAAAAAAAATAAACATAGATAAATAATTCTTTATTCATAATAAAGGCTTAGTCATTTATCGTGGTGCGTTTCAACTTCTATTTTAAGGAGTATACAATTATTCGTGTTGTAATTTGCATTCTGTGACTTGTATTTCGACCTCCTACAAAAAAAGTTTACTTGATAGATTTCTTTTATATTTATTATATTATCATACTGTTTGATAAATTGTTAAGAAGAAATAATTTTAATAGTGATATTTATTTACCTAGTAAATTTTGTGTACCGTTTAATTGTTTATTATTTAGTTAGTTATTATTAGTTCGAATTGATTACTTAAAAGCTTCTGTCTAAGGTAAGTTAGATAAGTTTTGTAATCAATTTGGTGGAAAAGTAACTGTTTATAATTAATTTTTTTTTCAAGTTTAAACACTAAATATTTTTAATTGTTAGCCATCTTGTTTTAAAGAAATTACTTTAAAGTTTTGCCGCAACCTCAGGAATATTTAAAAATTTAAACTGTTTTCTTTTTTATTAATTTTCACTATTGAATTTAGTTTACAATTAATAAAATATGAAGCGAATTAATTTGAATTTATATATAGATATCTAAAGAGGAAGAAATAAACTTTCCGGATATGAAAACTTATTAAACAAACGCCTACCGTATGCTCAACTACTGTTGGCGAACTGCTGGAGAAGGAATTTGAAGGCAGTGTCAGTATTCAGCTACAATCAACTTCCAGCAAAGATTGTAAACTTGATGACGGTGAAGAGAAATTTTTGCCACTTTCTGAGGATCCGGGGTTATGGCCAAAAGTTTTATTTCCTCCCATCATGTTCAATTATTAGTAGATAATGGACCAGGTCATTATCAGATTAAAAATTAGATCTACCCTAAAGACAAATTATGACGTAAGTTTTCTGATACGTATTTTACTAGAATTTTACATAATGAAAAAGTTAAACAAGAATGCTTGTTATATTCTAAAGAAAAGAATTTTGTAAATTGTTTTTATTGCAAAATCTTTACTGCTCTGCGAAAACTATAAAATTAAATAACTATAATTGGTTTAATGATTGGTATCATTTAAGTTACCACGAAAAAAGTAAGTTACATTTCTAGAATTTAAAGCAATGGACAGATCTTTTAAATCGAAGGAAAAAAATAATATAGATTCTGAAGCGCAAAAGATATTCCATAATGAAACAAAATATTGGCATGCCGTTATTGAGCGTATTTTTTATACGGTTCAATTTTTGGCTGAACAGAACTTAGCCTTTCGAGGTACTACTAATAAATTATATGAAAAAAATAATGGCAACTTTTTGAAATGTATCGAAATGATGGCAAAATTCGATCCTATTATGCCTGAATATGTCAACCAGTCTCAAATGAAAGCGCACAAAAATATGCTTCATTATCCTGGGGACAAAATTCAAAACGAAGTTATAACTTTATTAGGAAGTAACGTTAGATCTAAAATTTAAAAAATGGCGAAAAAGCTAAACATTTATCTATCATCCTCGACTGTACACCCGATGTCAGCCACCAAGAACAGATTTCATTATGTACCGTTTAGAAGGTGGGTGCTAACCAGTACTTTTGACTATACTTGTCAGGTTTTGAAGCCATGAATTGTGTGAACGGACACCTAGTTTTACTTGGGAAAGTTGCTCATCAATCGTTATGTTAGGTCCGGGTTTGTAACATATTCAATGAACTTGTTCCAAACAGCAGACACTAATGCAAATTTGTCCGTCTGAAAACGTACAGAGCGTGTAGATTTTTCGTCGAACCTCAGGAATCTCATAATTTCACAGAATCTTTTTCTGCTCATGGTTGCCCTACAGAAAGGTAGGCCCCTGGAGCCTGACCATAAGCTGTGGAGGTCTGTAGTTCTGCAACCACTAACACCACGAGCATAAATTATTGCAATAAATGCTTCTAATTCTTCAGTGGACATCGAACAGTTGCTATTTCCTAATACTCTGTGAGCCTCGGCTATTGTGCATTTCTGTATATGGGCGAGGATACAATGGTCTATGAACAAATGCCATGCACTTGATATACTTTCGTCACTTACATGTCTTTTTGCATTTGGTGTAGGTCCAGGACATTCTTTCAAAATGTTATGAATAGGAAGGCATCATCCTTGTTGTGGATTACGCAATTTCTTGGTGTACGACATCTATAGATGAAGACGCAGGAACAGGTTCTCCTCGTCTATTACATGGATCTCCTTGATCTATAAATACGAATTTTTATATTACATAAATAAATAACGCCAAAATAATAGAAAAATATTTATGATAAGGTCATTATATATCGATACACTACTACACCATTTATAAGAAATTATACATTTTTAATTATATATATATATATATATATATATATATATATATATATATATATTAGATCATAATTAAAATTAATACAATAAATTATAATTATGATAATTATTATTATAATAAGTTGGCAGTAATAGGCTAATAATAATAATAATACTCACTAGATTGTGAATTTTCATTTTCAACATCTGAGGAATCCGTATCACTACTATTAGATGTTTCATCTACTATTTCTCTAGTTGTTTGCGGTATAAACTCATCATCCGAGTCATCAGTAAGAAGTTCACCTCCATCAGAATTATCATCGAGAACTTTCCGTAGCTCTGAAAGCAGCCCATCTTCACGTAAATAACGTTTCCGATACATTTCCACCTTCAGTTTTGGAAGTGAATGACAAAATAACTCTTACTATGCTTGTTGTTGTTGATTATGATGTCAATAATCTAAATAAAACTTCATTGTTGCATCATAAACTAAAATAGCTAGCATACACAAAAAAAGAAAATAGCTTTGGAAGTGAATAAAAATAACTCTTATTATGTCCATTGTTGTTGATATGACGTTAATAATCTAAGTAAAACTTCATTGCTGTATCATAAACTAAAATATCTTCCATATAAAATGTATATAAAATAAATTGCAAGCATACAACAAAATAAAATAGCAATATTACTTTAAAGGGGTTAATTTGACCACTCTGGGCGTTTAAGGTAAAACCTTATATAATTTACAATGGATTGTGGTAAACGTGCAGATACTTCAAATAATGAAAGCACCTTCAAAATGAATAAAAGTCATAACAGGAAATCTTCCTTGAACCGTTCTGTGAAGTATTGATAGGACTTAAAAATGAAAAAGGGTACTTTTTACCCCTCTGGGCGTTCTAGTGTTAACAAATTTTTTGTCATCGACATTAGAATATTATGGATTTGATATTTTTACTTTACGTGGTCAAGGCTACGACAACGGGTCAAACATGAAGGGTAAGCATAACGACTTACAAAAAAAATTTAAATATCAATCCAAGAGCATTCTTTGTACCCTGTTGTAACCATAGTTACTTGTCGTTAACGATGGCGCAAAGTCAAATAGGTATATTATTTGTAAAAAAAATTTTGTATAGTTCAAGAGCTTATAACTTTTTCTCTGCTTCAACCTATCGATGGGCGATTTTGAAAAAACATGTACAAATTTGACTTTAAAGCCGTTGTCAGATACCAGATGGTCGAGCCAAATTGATGATATAACACCTTTAAGGAATCGACTAGGCGAAATACACGATGCTCTTGTTGAACTTACTTCTGCGCAAAATTTAGATAATACTGTAAAGAATGTAAGGCACTTGCTAAAAAGTTAAAAAAATTTGAATGTGTATGCATTAGAATTTTATGGTTTAATATATTAAGCAAAGTTAATAATAGTGACCAAAATTTTATAAACTCAAAATATTAATATTGTGCAAGCGTGTACTGGTTTAAGTAATTTAATCGATTTAAAAAAAAAACTGTCGTTCAGATAAAATTTTAATGATTTATTAGAAGAAGCTAGGAAAGCCCCGATTTTATTAGATATCGATCCAAATTTTAAAAATAAAGTCGTGTTAAAACCTCGAAAAGTTACAAAACCATTTAGTTACGAAGGTGACGATGAACAAATACAAAATGAAGAATTAAAATGTAAAGTACAGTGTTTTTTTTAATTTGAAAGATATTACTACAACATCTTGTAACAATAGATTCGAACTGTTCTCATACGGCAATTTCCAAATTTTTTGGAATATTTCGGAATTTAACAGTCCTCTGAAGCGGAACAGCTAGAGTTTTGTACAAAACTTGAGGGTATATTTAGTGATAAAAATCGGAATGAATTTGATATAAATGCGATTGAATTTATGTAAGAATTGCTGTTTTTGCAGAATTTTGAGAAAAGTGTCACTTATTCGCCAATTACTACCCTAAATTACATTGTAACCAATAATTTACATTATTCTTACCCAAACATTTTTGTGGCATGACGAATTTTATTGACATTGCCAGTTTCCATAGCCACAGCGGAAAGATTGTTTTCCAAATTAAAAATCATTAAAAACTATTTACGTTCTACTATGGTAAGTACAAGAACAATTGGAAAATCTTGCCATCATTTCAATCGAGTTTACTTTAATTCAAGAGTTAGACATTGAAACGTTATCCCATTTTGGTCCGCTGTACTCGTATGAGTACACCAACATTTTTACAGTGTTACCGACATCTGTTAACCTCAAACTGAATTTCTATTACAGAACATATATCTCTGAAGTTTCCTACTTAAACTTACGCCAACGAAAAGTTGATATTTCTATTGAAGGTTAGGTAAATTACCTAACCTTCGTTTTATGGAAGAAGATTTTGAGACACTAGCATCTGCCGCAGAAAATGCAAGGTGCTCAAACTCAGAAGTAGATGTAGTAATTATTCCGCCCGAACCATATTATCAAACTGATCAGGAGGAGTTTGACGAATATGACCTGGTTTCGTCCCAGCTTCCTCATGATATTCCCGGCCAAATTGAAATAGCAATGGACTACGACAGCGAGGAGGAATACAATATGCCACTCTCTGACATTATAAATAGATCTAAAGTACGCAAACCACAACCAAAAAAAGTAAAATTCGTTGAGCCTAAATGGAGTAGCATTCCAATAGATATGCAAATGGCCAGTAATAATGATAGCGCTGCTCGTTTAGATAGAGTTCGAGAACAACTGTCTGGCTGCAACATCATACAGATTTTTGAAGAACTGTTTGACGAACAGGTTGTCAACCTCACAGTAGAGCAAACCAATATATATGCTAAGACTTCCAACAATCATGTTTTTCATGTTACCAGTGATGATGTCAAGGTTTTTGTGGAAGTGCTTCTTTTTAGTGGTTACCATAAGCTACCCCGTGCACGCCAATATTGGAGCTTAGACGAGGATATTGGAATTCCATTCGTTTCAAACTGCATTAGCAGGAATAGATATGAAGAAATTAAGAAATACTTGCATTTAGCAGACAATACAAAACTTAATAAAACTGACAAAATGTAGAAAGTGCTAACAGAAATTTTCAGCAATATGGAATTTTTCATGAAAGTCTATCGATCGATGAAGCTATGGTCAAATATTTTGGCCATCATTCTGACAAACAATTTATAAAGGGCAAACCAGTACTCTTTGGCTACAAGGACTGGATGTTGTGTAGCTCTAGCGGTTACTGTTACGCTTTTGATACTTATTGCGGGCCAAACCAGCCGCAGATCAGCTTGTTGTTTCCAAGTCAACACAATTTTTAAGAGGTCAATTACAACTTGAGAGCCTAGGGGGGCTCTCAAGTTGTAATTGACCTCTTAAAAATTGTTAAAGAGCCAACTGAACACACAGTGTTTTTTGACAATTATTTTACGAGCCATGATCTTTTAAAATATTTGAGACTATACGGGAGAACCGTACTAAAAAATGTCCTCTTATTTCCACCAATGAAATGAAGAAAAGACCACGGTCATTTTGATTACCGTTATGATGAAGAAAATTCTCTTCTTTTTGTCAGGTGGAATGACAATAATATGGTTACAATGGCAACAAATTATGATGGAATAGAGCCAATGTCACAAGTAAAAAGGTGGTCATCCAAAAAGAAAGAAAAGGTATCAGTACCCCAACCAAAACTGTTCAGCAGCTACAATACATCCATGGGAGAAGTAGATCTTTTAGATCAATCTGTTAATTGTTACAGAATTGGCATGCACGGCAAGAAGTGGTGGTGGGTTCTATTCACTCACATGATAAATGTAACCGTCGTAAACGCATGGAGACTCTATCAAGTGGCTTTCCCAAATGAGGCGGTTTTTTCAGCGAAATGTGACGCGTCATTACCTGCGCTCCTATAATAAAGCAATTCAAAGAAGATCGGCTTCACCTCGACCATCCGATTCGTTACCAATAAGTTTGTTGGACGATCCCATAGGGCATTTCCCAAAAAAGATGGTGAACCAACTTAAGTGTCCCATATGCCACAACAGAATCAGATGGGCTTGTGAAAAGTGCAATGTTACACTATGCATTGAGAGAGAATACATTAAAATATTCCATTCATAAATTAAAATATATTGTTATGTGTTACGAGTTAAGGAATTATACATTTTAATTTTAAATAATTGTTTTCAAATAAACAAATATCCGCTCATTTTATATTTATTTATATCATATATAAGCCCGGTGTACTCATTTAAGTGCACCCTTTTTTTCGCATGTTTTAAGAAAACAAATTTAAATTGAAGTGGAAAGGACCTTAGTTTTATGTACGCAACTAATTTAGATGATTAGTAATTATGTTTGTTTTCTACAAACTTGGTGGGCAGGTTAATACAATTGTCAAAAAACAAAGCGCGTAAAGTCCAGTTCTGTTAAAATATGTCCAATGTTCCAATTATTTTGTTTAAAATTTTTGCATTTATGAATAAAATATGTAAAATTTAATATTACTGTATAGCGTTATTTTAAAAATAATTTTATGCATTATCTAACATCCATGTTAATTCTTTTTATTACCAGTTGTGATCATTTCGGTAAGTATTCGGATGATTTTAACTTGAAAAATTCTAAGCTGAATGTGTGTAAGATACAAGTTAAAACAAAAGAAATTCAACTATTTTATAACAAGGTTTGATAATTTTTTTATAACACTTTCTGATTTTGCACTACGGTGCTCGACAACACTTGTAATAAGTACCTACGAATGAATAATTTCGGTTCTATGTCGGTAAGTTGTAACGAAACTTAATGTAAAAATGTTGACATTTTTATGATAAAATTATATAAAAGCGTCTATCGAGATAATTACCGCTATTAAATTGTGTCGAAACAAAAATATGAAATTAAATAAACTTCTAGAAATTGTGGTTAATTGTGACTTGTGAAACAGTAACTGATTATATTGTTTTGTATTTTTAAAATAAAACGTTGATTATAAAATAACTGAAAAAAACATAAACATTACAAAACATTTCAATTGTTTTTAATTTAATGGGTTTTGTTTTACAAAGCACTTAATTATGTTGTTCTACTAGTCTGTTGATTTCGTATTTCCTAATCTCGTAAACATTGAAATGTATTTTAATTTTACTGAATGTACATGTATGACGTAGAATTAATTTTGAAATTCGATATTTATTTCTAAATATTATAAAAATATAGTTTTTGGTTGTAAAAAAACACCATAATGATACCTTTTTCTTGATATGTCGTTACTCCACTCATTGCGAATAACAACAAATAACAGTTGATGTATATTGATAAAACAGAAAATTGATGGGTCTACTATGAAAGAGAAAAATATACTGTGATAAAGCAAAACTGTATAATATTAATCGAGAAAAAGTAAATTAAAATTTAAATTTAGCACTTCTTTAAGAGATAGTGAATATAAATGGTAATGTTTAACCATTTGTTCCGTTTGGAGTAAATTGAGTATTAAAAGTTTATTAATTGAGTAATATTTCACAAATTGACCGATGGTTTATAATATGCATTGCGAATGAAGGCTTGTTAAGGATTTTATGTTTAATTGCTACTTTGACAATTGTCGAACACTAAAGTGGTAACTGTAATTTTTCGCACGCCTACGGTAAGACCGTTTTTTTTTGCATTATTACCGCTGTCAAATGAAATAACCTAAATCAGGTTCTAATTTTTGACACCTAATTATAAATAGCACATTTAAAAAAATGAAAATATTGGCAAGGTTAGCGTTAGCTGTCTATTTTTGAATTAACCCAACCACTTTTACGTATTGTATTGCTTTAAAGTGAGATATGACGCAGAATTAGGCTAAATTTAAAAAATGTAGAAATTTTCTTTACCAATACACAAACAATTGCATTTTGCATATCGGCGCTCGAAAGCAATAACATACGTAGAAACCACCGACGCTTAGGTCGTTGGGTTAATCCGAAAGTGGACGGTTAAAAGTAACCTTGCTAACGTTTGCTTGAAAGCCGACAATACATGCACCCACCTTATTCTTAAACTTAATTGATTATATTATAATTATTAGATTTATCATTAGCGACAAATTGTTTTTTAAAATACGAATCAGATTGCAATCAGAGTTAGTTTATACCACAATCATTTCACTTTCACAAATTATTGCAAATTTATTATCAGGGTCATTAGTTAATATGTTATTTGAAAATAACCTTATTGTATTTCCAAATACTATGATTGATTATTAATTTGTAAGTTACTTTATATCATACTCATTTCACTTAGCTCTTTATCTTGTCATCTGAATGCTATTAACAAAACATTCTGTCAACCTTTATGTTCGTTTTCACAGACAGTAGTAGAAGGAGGGCAGCTTCTCTCCACCACTTTTAATCGATGACGGCACATTTGAAAGGGGTCATTCGAGAATACATTGAATGTCTTTGTTCATTTTCTCTGAACTGCTTGCTTATTTTGTTATGCTTATATGGTTTAAGAGATTAACATTTTTAGAAAATGAAAATGTTTTATTATTTTTACATTAGATTGTTATACTATTATACTAAAGCAACACGGAAACTACTTAAAGACTATTTAAAACATTTTCCTTTATAACTTATACACTTTGTCATTCTATAAAATCAATCCTTAAAACATTATGTCTCTCTTCTTGTGTCACTTTAGAAATTAAGTTTTTGTAGATATCAACTGCTTCATTTGGCGACGAAAAGATGATTGAGCAGATTATTCTTAATTCTAGGGAATAAGACAAAATCGCAAGGAACTAAATTAAGTTCGTATGGGGGGTGCGCTCAAGCATTGGCATCATGTGGGGATGATTTTTCCTTTTGGACCTTTTTACTTGTATTTTTTTGCAGCTTCAAGTAAACAAACCGGGTTGTACCAATGAGCATTGTCTTCGATCATCGAGAACAATTGCAGCAACGTGTCCCATTTGTGGGGTGAAACTTGCCACCATTTTCTTGCCAATACTTTTCTTGGTTCACGGCATTTGAATCTACTTCATTGTATTTGGCAAGTGTTTCTCTGCACCAATAGACACCTTGCTGTTTTTCTGCATCCAATTATTTGTGTAATATAAATAACAAAGTTTATTTTGAACTATGTCCACAAAATACAACTAAAGTATGGTTATGCACTCAAATGTTTTTATCTAAGAAAATACTAACCAAAGTCAGCTGTTTTATGTTCATTACAATAGTAATAACACTTACGAAACGATATTATACTAGCGTTACTTTAAACTTCGTAAATCAATTCATTTAATTTGTCCATTTAATAAAAACGTAATTTGCACTGATAAGGACACGTACTTACTTATACATTCACATGAAGTTGAATACATTACATCGAAACGAATTGCTGTCGAAGCGAAACTATAAGGCAAAACATCAGGTAATGTAATCCAATTTTCAGCTGTTTTCAATAATGTAACGGTAAACTTAATGCATACTCGACCAAGGGCAACCAGCACAGATACGTTGTGGCTACTAAAGCAGTAATAACAAACAGCAGGCATAACGTTGCTTGTTTCTATATGTAATGACACAAAAACAAAAGGTATCTCAATTCAAACTTTTCTATAACAGGTTGATTGCGTTTCTAAAATATGCAAGTCACGGAACTGTGCATTACCGGTCGCCCGGGACCGGTAGCTTGACGCGGATATAGTGCGATACCGGTCTTCGGGGACCGGTAGTGGTGTAATTAATTTTTCTATTTTTATGTTCATATTATAGGCATTAAAAGCGGTTTAAGATCAGTTTTTAAAAATAAAAACTTGTAAGAACTTACTGTTATCATCCGTTTTATGATCAGGTATCGCGTTTAAAAAAGTGTCAAATGGCTTGCTATTTTTTAAACCATAAGATCACACAACATAAAAGATCTCTTAATGCTTTATTAGTGTAAATGATATTTGAAAATAAAAAATATGTAACTAAATAAATGTTCTTAGCTATTAAAAAAACACTTAATTTCCAGAAAAACAAACTATTTTTTTTGAATGCTATTAAAGCAAGATAAACACATCCCTGGTTGTCCAGGACATTCGTTGCAATAACTTGTTACTTTGGCACTGTCTTCTCCTTTTCTTTCCTGGCCCAGACGGTTTAACAAAGGTGTGTAAAACCCTTTTGGGAGTAATGGTTTCTTCAGGTGCTACTGAAGTAACAGTTAACTCGCTTGCTAATCTTTTCTAAACTCCATTATAGACAATTTTGAGAAACTAACCTTGTTATAGACAATCCAGGCATTTACAATAGCTGTTCCGAGCAAAAATTCAAAGGCTAATTTACGGTACCATTTTAAACTTTTTCTTAATACAGAATGATAAGAACTCATCTGATCACTAAAATCTACTCCTTTTTTGCTTTAGTGTAATCAATAATTACTTTTGGTTTAAGTATAGGCTCACGCTGCCAGTTTCGTTTCCCTGTTGGTTTAAAAGTGGTTGTATGAGTTGGATCAGTACTTAACATTAGAACTGGCCGTTTGACTATCCATTTTATAATACGTAAGGAGTTGTTCTGAGTACCACATTTTTTTAGGTAGCGTTTTGGGAATTCCTCTTCTGTTGGACCTTAGGGTTCCACAATAAATGATTTGTTTGTTTAACAATGATTTGGCTAAAGGTAAACTGGAGTAATAATTATCAGCATACAAGTAGCGGTAGTAGTCATTTTTGCACTCAACAGTTTTAAGAAGATCATACACTATCTGCTCACTTTGGGGAGTGTCTGTATTAGTAGTCGTATTCTTAGCACGATAAACGATTATGTGATTAGTATATCCATCCACTGTACATAACTTATATAACTTAATTCCTTATGCGTGAGTTTTATTTGGGAGATATTGTTTTATTTGTAGTCTTCCTTGATAAGGTACTATACTTTCATCCACAACCAAAACCCGTCTTGAAGTTAACGCAGCTTGAAAATTTTTATTTCATACTTTCAAAACTTCACCTAACTTATAAAGGCGATCATCTTTATTATACTGCTCATTATTACAAAAATGAATACAACGCATCAATAAAAGGAATCGGTCTCGGTCTCGTCTCAAGGTATTCGTAATAAACTCATTTCTGAACATGGGATCTTTTGACCAATACAAATTTATTGCGGGACCATCAACTAATCCCATAACTATACATATTGAAAAAAAAACGCTTAAGTTCGGCTATATCGCAGTCAACCCAAGAACGTATACGTGATTTTGACCGATGTACGTTTAACAACATTTCCCGAGCAAACCTATTTGTTTCCTCTACAATATTTTGTAAAAGATCATCTGTTACAAATAAGCTGTAGGAATCTATAGGATTTTTTATTCTATCAACATTAAAATTTAATATAGGCAAGTCTTGCCATTGTTTCAACTCGTCAACCTCATTGTCACTGTCACCGATATCATGCCACTCGTTTTCATTATTATTTTCAGATTCAGACATACTCTCGTTTTCGTTTTCCGCCTCATTATTGCAATCGAATAAATCACCCGTACTTATATCACTGTACGGTTCATCTGAAGACATTACATAGTCTTTGTCAATAATAGAATCGTCCGAATCAAAAGCATCTTCCGGCTCATCATCGCGATCATTTTCACTATCACTATTTGGCAACTCTGCAAGCACATGGTCTATTGTCTTAGTTGGACTTTGGCACACATTTACAACACTTAGGTTATCTTGGTTATATTGTTTATTTTCAGTTGAAGTACACGGTTCGTTACACTCTACACTTGTTTCTGTATTTTTTGTATCGGCTGTTTGGGCTAAAAACAAAATTTTCTTTACGCGAGACGACATTCTTAGAGTGGCAAACACATACGTAAATGTACGTGTTATTGAAATACAACTGATTCTAAACACCGATTGTCTGCGCAAGCATGTACGCACCGGTCCCACAGGGCCGGTCCCGCACCAGAGTAACAAATTGTAATGTCTGTGCGTTACCGGTCTCCAAAGCCCGGTACATTTTTTTCTTTTAAAAATGTTCCGAAGCTTGAGACATGTACAACGTTACCTGTAGCATTTAAAACAAACGAAAATTAACGAATATACGTCTTTCGCAGATATTAAAAATTTGTAACTTTCATCTACCGCACTACATTAATAACCAATACCGGTCCCCAAGGACCGGTAACGCAGTCAACCTGTTAAGATAAAGTATTGCGTCATTTTGACCTCGTTATTCACAATGCTTCCTTCAACATGAAATAAAACCATGTCTATATTCCATTTAAAACAGTACAAACCTTTCTTGTTTTGTTTACTTCCTACTATAATCAAAGTTTCAATTTGTACTCCATTGAATGTTGCGTGGTGTTAGCTGTATGGTTTCTTTTACATGTCCAAGCAAATTGTGTAGCAGTATCGATTTCATGTAACAGTTAATTCATTTATTTAACCATTATCGATGAATCCTCTCCCCTATATGAAATTTAAAATCTACGTTTTAAAGTTTTGATTTATATAGTAATGTTTATTTGGCGCTGATACATTAAAAAAACTTTATTGCTATTGAAATTCAGAAAAAGAACACTTACAGAAGTGAAAATAACTAAAAATTAATACCTTAAGGTTAAATTAAACTTAAATGACTGTACTCGAAATCATACATGCATTTGCACCAATCGAGGAAGATAATGGTAAAAAATATTATAATAAGAGGATTTGATACATTTAAAACAGTTTTAACAAGCTGTAATTAAAAATGATTGTCGTAATTAAAGGATTCGTTGTAGTTATAGAAAGTAGCTTTATTAGGTACTCCTTATTGATTAATTTGAATGTGGCCATAATGTGAGTTTTGTTTTCAAGTCAGTTCTTACGTCAACACCGCATCTAATGTGAAGTTGATGTATAAATGCCAAGTTGTTTAAATGTAATTAAGATTGTTTTTTACGTATTGTAAACAGTCATAAACATAAATACATGTAATCACGTGCACCTAAAATAATATTTATTAACCGTAAAAATGAAATTTAATAAAGGAATTTTTACAGTTACCTCGGTGCCCACATTTAGCTTCTAATGCGACCAGCTTCTCTATTCGGTATATTTACAGCTCTATTTATAAGTTCATTTAAAATTTGTTTGTCTTTTATTTTAGGTTAGAAACTGTGTCTCCTACAGGGGGCTACCGGGCCCACTATCATAAAACAGCACAATAAGTTTGGCAAGCATTCACTGCCTTCCCATAAGCCCCATACTGCACTTGAGGTTTGGACGGTCTATAACACTTGTGATTGTACACACTAAGAAGAAAATATCGACGTATTCACTAAAATTCAATTATTGTAAATATACACAAATAATATTTACAAATAACACAAATCCAAAAGCTTACCAAACAGCTGCCAAACATTTGCACCATGCAACAGTAACAAGGAAATGATTTTATTTCATACTGTACTGTAATATTGGGTTTTACGGTAGAGTGTAGTCGATAGTAAAACACATTTTTACGGTAGGATAGGATTTTTACGGAACTCAAAAACATTCCAGCATAGCTTCCTCATCAATTATTTTCACTTCATGATGACGCCACCATTCATTAAACACCTTGTATTCTTTGTTGTAACGCTCCTCAGACTTAACATATTTTGACTGAGTTCTTTGTCTAAGATTTGTACAAATTCAATTTTATGATTATTCATCCACATTTTGACTTTTTTGACGATTTAAACTCTCCATAGCTTAGTCCTAGACAGACCGTTTCTAATCCTATTCTGTTATATAATTTAATGACTACTTGATTGACTTGGTACGCAGGTTTCGAACAGTCTGCATTTACTGGTCTAATCCTATAATTTTAAACTATATATATCATATGATATATAAATACGTCGTGGTCGCATGAGTTATATTATTCGTACTCATTGACGCAATGATTTCTTCTAAATTAATGGTTCAGCCATGCATATAATTCCTAATCGATTCGAAATTCTACGTAATATTATTCACCGATAATTATAAACGTAAATAACTTTTTCTTTCGGTTGTTGGCAGCAACTAAGCATTCTAGATATACCCACGTATTTACACATCTTGTAATTAGTATTGCAAATAATACTTATTGATCATAGTCATTAATCAGGAATTTTTGAGATAACCTTATAAGTTATAATCAAAGAGTTAGTACAGTATTTATTCTTCTTTTGTAAATAAAATAAAGCATTTCAATTTATTATCATAAACAAATAGAGCTTTTTAAGGAAATGGTTGAATGTTTATGTATTTCAGGAATAGTATATGCAATGTAAATGAATTAAAATACAAATCTGTCTTGTGATAACTTCGTGTTCAGTTGTTACACATGACGGAAAGGACTTTTGCGCATATCAAGAGACCTTCAAATAACTACGAGGGGTCGTTTTTATATTCCCGGACTAGGCAATTTACAATGTTAATGTAATTTTTCATTTTATTAATTTTAAATTACATGTGCCATGGTAACGTGTTTGACGATTTACAAAACAATTGCAGCATTATTAGTTCTAATATCTGTCAGTTTGTGTTGTAACGTCTCAAAATGGACAAACTTGAATATCGAGCTGTTATAAAGTTTCTTACAAAACAAGGAAAATCTCCAAAAGTTAATCGTGAAGAAGTGTTGATTGTATATAGGGATAATTGCCCTTCCAAGTCGACTATTTGTGAATGGTCAAAATTGTTTAAACATGGCCGAGAATCACTAGATGATAAATCCCGTCCAGCTCGGCCTGTTGACATGATCACTTCGGATGTTACTGAAATAACCAAGTGTTTGGTATTGGAAGATGCAAGATTAAAGAAGCGACAATTAGCGTCTTTATTAGGAGTTTCAGAAACCACACTTTTCAGAATTTTACACTATTACCTTGGCATGACAAATCTCAGTGCGAGACGGGTTCCACGAATGCTTACGCCTTTTCCAATGCTTACTGGAATGGAGAAGTGTGAAGAATTTTTGACGCTTTGTGGGGAAGAACCAGATTTAATTATCAATCGACTTATCACCGAAGATGAAACTTGGGTTCATCATTTTGATCCTGAGTCGAAAACAGAGTAGATGCAGTGGTGTATTAGGGGTTCCAGTCCTCCCAAAAAGTTTAAAATCTCCCCTTCTGGAGGAAAAATAATGGTAACTGTTTTTTGGGATTTCCAAGGAATTTTAATGATTGATTATCTGAAGAAGGGTGGTACAATTACAGCAGAGTATTATGCAAGCTTAACGTATCGCCTCAGAGATGTTATTAAAGTGAAAGGCGCGGAAAACTAACGCCAAGTGTCCTGCTGCTTCATGATAATGCACCAGCCAATAAGTCAAGACTTTCAAAAGCTGCCGTTGGTAAATGTAGCTTTGTAGAAATTGATCATCCACCTTATAGTCCAGATTTAGCCCCAAGTGACTATTTTTTGTTTCCAGATCTCAAAAGAACACTAAGGGGAAGAAAATTTAGGGACGATGATGAACTTATAGCGGCTATTGAAAGCCATTTTGCGAGAAAACCTAATATTTTTGTAATGGGTTAAAGATGTTATTGAAACGATGTACTACTTGTATTGAAAAGCAAGGGGCCTATATTGAAAAATGAATTTATATTGTTCTAATCTATTCTTGTCATGCCTAGTCCGAGAATATAAAAACGACCCGTCGTATTGCATTTCTCTTTTTAGTTTAATAACCAAATTGTACATTAGGTACAAATTGTACCATAACAAAGTCTATTATAGCGAATTTTCGGATTATTAGTGTAAAATTTATATTGATTATTCTCATTTGGGAATGCACACAGCTTCACTTTTACTAAATATGAGAATGAAAACCTTCACCATTATACCCTAGTAAAAAAACCGCTGCCAAATTATTTGCCTTAATGGTTTCTCAATATGTAAACAAAGTTTGACCAAAAATTTGTAATAAGTAACTTCAAACCGCACACTACCTGAATTTGAGTCATATCGGTTTTTAAACACGGTACTTTCCCATTTTTGATTCGCCATATTGAATTTTTGAGTTTTGACAAATGATTTATTCTTAGCGATCTTAAAAACCCTCGATACCCGACTTAAAAAAAAAATTGCACCCCACAAACGGTGCGGCAGTTTTTAAATTTTTTTTATTTAGATAATGTTTTACAAATTAAAAAAGTTGCAAAATTAATTATTAGCCAACAGTAGAAAGGCGACACCAACCCCTCCACTTTTTTTGTGACGTCACAAGCCCCACCCACTGCTGGCCCACGTGGAGGACGTCATTTGACCTTGGGAATTTACAAGGCACCCACGTCGCTGACCTCGGGTTTGACCTTCATACTGGTCTTAGGGTTTGACATTGGAATTGGCCTTGGACCTGACTTGAGTCCTGCGCCTCCTGGGGTCAGTCAAGGTTAAAACCTACCTACTCGGCGTAAATAGTATTCTAATAAGGGGGCCCTAATGCTAACTTGTAAGACAGGTATAAAACTTGTGTTAGGGTCTGCGTCCTCTAGTCGTGGCCCCCTTGGCTGGAAATAGTATTCTAATAACGGGTCCCTAATGCTAATTTGTAAGACAGGTGTAGGAACTTCTGTTAGGGTCTGCGTCCCCTCTTGTGGCCCCATTAACGGTAAATAGTATTCTAATAAGGGGGCTCTAATGTTATCTCATAAGACAGCTATAAGAACTTGTGTTAGGGTCTGCACCCTCTTGTCGTGGCCCCCTTGGCTGAAATAGTATTCTAATAAGGGAGCCTTAATGCTATCTTGTAAGACAGGTATAGGAACTGTGTTAGGGTCTGCGCTCTCTTGTCGTGGCCCCCTTATTGCGAAATTTGAATCTGTGGCGCCATCTAGTGTATGGACTAATGAATGTTTTCTGTACTAGAGGTGGCACGTTGTGGTACATTTTTGCGCGAAATTTGAATTTGTTTGTAACCCCATCTATTGTGTGTGAATGTTTTCTGTAATAAAGATGGCTCCACCTAGTGGTATATTTTAAAAGTACATACATAGGTCCCTGTAATCGCTATGGCGGGAAAATGGAAATAAGGGGCACTAACACTATCTCATAAAACAGCTGTAGGCCTTCGGAACTTTTTCTTAGATCGTCGTCCCTTGTCTGGCCCCGCTTGTTTGTGTGCATGGCTCCATTTACTGATTTATTTTTTTTTAGACGTAGATGTAGATTTCTGTAATTATTACTATGGTACGAAAACTTAAAGTTTAAAATAGCATTCTAATACTAGGATCCCGTACTAACCCATAAGACAGCATTAGGTCGTCAAAAGCTGCCCTGGTGTTATACTTGCTTACATTACACGGTCCATCTTTCTATATAACAGAAATAAAAAGATAAAAGGGTTTTAATGGTTTTTTATATGCGAGTCAATAACTACAAAGGTTAAATCCACAAATACGTACCCGCATAATTTTATTAATTAAAAAAAAATAGCGTAACACTCATACCTCTAATTAACTAACTAAACAAATGAGCTGAGATCGAGCCTATAGAAGAATACATGAAGCTATTTCAGAGCTGGTTTATTACGTCATCCCGTAAGGATAATAATAATACATTAAAATCTTGAATGGTATATATTTTTTGTGAACAATGTCAAGTAGTGTCTATATATATATATATATATATATATATATATATATATATATATACAGGGTGTATTATATTTTCATATATACAGGGTGTGTCTCGACGATAGCATGTTAGACGAATAATGAGAACAGAAAAACCGATTCAGCTGAAAACTTGTAACTTTATATAAATGAATATGGCCTACTTACTGAAAATATTTTCATGGCGGTGTCACTTCCGGTTATACCGGAAGTCGATTACTACTTTGTTATTTTAAATAAAATGCCCCAATTTTTATTTTATTTTCGGTTTCCGCATAAAATTTTATGCCTTCTACTACCAGGTTTGCTGTACCTATCTCTTACTATTATTAAGAAAAAAAAAATAATTTCAGGGGTTAGCAACGAAAATTTGAATCTACTGAAAAATTTATATCTCATGAAACATAAAAGGCAGATAAGCGAAACTTGTACAACGGTTAGACATGATATTGGACTATGTTTTCAGTATTTGACATTTTTTAAATTTATTTCTAGGGGAGGTCCGGGAGTAACGGTAGTTAAGAAAATTAAAAATGTCAGTCATTTTTTTTAAATTGCAAGTGGGTTTTTTATATTCTCATTCGATGCAGAATTTAATTACCTATTTGCTGATATACCTAAACTGAATGATTTTCATGTTATATGCTTTTTTTATACTTTTCTTGGAGATGATTTAGTAAATACACCGTAAATTAATAGTGTACTTTGCAATCTGTTTTGTTGCCTGTCGTATGATGCCTTCAATCAGTTGGCTATGCAATCAATTGAATTGTCAAATTTATAGTAAATTACAGTTATTTAAGTTCTTTTAGGATTTAATAACGAAGATTGTTTGAATTTTTTGTTGGTACACCGCGAATATGAAAGCATTATTCAAAGAACGACTAAAACCTTTATTCAGACATATTTACATCGGCCTCGTCCTAATTCTCGAACAGTTAGATCTTTGCTCGAAAGAAGCAAAAGACATGAATCCTTTAGACGTACTCCTCAGAACCAGCTATATTGCTCGTCAGTAATACTGCCATTGCAATTGTCAAACAAGGCTAATTCTCGAGGGTAGTTACACGTACAAGATTCGATTTCCGAGCCTTTAAAAAAAATCGTGCTCAAGTTTACCCCTAGTTTTTAAAATCTGTACCTCACCATCTAAACTATATTCACTATCTTCAATTTGAATTTTACAAACATGATCAGAATTTACTTCATTCTCTGTCCTTATGATAATTATTTGCTTAGTAAAGTAAGCCATAATCGAGGAAATTGTGATATTGGAAACATAAGACATGTTTACCTATGTAATTAGATACATATTAAGTATAAGCATTACTTAAATAATCCTTCGTGTACCTTTTAGACACAAGAATATTGTGATTGTGAAGGAATTACTACAAACATTCTTTTGTGGACTTATTGGCACCAAACTCGTATTTAACGATTCTGGAAAAGTAGTGCCCCTAATCAACTCTTCTTCATTCAGATTTGACAGGTTAATTACGTTTAGAATGAGACTAGGCCCAGCCTACTTACAAATTTAGATATAAAGTATTCTTTATAGTTTTATTGCCATTAATATTTTTTTCTGAAGCTGTAAGATGCATTTTACCCAATTAAAAAAAAATTGCCAGTTTGAATATGTTTGAAAAACTATTGTACCTAATTTGCATAATTTTTTGTTATAATTTTTGCGTTTCTGCGTAAAGGTTCTTAGATTTATTATAATCGCGTATTTACATATTTATAATTATAATAAAGCAGTAAGAGTCTAGTAGCCCTTTTTGAATACTCAAATATGTCTTGGACGTTGAATAAGTACGCGTTTATACTGAGTTTATAGGTTTCATAACCAACTATATCATCAAAATGTTAAATTAACGTAACATTTCATTTTCGATTTTATTTTAGATTTCATTTTCGACTTCATTTTCGATTTCATTTTCGATTTCATTTTCGACTTCATTTTCGATTTCATTTTCGATTTCATTTTCGATTTCATTTTCGACTTGATTTTCATAATGCAAAAGTAGTGCCCACACAATATATATTTTTTGAAAGCTGAGAGTAAGCTATATTATATAATACAAAAATATACAGAGTGTTCCATTTAAAAAAGAAAACTTAGATTTATTGTGAGGAAACTGACTTTTTGTGGGGAAAACTACGCACGCCACTAAATTCTTCGGAAAATTCTGTATAGATCCCACCCTTCACCATTTCGATAACTTACAAGGCAAAGCCGCATCTTTCTATCTTTAGTCGCAAGCGAGATACCCTACAATTTCAACCAAAATTTACCATAATTTACAGAAAACTGAGTGTCATATAAGTGTATAATACTTTTAATGCTGGCTTGATAATGATTGTATCCCAAGATAAGTTTTAATTATTTTATGACAGTTTGTAGAAAGAAATCTTTTATCTGAGCACAGTTATGGTAACAATTCTTTTCGTTATAAACTTGCCATTTTAGCGTGATGTTACCGCAGATTAGTAATGTAAGTTAAAAATAAAGAAGTTCATTTTAAAATAATTGTTGTATAAAAGAACTAAAATAAGAGCATGTCGAAAGACAATTTAAATATTAAAACCCTCATTTCTTTTTGATTTATACATGAAAGGGGCTTATTAATAATTCTGTTTTATGAATCTAGTATTTGTTGAGGCGGAAATAATGCGCTAACTAAATCTGGCATATATAGTTGATATTATTTTGAAATATGTCAGTATATTAAAATGAAATGGCTTAATTTTATATTTCAATAAGGTACTCTCATCAATAAGTGTATTTGCGTGGGTAAACAAAGTACCTGACATCTGGTGACTTCTCTTATAGTCAGCGTTGTAAACAACAATATTGATGTAGGCCGAAATGCTATATAAACAAATGTTTTTCACTCCTTACAATTTCTGTAATTTGTAAAATGCTTATCTTTTCTGGTTTTTAATGTTATATGTTAAATTACCACAGCACTATAATTTAACATGAGTAGTTGAAATTACGATTAAAACTAACAAAAAACGTTCTGCATTATGCTTTTCACTGTTAATAACACTTGCACTTATTGACAAAGATATCTCTTTGTTAGATTTAACTGGATTATTTTATTTGATGTCATGTTCATATTTGTGAATGCTTCTATCATTTTGAAATTGAAGTTTTTCACAACTTTACACTTACATCATAACTCGATTAAATTTTATGAAAATGTAAACTTTCACCATTATCACACATAATAAAATACTTATCACTTATTTTAACAATATTTAATTTTTAATGACCTAATTATTCATTAATAAAATTTAATTCTATACTTGGGATACGTTTCTCAAACTGTTATGCTGATAGCAGGCTGATGTTTATGTTTTAATTTTTCAACTTTGACAAAATCGTTTAAAACATCTTTAACAATTTTAACAGATATTACTACTGACGAAGATAACTGTAAGTGTTATCGAAACGTTTAGATTGTATAATTTAAAATACACCATTAAAAAACCCAAAAAAGATCAGTATTTTATTGATTAAATTTTGTTACATGTGTTTTTTGGCTGACATTTTTAATTGTTAGCTTTCGCCGTTAGAGAGTGTTCTGATTTGTCATCTTTAAGACAGTTTAATAATATTTAATTGTTAATGACCTAGTTACTTTTTACTAAAATGTAATTCTATACTTGGCTTTATACGTTTCTCAAACTGCAATATTAATAGCAGGCTGATATTTATGTTTTAATTTTTCAACTTTCACAAAATTGTCGACAACATCTTTAACAATTTTAATAGATGACAGTAAGTGTTATCGAAACGTTTAGATTTGTATTATGTGTGATAATGGTGAAAGTTTACGTTTTCATATTCTGTAATTTGTGTTTATATAAACTAGCAGTGTTCTTAATTGTTCAATGTTATAAATTGTGCCTGGTGATGTCCAGAATAAAGTATGATTGTTTATAGTAAACAATGAATGTTGTAATCTGCGACCGGGTTATTTTGTAAATGTATTTGTCCCACCTTTTTACATACCTAATATATAGCCTTTATGTGTACGTAGTGCGTAAAATGAAAACGTATTGAAATATGCGTTGCATCTAAACCTTGAGTTTCTTATACATTCGTGTTCAATGTTTTCATTGATTTTTGACTAATATTCTCAAAGAAATTGATATGTGTTATAAAATAACTTTATTTGACGATACTGTTGTATGTTATTGGTATAGTAATACGTATATGCGTTATACTAAGGCTTTGACGATTCTTTTTTTTCTCTTGAATTATTCGAGATGGAGCCTCGCCCCACTTCAGTATACGTGTACGGGAATATTTGATTGCAGCGTATCCTGAACGATGGATAGGACGAAATGGGCCATTGGAAGCGAGATCCCCAGACCTTAATCCTATGGATTTTTCTTCTGGGGCCATTTGACAATTGATGTATCATCTCCTTAAGTTTCGTGATCGATTTTTGAATCGACTTGTATATCAATTCGCTTAAAGCGTAAAATGAATCAAAGAAATAGGAAAGTATTAAAAATCAACACTTTACCTTCTTAATGAAAACGAGAATGTTACTAAAAATTCTTTACCCTTCTTCATCACGTCATCTTCCACCACCATTACAAATGCAAACTGTACATTTATCACAAGAAAAATGTAGTTCAAGACACACGTGTGTCAATTAAACCCTGATAACACAACCCACATCACCTAACGGTTAAATGCGCTGTCCTTTAGGATCAATTTTCTTAATCTTTTACCGTTTAAATTTTAAGGCAAGCATATTCATCCGTGTTATAATCAAAATTTATACGAGTTTTTTTATTTGTTGACTATTTTGTATCTAACTTTATATTACGATTGCCTTGAAAGGGGAACGCAGATTATTTGGTATAATCATTTTAGCGTGTTGTAAGAGTAAATTTTACAGTAATTTAGTTGAAACTAGCTAGTATCACTGGATTTTTAGGCAAGCAAGGTAATTTAAAACACCACGTTGTTTTGATATTTCTGTGTTGTTTTATTTATTTATAATACACATCTATAGGTTTTTTGGAGTGTGAATCTAGCGATGAACCCCATTTCTTATATAGCGCATCAATTACGTGCATTTTAGTGGTTTGTTTGTTATTTGGATGAGATAATCGAATTAACGTCAATATTTTTTTGCTGTTTGTTTTGAGTAATTACGCTCGAAAAGTTAACAAGGGATTATTTTAAATGTAACGTAACATTTACAGTAAGATGCGTTTATGAATTATTTTTTTATGAATTTGAGTATATTTTGCAGCGAATTGATTGATATAATTTCAAGTGGTTGTAAAAATTGAATTAAAGTGTTTCCTTTTCTTTTCAATTATAATTTCCTGGAAAGGCAGATTTATTAAGTGAAGTAACGTAACGTTCGAGTTGTTTTTTTTAACCAGATCAGTGACGAGTTTTGCGGCACGTAATTAGTTAAGATAAACGTGCGATACTTTTGTAGCCTTACAGGTATAGTGAAGATCTGCAGGTCTCAGGACCGCTTGTGGTTACGTCCAAAGGTAAGCGAGTTATTTGGGTATTTAGATAATCTGTGAACCCTCATAATCAGGCATTTCAACCCCGATTGTGTAATCTCAAATACTAGGTCGCCCTTTCCGGTTTTATGTCAATCTCAACCCCTATTGTGACTTATTTATGACAAGCTATCCTACGGTGCGCTAAATTAAGTAACACCTTACCCACCCCCAACCACTGAGCAGTCGAGCAACTCCTAATTTTACCTGTTATCTCGTTCTACTGTCTGTTTATACCATAACATTGTAATGCAAAATTCAACTTTTTTTATGGTATGTAAATAGTTTTAAAAATAACATTTCATTCAAAAGGAGGTTCTGTCAAATTCAAGGCCCAAGGCGGTCTGCATCCCCCCGCCCAACCATTCCCTTCACCCCTAATCTGCCACTCAATTTCAAAAATTTTATCACAGAGGGTGAGATATCGTTTAACATTATGATTATTGTATATGGGAGTACTTAGAACGTGTGTACTACAAATAAGTCTCTTCCTAAGATATCCTTAACATATCATTTTTATTTGTTTATATGTCTAAGAAATGTGAAGCAAAGTTTATGCTTAGTTTTCTTCTAAACATTCAGTGCGGTTACTTCTGAAGTTTTAGTTTAGTTATCTTTTCTTGACTCTTGTTGACATTTCCCTTTTCGTACTTAACGCCATATGCGTTGTTCATTAGACGACTTAAGTCCTTAAAGGAAATGATCAATGTTGTCTCTGCCTTAATTTTGTGCAATATTGACTTGATGCTACGTAATAATAAATATGTGCTTAAAACGAATCACCATAAAAGCGAAACAAAATACAATTAGGTTGTGAATGTTTACCATATTATTTGTGTGGGATGATGTAACTATTTTGAGAGTCGACGTGCCCAATATTATGCATCAGTGACGTCTAGTCGTTCTAAAATTAACGCATCTGCTTGTGAAAGGAAATTCTTTGTTGACGTATTGATGTCATTTGTAACAAAAAAATGAATATTGATTACACGTTTATATAAGGTCTCTTCTCAAAAAAAAATCAAATCAAAATGATGTGAAACTCATCGTAATTCTTACAATATCTGATAAAAAACTTTAATAAACGCATTTATGTATGTATTTAAGTTACAACGTCATAAAACAGTTTTTATAGGGAAAAATGTTAGCGTTGTGTTATTTATGTTTTATGCGGCTTTTATCTTTCTGGATTTCTAGAAATTTTAAGTACTAGCACTTTGCAAATGATGATCATAACAATTTATGTTTTTAGCCTTCTGCTACTACAATTAACTTCATGTGAGTGCACAAATTCTTTTGAAGTTTCCTACTTTATGTATCCCATGTTTTGTTTTTCTTATGAACGAATAAGTTCAAAAGTAAATATGTAATTAATAATAATTTCCAATAGTTAAGAGACTAGAAAATTTTAAGAGCATAATATTGAACGTATTCGCAATGTTGCACATTCTTAGAAAAATTTTACTTTGACTTTACTGACTATAATGCTTCTTAATCCTACTCAAGTTATTTGCTTGCATAACACTGATCTTGCTCGCAATAGTTAAAAGCTTAGAATTTATTTACAAGCGTAACATAGAAGTACTCTCCAAGCTCAAATCGATATAAGGGAATTTGTTGTCTAGTGGCACGCTACGCCGTGTTAATTGCATGTGATACGAAGTTTTGACAAATCCGAGAAAAAAAGCAATGTGAGGATCAAACCCACAATTGTGTCATAAATAAATCAGATTTAAAATCGTGTCACCAAACACATGGCTGATAGTTGACTTAACAATAATGTAAAAAGAAAAATAATAATGCAGGTTAAGTTACACATAAAATGAAACAAACAGTAAAATTAAATAGATAGCAACAGGGTAACTGTAATAATAAAACGCACTTTAACTTAGGTAAAAACAAAAAAAACAGACAAACAATTTACACATTCACAATTGTATAGTGAATAAAAGCAGCTCTTCACCTAATACGTAAATACAGTGTGTCCCAAATTTGTCTGTGCAGTATTGCTATATTGGAAACTATAAGAGATCTAAAGACGGTTAAATGGAGAAAGTTTTAGAGAATTTTGAGGCCACTAAAATGCCATTCTGAAATCAAGGCTATCTCAAATATTTTCAAAATTATAATCGAAATTTTATTTTTCGCTGTATCTCTTCTATTTGAACAGCTATAAAAAAATAAATTACACTTTGCCATTGCCACTTTTTATCCTCTATTGATTGGCGACAGAAAAAAATTTATCCGACGTTTCCTCGATTAGAGACCATCATCATCATAGCTAATGGTATAAAATGATTCCTTTTTATTCTAAATTCAACTATGTATAACACTTAATGATAATTCGACGTTTCTACCCCATTCTTGACATTTTCACATATTTCTTTGTTTTATGAAACATTTTGAAAAAAAAACTACCAAAGCAATTTATTCTGCAAATGTACATTTATTTCAACTCATAATTCATAATAGGACGTTTCGACTCATCAAAAGCATCATCAAGTAATCTCTTATGAACAGTAGCTACCTATTCGTAGATAACTATTTATTACGATATCCTTTCCAAACTAACTCTTTATTAAGTTAAATTTAAGTAAACACCTAAAAATACATTTACTTCAAGTGAAAATATTTAAAAATATGTGAAAAATCCTATTAAAACTCTTAAAAATTAACTACAGCTAAATAATGAATTCGATTATTGTAAATTTCTGGTAGTAGGCTTTGATGAGTTTAAAACAATTATTGCATCATCAAGTAATCTCTTATGAACAGTAGCTATCTATTCGTAGATAACTATTTATTACGATATCGAAAAAGCCTTTCCAAAACTTATCTTAAGAATACTCAAATATTTACTTGGTATTCATAAATAAATTGCTCAAGTAAAGGAGTGAAAATAATGGGGAATATTCAAAAAACACATAGTAGTTATTAGGGTATTATGTTAAATGTTACTCATTTAAACCATAAAATTATGACTAAAAAGTAATTAAAAAACATTTTTAACAAGGAAAATCATACATTTTACAAAACTACAATATCAAATAATTTTTATAGTGTTTTATATTAATATTAAATGTATTTTACAGGATAATTATAAAACCGACATTAGTTCTACATACTATTATTCAAAAAGTCGACCATTTTTTTCAATGCACTATTCACATTTTTTTACGACAGTTCTGGTTACTCGACGTATTGTATTACGATTAATATTTTCAATAATATTAATAATTCGATGTTCCAGAACTTGCCTATTTTCTGTGGGATCAAATTCATGTCCTTCATTTTTGACATGTCCCCATAAATAAAATCCTAATGGGGTAAGGTCCGGAGACCTAGCAGGCCAACGCACAGGACTACCGTTGAATATTATTCTTTCACCAAAAATCTCACGTAATAATGCTCGGACTTCCCCTGAACTATGTGCGGGGCATCCATCTTGTCGGAACCACAAATTATTAAATTCATCAGGGGAACAGCTTCACGAATGGATAGAATGATTTGGTTTTGCAACATTAAAAGGTATCGTTGCCCTGTTGACGTGTGGTCATAAATAAATGGACCAATCAGACGATTTCCTGAAATTAATTGGGAATATTAAAAAAATGAGTCGTAGTCAATTTATTAAATGTTACTCAATTAACTCAAACAAGGTATTACTTACCGATCATTCCGCACCACACATTAATACCAAATCGCACTTGAAGTCGGCGTGGATCGCGAATATGTGGATTTTCACGGGCCCAGTAATGATGATTTTTTTATTGAAGACTCCACAGTTGGTAAAACGTGTCTCATCTGTCCATACAACTTTATCAGAAAAATAAGGATTTTCTTGAGATTTACGATGGTACCAATTACAAAATTCGATTCTCCTGTCAAAGTCACCTTATTGCAAGCCTTGTACAATTGTTGGCTTGTAAGGTTGATATTTAACAACTTTCAAAACATTCTGTACAGTGGATTTTGGAATATGAAACTCCGTGCCACAATTTCGTACTGAAGATTTCCGGTTTTCGTCAAAATATTCCAAAATGTTTCCGTTACGATTCTCATTATCGATGGCATACTTTTTTGAACGTGGTTTTTCAAAATTTCCAAATTCTATTAAATTTCTTACTACATTATTAAAATGATTTCTGCCAGGTTGTCTTCTTTGGGGGTACATTTGAAAATAGTCATCAGTAGCTCTGGTAGCATTTATTTCATTTTTGATATAGCACACTAATATATCAAAATTTTCTTCGTTAGTCTTCGTGTAGTCTTTTGACAGATAACATAATTGTTATACAATAATTGTTTTAAACTCATCAAACCCTACTACCAGAAATTTACAATAATCGACTTCGTTATTTAGCTGTAATTAATTTGTAAGTGTTTTAATCGGATTTTTCACATTTTTCTAAATATTTTCACTTGAAGTAAATGTATTGTTAGGTGTTTACTTAAATTTAAACTTAATAAAAGAGTTATTTATCTGTCATTGTTTAAGGCAAGAATAGTTATCCACGAATAGGTAGCCACTGTTCATAAGCGATTAGTTGATGATGGTTTTGATGAGTCTAAACGTCCTATTATGAATTATGAGTTGAAATAAATGTACATTTGCAGAATAAATGGTTTTGGTAGTTTTTTTTTCAAAAATATTTCATAAAAGAAATATTTGAAACGTCCAATTATCATTAAGTGTTATACATCGTTGGATTTAGAATAAAAAAAGGAATCATTTTATACCATTAGCTAATTTTCGCCCCATATGAATAAATAAAGTTGATGATGATCTCGAAACGTCGGATTAATTTTTTTCTGTCACCAATCAATAGAGGATAAAAGTGGCAATGGCAAAATGTAATTAATTTTTTTATATCTGTTCAAATAAGAGAGATATAGCTAAAAATAAAAATTGTCGATTTTCAGTTTTTTTGGAATATTTTGAAAAATATTTGAGATAGCCTTGATTTCAGAATGGCATTTTAGTGGGCTCAAAATTCTCTAAAACTTTTTCCATTTAACCGTCTTTCGATGTGTTATAGTTTCCAAGATAGCAATACTGCACAGACCAATTTTGGACACCCTGTACATTCGTACAATTGCAATAAATTACATATATGAAGAAATAAGTTCGCAGGCAAATAATTCTAAATAAACCAACTGAATTAAATACACCAGAAAATCATTAAAACAAAGCCTTTCAATGTGAAAATAAAACAGTTAAGGTAACAGTGTTCAGATATCTCTTTTTCATAGTTTACATATTCATCTATATATCTCTACATCTCTCTCTACATGGATTGAGGTTTATCATACTATGTTTGTCCACATCTTAAGTCCTCTACGAGCACGAAAATGTTATTACAATCAACAATGCTAAATCATACCAGCGATGGCAGAAATGCTGTACTGATGGACAAATTTCAATGAGACAGTATATTGGAATTAAATTACCACCATATGTTATCAACAGACAATTCATGTAAAGCAATGACCAACCTTTCTGAAGGTGAATAGAATTCCTTGTCGCAAATTTTAATATACATTTAAGTACCTACTTACGTTTGAATATAGTATCATTTAATTTGGTCTCCGGCAGAAACACCTAACGGGTTAAAGTACGCGGTTTAAACCAAGAAGGTGTTGATTATTTATCGCTATAAGTTTGTCTACACGATCGCTTTGCGAATTAATACTGAAACAGTGGAGATTATTTATCGATATAAGTTTGCTTACTCAATCACTTTATTATTATGAAAAACTTACATTAAAACCAACAAAAAAAGGACATCTACGATTTTGGTTTTTACTGAAACGGAAACGATGTTATATTTATGGCCGTAACGGTTTATAATTACTATGTGTAACAAAACAAGAGAACGACTCATAAAAGTTCAACTAAGCTTTCGCTACACGATACGACGGACTCGGTCCTCTAACTCCAACCACCAGAATCAACCACCATGTTCAAAAGCTATTAAATTATAACAAAAATGAATAAGGAAGATTACGTGGGAATATCACGCCTCTTAATCGTTCAAAAAATAAATAAATTTAAAAGCATGGTTGCCGATAAGATTAAGGGTTGGTACATGAACTACATCGTTTAACACAGTCCCAGGTAGACGTTTACTTCTGAATGTAATGTAAGTTATTGTTGAGTTTTCAAAGACATGTACAGGTGTGCACTAATGCAGGAAAGAGAAAGATACATAAAGTGATTTCACTATCCAACTCAAAATTTCTTTCCGTTGCAATTGGTTCTAACATTGAACTTGATAGCTGATGAGCAGCTCCTCCCCTCAACTCCTTTAATACTTCGCTCTGCGTCTATGTTATCATCTGGAAGTCAGCAAGGGTTTATAATGTGTCACTGTAAAAGACATTGAATCGCTAAATAATGATAATGTTGCTCAAAGAGCTTAAAATGTAACTCAAAATGGTCCTGTAATAGTTCTTGAAAACATAAATTCAATTACATAGCATAAGTTTGTTACCAACTTTCTTTATTTTAATAATTGTATTACCAACTGATATAAGATAATGATTAAAGATAAAGAAACGATAGTGAAAGAATATTTTGTTTTCTAAACATTATCTGATTATTAGTTAACATCCAGAAGATGCGGTTAGAACTTGTTATCGTATCGCGGTTGCAGTAGCTAAGGTTCAGAACGCTTTTTAACAACCACAACGCGTAGTGGTCAAATACCATGAGAACTTAGATTCGAATTTCGTATTGTGGTGTTTTTGTTGTTAGAAACAACTGGTTCTCACTATTTTTGTGAACGTCAGACATCCGCTCTTTTTCTAACATATGTAATTGGAATGGAAGTTTAATTTGATTTCTGATGAAGCAAAGGTATAATAAACCATTGGTTGCTGTTTCTAGCCTAATGTGTAATAAACCTAAGGCAACAAATATTGGACGCGTTTAATTGCGATTCTAGGACGACGAACAAACAAATCACAGCTAATTGTCAATATTCGCCAAAAAAGAGAAGGAGAACACAATAAAGTGTTGGGATATTTAAGTATTTCTATGTAGGTTTCTTTCAATTAAGTCAGTGGTTTATATCACATCGACGATCAAAGAAATTGCACAGTAACAACATGTAAAATAATACGCAATACGTAGTGAATGAGAGAAGGAGTAGATTCGTGTACTATCGCTGAACGTTGTCATTTTCACCCCTTATTTTAATTTTTACATTACTTTACTTTATACCCTACGTTTCAATCGTCAGTAAAAATCAGTACTCATGTAGCTTCGATGTCAGTTCAATTTTGATTTTTTTAATCGATCGTCATAACATGGTTAAATATTAGTTAAGTATTTTATCTTACAAGTGTAGTTACTGAGGTACCGTAGACCGTTATTTTCGGTGACAAAAATAAAATATTCGCAGATGAGCTAAAGTAATCACAAGTAAGTTTGACAGCTGTCAGTTGTAATTAAAATTTGTAATTTTGTATTGATAATACTATTTTTATTAAAAATTATAGAACTGCTATTCCCATCTCCAAAAATTTTTTCGCAACACTAACTTTACTTTGTAGACACTCTTCCAGCCACCAAAACGCTTCAACATTCTCATATCGGTACCACAGTCAGCCATTAAAGTGGCAGCCGATCTACGAAATGCGTGTCTTGTATACATTTTGGGGTTCTCCAACTTAAGGAAGTTGCTATCGATCCTGGGATATTTCTAAAGCTGTTAATCCCAACGGGTTGTACCGTACATTTTACACTTCGGTACGAAAGAAATAGTCTCGTTGTACTCACTTTCTTGATTAATATAATATATATATATATATATATATATATATATATATTAATATATATATATATATATATATATATATATATATATATATATATATTTAATAAAACTCCATTGAGTACTGCGCCCTAAGAGATGACGACTTGTATTTTTCTGACTATTTATAAAACACCACAAAATATACCAATAAATTCTCTCCCGTGTTAATTTCCAAACTATTTTCTGCCTTCCATTTTATGAGCAGATCATGTTCTTTTTCGTGAACATGTTTCGACTTTACCGGAATCAAACTGGAGACGGTCGCTTCGGCCTCTAATCGAATGTTCCGGTAGAAAATTTATTTTTAATTAATTTCATGCTAATCAATGAAAAATGCGAAAAAAATAATAAATTGTTTATTTCATAACTATAACCATTGGTAACTACAAAATTAAACATACGAGTGAAATTAAGGTCTTCGATATATCTGTAAAACGAAATATATCACACGTGAGCGAAATTTGTTACGGTATAAACTGGCAGTAAAACGGGATAACAGATAAACTGATAAACTCGCCAACCTGAAAGGCTTCAAAAATATTTGCACGCTTAACTAAAATAATTGCGTGCTGCAAAATCAATCACTAAGTTGTTAATAAAACAATAAACTATAGCTATATTACATTACTCCAAAAATTCGATACTTAAGGTAATTTCACATTAAGAAACAAAAACAACAAAAAAACGCTTTAATTCTGTACATATCGCTTGAAATCAAATTCTTCACACTGTAATGAATTATGCTCAAATCATAAAAGGAAAAAATGCAATGATTCATCGGCCTCGAAATGTACGTTATAGTTAAATAATCACTTTCGACCGTAATTGTTTTGTTTAAACTAAACCCAATGTAATGACGTTACTTGTTAACAGGCTAAATACTCACTAGAGCATCCAGCCCGTAAAGGCAATTTTTGCCACGGCATAGCTCTGTGGTGTGGGCGGAGTTCTTACTTAAAGATTGTAAAAGACACTCGTAGCAACTCCAAAAATCGTCAAAATCGGTAGATAGAAAAAAAGGCGCCACCTGTTAAAATCATTTATAGCGGAAGACGTCACGTTCACTCAAAAATCTACTACTTCTACAAAGTCTACTCCAAAATATTAACGCCAGGTTCACCTAAACTTCAATACAAGCTTAAGCTTTAAATATAAAAGCCGCAAAATGCGAAATAAAACCTAACACTCACTAAATATTTCGGTAAATCTACGTCAAAAATTATTAGCTCAACTAATCCAAGAATAACTGGAAATACGACAATTTAATTATTCAATTAAAACGAAAAATATACGTCGCCACAAACTAAACAAACGCGATCAAAAATCTATGAAATTTAAAACAACCAATTAGATTCGCTTACCTGTTTGGCGAATCAGGCACTAGAATGTCTCCAATGAATAAGTCGATATCTCTAAAAATACTTCAAAGATATCTCGCAACTGTTCGAGATACCCTCGTATGCACAAAAAAATACAATCAGCTGTTCGGCCAGCAAACTCATACTACGTTATCTAAATGCATTACGTCAAACCATAATGAATCTCATTCCTCAAAAATTTACCTTTAATTATCTACTTAAGAAAAACTTAAATAACTTTTATCAAATCAATTACTAGCAATCTTAAATGTGAATCAAAAGGTTTCTACTCTTTTAGCTTATTACTTTACGTCAAAATTGTAGCACAGAGGACGAATCACAATAGATTAATATCTATCAATAACAGTTATAAACATTAACAATAGTCGTATATTATCAAAAAATCTTAAATTTTGATACAGTTACCTAAAAAAAAAAACAATAAATTTCGCAATTCCAAAACAAGAAATCTAGGATATAACTAATAAAATTTCACTCGGCGCCTGCGAGGTCCTTGAAGAGTATTATAAACAAATACCTTTCCTTAAATACAACAGAAATATTACAAAATATACACAGAATTTGCACAACAAAAAAAAATCGATATGAACAATAAATTGTGAGGATGAATACGCCTGTTTCCAAAATTGCCTGAAGGGCCCATATACGATAGATCACACAAGCCACGTAAACACAAAAAAAAAACACACACACACACACTTTATTATTGCCACCAAAAATAAAAAAAATAAACGTTACCTTACATAACACCAACAACAAAGAGATGTTCTTCCTCCTCTGAACTACGACAATCGGTCGGACAACAGGTCCACCAGGTACTGAATAATTCGACAGTTGGCTACTACGGTACGCTTTTCATGCGAAATTTCACAAGCCACAAATCTTATTCATATTTACTCGAACTTAATTTACGACAGTTACTTCAACCAAAACTACGCTAACTAATTTTTCATTTGATTCAACATAAATGCACAACTATTTCAAAGCGTTACTTGATTAATTTTACTCATTCAAACTTAAAATTCGGTATATTTATTTAAACAGCGTCTTCTTAATAACTTTATTTAAAAATTATTATTAATTTTATTAAATACATAAATAAAAAGTTTACCTCGAGTAGGATTTGAACGTACGACCTGTACTTTGCTCGAGTACCGCGCTAACCAACTGCGCTATCGAAATTCAAGCCCCAATCGATGCAAATCTTGTCTTTATGTATGTAGAACTGATGTAAATTCTAAATAGGTTCAAATCCTACTCGAGGTAAACTTTTTATTTATGTATTTAATAAAATTAATAATAATTTTTAATTACATATTTACCTTTGAACTTATTCATTCATAACAAAACTTATGATAAACGCTTTCTTTATTTACAGTGATAATTGTTTGTTATGCGCTTGGCCATTTACACGAAGTCGTCAACTAACACTAACTTACTTTACTTGAACTATTTACTTTTGATCCGCACACCAGGTGCGAAAGAACTCCAAATAAGTTAGGGCCAGCACGATTCGACACTAAACCCAAGTTCCATGGACGAGAATACGTCGCTATTTACGACACCGATACCATAAATACTCCAGGAAGCGAGAAGACACAAAATAATCCCCCAATTAAGGGCAACGAGACAAACTCCACGATAGCTTCACTTAATCTCCAGGTAGACGTAAATATTTCACTACCTCCACACACCAAACTTCGTGTATGCGACGAAGCGCTAACGAGCCTTTGCCCTTACGGCATCATTCCAAGATTGAGGACATACATTCAAAAATTCTTCAGTTACACCATATTTGATTTTAAAACGACAACCATTCATACTCTCATTACATTCAAATTATAAAACGCGGTACAAACGATAAGCCCCTTCCATAAATGGTTGAGAGGAATGACGTTATGCTACGACCTGTAATCCTAAAGGGTATCTCAGAATGTAAAAGCAACGTCAGCTTTCACAGCAATCGAGACCAACGTTATCGTTAAGTTATTTTTCCTTAGTACTTAGTACTAAGCTAAATATTGCCTTTTCCGATAATGATTTTTAATTGAAAATGAACTGGTACACTGTATTGCAATAGAATCCTCGCTCCATTCCTCAACTGAAAGATAATACGAAAAACAACTTGGAATTTTATTTCTCAATAACAAATGGCGTTTTTAATTTTAAACCTTACGAAAATTTATATGATTTCAATCCTAATGTAAATTAATACTAACAAAGAAATTCACTTTAAACTAAATACGACAAATTCTAATCCGAAATTAAATATAAAGCAAACCATATGTCAATTTAATTTAACTTTATGAAGACATATCAAAACAACAAATTTCGTTAGCGTGCAAGAGAGAATTGAGTAAATAGAAAAGAAGAAATAATTAAATTGCGTGCTCAAAACGTAGTGATCACACACAATTTCGATGTAAATTCATCAGTTTAAACAAGAATAAAAAACACCTTCAAATAAATTTAGATAATGAAAATACGGATGGATACGTCTATATTGAAATTTAAACAGTAAAAGTTAATCTTAAAAAAAAACAAACGTATTTAACCGTTTACACAAACACATAACAAAAATTATACCATAATACCATAAATTTACTAGCATTCGTCATCCACCACAATAAAAAACAGAAATGTTACCTTAAATGGAGATGCCTTTTGTTACACAGACATCCAGAATTGACCTGCAGGAGGACCTCGGCTATAGGGTTAACATTGACAAGACGCTCGCAGCTCCTCTTACAATACTGCTAATATCGGCCTCTCCTTCAACTCGCGTTCTGATAAAATTTCAGTCGAGCGTGCGTACACTAATAATTATATTCACACGAATTTCATTCTCTTTACCTTACTTTATACTGGTAAACTATACACAAAAGCTGGTTTATTTACAGTACGTTACTGATTATCTTTACTCTAATAATATCCAAGTTCTGGATAATTCTTAATATTCTTAAATTATGAAAAACTTTATTTTATTTACGGCAGGTTATTTGCTTTATGGCGCACTGTGAACTTTACGTTAGAAACTTTGGAACAAACTTATTTTTCCGCCAAAAAGCGAAGACCTCTCCAGAGAAGGACGAAAGCACTTGTTACTTTAAACTAAACGCCTTTCTGGTTGAATAATTCTATGATCCCTTATTTGGAATGCGAGGGGATGAACACCCTGCAACGACAGTTCCTTCAATACGGATCTGAGTCAACGTTGTTCCGCGGTAATCACTACGTCACGTAATGATAAACTTAGCGCTTCCAATCTTAAACTACCACTGCCCTCGTAGATAATTTCACTTACCGCCACATTATTTTTTTAACTCCCTCTATCTAATTACCCAATTAAAGAAAGAGGTACTCAAATTGTACTAACTACGCGCATTAACGAAGTCAAACTCGAATATCGTCGGGAGAAATTGCATCCTCAGCAAAGCCTACTTCTTCTCGAAACCTTATCTAAGTAATTTTATATATGGTAAATTGGAATTTTGTTGGTAAACTATCCTTTAATGCCATGTATTTAAAGTCAAATTCTTTGTTTAAAACCAAACTTGTATCAACAGAAACGGGCCGAACTGGCGGCTAACTTTAACTTATGCAAAAGATGTACCTTATAATGTAATCATTTGAATACGTTCTTTAATTTAATTTTTTATATGATGCAATCTCAACTTGATTTAACGAACGTTTCCTTTCAAATTAGTAAGAGGGTTTTCCTAAATATCGATAACAAAATGTAAATCACATTTTCTTTTTAACCCTTCATTTTAATCGGATCAAAATACCAAAAAGAAATCATACACTTTTTAAATACGTAAACGTCAAAAGAAAACGTTTCAAAAGAAAAGCTTCACATTCAATTATGCGAGTCTATACTACATTTAAGATGTTCGGTACTAACAAATAATTTATAATTTCGAAAATTATCGGCAAATCTTGATAAAATGATGGACACAAAACAAATTCCATTATGAAACTCGTGAAAAGTGTTCTAACTCGCGTGCTAACGCACGCTCAAACTTCTCACTCGCGTATACAGATGTATTTATCTCACTTATAATATAATATACTATAATTTAAGTATTTACTTAATAACCTTACATTTGTTTTTTTTGTTTGCTATATTTTTATATCTGTTGACTTTTTATGTACCTTGAAATGTAAATGTCAATTATTTCAATATTTTCCTGAAACAATTATTGGATATCGATAATGGTTTATAAATATTGTTGTAACACATAATCAAATTACTTTAAACACTCATAGCAATTGTAAGTAATGACGTATTGAAGTAACGGTTATGAAAAGTTAATTTAAGAACAACCTTTACCAACAGTAGGTCTGTACACGTATCTTCCTAACAATGTTTACATTCAGGTGTGCTTTTGGTAACGCTTTTCTTTTGCAACTTTTTATCTGTACTTATTTTCTATCTAACTCTATGTATTCTGTTAAATCAACGCGAAAATTTTAGACATACAATTTCTATAACGCGAAATCCAATTTTGGGTACTAAGAGTTGTATAGTATAGGTTGGGTAAAGTCGACCTTCTCTTCAATGTAAGCCGTGTTCGAAAGGGTGCAATTAAGCGGCAGTAACGTATAACCACCCCCGCTTTTATTTTAAATTGCAGCACGTTTTAATGAAAGTGGTTGTTTGATCAATTCTATTTAAAATCAATTCCGAAGCGTGGTTTTTCTTCATTAGTTGACGTGACGGCAATATTACTTTTTTCCATACCCCTTTATTACATTATTCAAAGCCTTTTACATCCTTAAGATACACTAAGGTATTTAGTTTTATTTATACCTAATATACGAGGACAGTTCTGAAAATATGTAGTGATAATAATTAGTAGGTCGCGCTTCTAATGAAAAACATGAATATTTGCATTGAATAAAAGTTTGATCTTCATACCGTTGAAGATTATAATTTCTAAAGCCTTTATAAGTTCTGCATTTCAATCAATATATTATAGGTTTAGTCTGTGCTTTTAATGCTAATAATTTTTGGTTATCAACTGGTTTATGAATTAAAATCAAAATCCAATCTTGTCCAATTGTACCAATTTTGTGTGCATAAATCATAATATGGATCGGATCATTTACAGTTGGATTAAGAATTTACAAATGGAATTATGATCTCCATTAAACAATTTATAAATGAAGAAAATCAGGGAGGGGTTAATCAGGAGGAATCCAGGAAACCAGGAACTGTGTTTTTTCAGAAAGGTTAGTTTGATAACGTTGCTAAATTTGAAAGCTTGTTGAATCTCGAATTTTGATGTTTATTTAACCCATTTGTTCCCAGACGTGAAAATAAAACGAAGATTAAGTTTTTTTTACAAAATTATTTATTGATTTACTCTCAAGAATACTGTTTCCAAAAGAAAAGACATTTTTTGCATAGTTTGCAAAAATCTGACCGTTACAAAAACGCATCACTGGGAAAATATGCGACAAAGATCCTACTCAGTGACATCGAAATTGCAACACCAAGAAGGGGTAGGAATTTTTTAACCAAACTTGGTAGAAACTTTAACACCTAAAAGGTAGCAATTGATTAAAATTTCAAAGAAAAAGAACAAAATATAAACATAATTTGTATTAATAATGGGTTGCCCCCCCCCGTTGGTTACACACTCCTCCACTCGTCGTAGCATCGATTCTAGCACATGGTCGATGTCCCCTTGAGGTATTGTGTCCCAAGTAACCTATAATTCGTGCTGTAGAGCTTGCAGCGTCTGCGGAGGATGCTGCAAGGTTCTCAGTCTTCTCCCCATAATGTCCCAACCATGCTCGATGGGCGAAAGGTCGGGATATGTGGGTGGAAGTGGCAAGAGGCTAACATTATCTTCTGTAAATCGGTCCAAAGAACGTCTTGCAATATGGGGACGGGGATAATCCTGCTGCAAAAGTGGGTCTTCCAACTGCTGAAAAAATGGAACAATATGGGATTCTACCACCTCATCCACATATCATTGGGCGTTCATATTGCCTCGGATGAATACCAAACGAGATCTACTCCCATAAGTTATAGCACCCCATATCATAATCCCTACAGTTTGGTGCACATGCCTCGCACCAGAAAATTCAACATTTCAACGTTCCGCACGTATTCGCCTGACCCTCATACGGCCATTATGCATCCCCAACCAGAATCGGGATTTATCAGTGAATACCACCCTATGCCACTCTTGGTTCCCGTGCAGTCGCAACTTACATCACTACAAACGTCGTCGATGTTGAGCTGTTAGTGGTAGCACAAGATATAGCCGATAGGATTGTAATTCGAAAGCTCTGATTCTGCGGCAAACCGTTCGAACGGTTGCAGTACGACCGTCGTTAGCTAACCATTGATCGGCAACTAATCTGGTACTTGAGAATCGGTGTTGCCATAAGTTGAAGATGGCGGTCCTGCACCTCATTTGTTCTTCTTCGCCCACTGTCATTTTTAATGTGTTTAACTGGGACAATGCGATGTATTAAAAATGACTCACAAGTACTACTTTCTAGGGTGTCATGTGCTACTTCACGAAATAGATAGTGCGGAAGTACATACTGTTCATATGGCAAGTGTATACAGTTTGGCTGTGACATATTCGACACCTTCTACGTGCATTTTTGGAACAACGAGTTACCACATGGCTTACATTGTTATAGCGAATATCATCGATAACCGATGGAGGATTTCTAATTCGTTCAGTTCTTTCGGTTTTCAAAACATGTAATGCTATCAACGACTTAAAATCTAATTGAAGCATTGATGTATCATTCAAAAAGTTATAAAACCTCCATGCATTGACAACCAGGCTGTCAACTGCATTGACAAATACAGCCAACATTTGTTTCAAACACACTACACCTGTGTTTGACAATGCCATTATCGTGCAAATCCACCTCGCCCATTTATTTGTTGTAATTGTAAATTACATTAGGTTGGGGAATGAACTTGTTAACTTTGTGTTTTTTATCGAATCGTTTTACACGACCTATGGACTCATTTATCACTGAATTATCGTTCCAACGGACTACTGAAATCTTAGATTCCTTATCATACGCAGTACAATAAGTTTCACAGTCTTTCTTGCTATTGAGTTGGAATCATCAACTGTACATTTGTTGGTTTTGTTGTTCCGAATAGTACCAGTAGCAAAGAAACCTTTATTTTTTAAGATGCGCAAATAACTTGAAGGAGGAAAAAAGTTATCAAAATAATTTGGTTATGTGTTGGTTGAACAAAGGCGCCAAATTTTGAAGCCAAAGCGAATAGGTTTGTCCTTCAAAAACATTTCACAAGAGTGCCGTTCAAAATATGGTACCATTTGTTCGTCTATTGATAAATTGTGACAAAATATACCTAACTGCAGGTTTTTTTAATTCAAAATATTCAAAAGAAGATGTACTTTTGAAAATCTGTCGGTGTTATTTAACTTTTGGTTATTATAAAGATGTAAATTTTGTTTGATGCTGTGAAATCGGTTTCTACTTGCAATTTTTTACGAGATCAAAGCTTTTGTCTTCATCATTTGACCAATAGAGTCTGGTTTGAGGAAGTTTGTGGTATCCTAGTAAAAGTAAAATTCCAATAAAACTTCAAAGATCCTCTTCCTGTAGTGAAGAGTTGTGGCGGTTATAATCAGTAGCATATCTTAGCATAAACTCTCATATAAGATTGACAACGTATTCATCAAAAAGTAGAAAGAAAATTTCAAGTTTCAACCAACGAATTAATATATATTGGGATTAACAGCGATAAAAAATATCTGGCGTGGAACACCACAACCTACAAAGTGGAAATCAAAAGAACTAAAATAATTTTAATAAATTTTTTTTAGGATAATTATGCAACTTCTTTTATAAGAAGTTCATTACGAAAATATGCAATATTGTAAACGCAAAAACAATAATCTATGTTAAACAGATGTTTAAAACTTCACGACAGACAGAGGTTAATAGACATCTAGATGCTACCTTAAAAAATTATATACATCCTAACTTAATTAAAAGAAATGAAATAATTTTTTTGCGCCACTATACTCTATCTGGTTGTTTACCTCGTCTGTTTCCACGACAGTAAGTTTTGTTTACTAGTTGCTAAGAATAAGTACGACGGTAAGTATTTTAGCGCTCTAGAACGGTAAGTAAATTTATTCACTTTTAAATAATAACATTTTTTATAATTTACCTATTAACATAAATATTTAAAGTACAATTATTACAATTTCCAATTGTCCCCGGAATCTGATTTTGGAAAACAGATGGCGATGAAAAAATTTCAGTACCATCTACTGGAACCTCATGCGACTCTTGTGGATGAGTTTCCTTGTCGCTACAAATAATGCACCCTTTCCAATAACCTAGTTAGTGCATTTCCCATTTCAATACTTTAAAAAGAAATGAAATGATTTTGCATTTTTTGGACGGAGATCTTTATATTTGTAATATATGTCCAAATAGTTAACTTTATTATGTGAAATGTTAATAACAACAAATGATCGCTAAATATTCGCCTTCGTTTGGGGTATTTCTACAATGATTAATCCATCACGTTCCTCAAAGTCTTCTATTTTTATATTATATAACTATTCTCGTCTACATGCACCAGCTATTTCTAATATCATGTCTACCTATAAAAAATATAATGATTTACTAATGTATCTTTACTTTCATATGTAATCTACTACCTTCTTTTTCTTTAAAAAAGCAATTAATGTAAAAAACTTTGAAATATCAATGGAATCGTGAAGAAAAATAGTCGATTTTAACATCCAGTATTCAACCCACAGACTTCCTGGAGCTTGTAGTTTTTCATTTCTTCTTACAAAGTACGCCAAGAGAGATTTTTCACAAATACTGATACTTTTCTGCGTGCACCAATCTTTAAAAATTTGGTATGTTTTTTCATAGCGTTCCCTAGATTTTTCAGGATTGACAACCGTACGTCTTACTATCCAACCTTCTTCAATTTCATTTTCAGATTCGCTTAAAATATTGATTCTAGTCTTCAATGTTATTTTCACAAAAAAAACTGTAATGGCTGCAGTTATACAGGGTGTTACAAAAAAGTGGGCCAATCCGTTAACCACATATTCTTTGGGACAAAATAAATGGACTTTTCTTATGTCACTTTTCATTTGAACGCTTCCTTTTCGATATACAGGGTGTCAAACTTCACTTTTTAGAAGTGTATTTTTTTATTATCTCTGGTGTGTTTTAAGATATCATTTTCAAATTTGGTACAAATCTTACTCTTTTCTAAGTGCACCTTCTGTATGATTTTAAGTAAAAAATTCAAAGAAATAATAGAAAATAAGAGGTGTGGTAATCTTTAACCCCCATTTTTTCTGACGAACGCCTATGAACGTTGCATCCATTTTTTATAGTAGTTTGATGATTTATCTAACTTTTTGGCTCTTGTAAACTTTTTATTTGATGCTTCCTTTATGACATACTTTTAGTTATTCGACTAGGTGTTGCGATTTTTTAACAATTTTTTTATTTTATTAATCAGAATAAATTCATAATAATAACTTAAAACAATCAATTGTGCTAATAATTATAATACGAAGTTGGATGCAAATAATTAAATTAAATGTTCGATGTGTCCATCGCCTTCGCGAATGCACCTTCTAGCTCTTTTTATAACTGAAAACCGAATATTTTGGAAAATATTCGGTTTCAATATAAATACCTCTGCACCTACTGCGATACGATCCCTCAATTGATATTGATTTATTATTATTTATTATGCAAAATAAATTCAAAAATAGGCTTATCTTAAAGTTCGTAACAATATGTGTCAATTACTTCTCTTGTGTTTTAGCTTGATTTGCAATGGTTTCAAAGATATTTGAGTTTGAAAATTCGAAAGTTGGCAACACTGATCAAAACTCAAAACGTCATTTGATTGGTCTTGAAATTGTGCCCAATATTGCTGATTTAACCGACTCTGTAACTGTTATAATAACAAAGTTACCCATAGAAGCTTAGTTAAACATAAATCCATAATAAAGGCTTAAAACAATCAGTTGAGTTTATAATTCAATACTACGTTGCATACAAAAAAATTAATGTTCGATGCGTCCACAGCCTTCGCGATTGCACCTTTTATTTTTTAAATAATTGAAAACAAAAAATATTTTTATACGTCTTGTCAAATGTTTGGTAAATTAATCGCTGTAAAAATTTCGAACGACTATTGAGTTCAAACGCTAAACTGATTAATAAGGTATGGCCAATAGAGATAATATTTTGGACTTTTCTAAAATGACTGATATGATTTTAATTATGGGTAAGATTTCAAATAAAACCTCTAGATTGTACATTTTGAATAATCATTCTCACTTTAGGAAAATGTGATTCTAATGCTAGTTTAGCTTCAAGGCGTTATGCAGAAAGGTATCCAAATCGGTATCACCCAAAAAGAAAATTTTTCTTAAGTTTAGTACGCCGCCTAAGAGACTCTGGAAAATTTAAACAACAGCGAATAGGAACATGTGAACGGCCACGTAAAGTTACACCAAATCAAGAGGAACAAATTTTGCAAATAGTTGAACAAAATCCGGCTACTAGTACTAGGATTGTAGCTCGACAGATCGGAAATGATATAAATTCGACAGACGTGCATATAATTTTAAAACATCACTCATTACATCCAAATCATGTGCAAAGAGTACAGAACTTATTGCCGCAAGATTTTCAGGCAAGAAACATATTTTGCAACTGGCTCTGTAATGAAAATAACCGTAACCGCCGGTTTGTTAGATCCATTTTATTTTCGGATGAAGCTACCTTTACGCGAAATGGTATAACGGATATCCACAACACTCATGTTTGGGCTGATGAAAATCCAAGAGCTCTTGTAGAGACTAGTCATCAAGTAAATTTTAAAGTAAATGTGTGGGCAGGAATTTTAGACAAATTTTTTTTTAGGTCCGGTATTTTTGCCACCAAACTTAAATGCCGAACATTTTTTATTTTTTTTTACAAAATGAGTTGACAAATTTACTTGATGACGTACCTATATCTATTCGTCAAAATATGTGGTTTCAACTTGACGGAGCTCCGCAACATTATGTCAATAATTTTCAGAACCACTTGAACCAATATTTCGCTAATCACTGGATTGGTCGGGGACAGGATGCCTATTCATTGGCCACCTCGTTCCCCCGACTTAAATCCACTGGACTTCAGTTTTTGGGGATTCATGAAAAATGTTGTTTATAAGGTTCCAATAATAAACCAAAATCAATTGGGGGATCGCATCGCAGAAGGTGCAGAGGTATTTAGATTGAAACCGAATATTTTTCAAAATATTCGGTTATAAAAAGGGCCAGAAGGTGCATTCGCGAAGGCGGTGGACACATCGAACATTTAATTTAATTATTTGCATCCAACTTCGTATTATAATTATTAGCACAACTGATTGTTTTAAGTTATTATTATGAATTTATTCTGATTAATAAAATAAAAAAATTGTTAAAAAAATCGCAACACCTAGTCGAATAACTAAAAGTATGTCATAAAGGAAGCATCAAATCAAAAGTTTACAAGAGCCAAAAAAGTTAGATAAATCATCAAACTACTATAAAAAATGGATGCGACGTTCATAGGCGTTCGTCAGAAAAAAGGGGGTTAAAGGTTACCACACCCCTCTTATTTTTCTATTAGTTCTTTGAATTTTTTACTTAAAATCATACAGAAGGTGCACTTAGAAAAGAGTAAGATTTGTACCAAATTTGAAAACGATATCTTAAAACACACCAGAGATAATAAAAAATACACTTCTAAAAAGTGAAGTTTGACACCCTGTATATCGAAAAGTGTATAATGAAAAGTGACATACGAAAAGTCCCCCTATTTTGTCCCAAAGAATATGTGCTTAACGGATTGGCCTACTTTTTTGTAATACCCTGTATACAAATTGTTATAGCAACGAAATACAAATTTTTAATTAAGACAACTTGATATAACGAGACTAATATACGTATGTACATATCGTTATTTATTAAGTACATATTTAGATCTTTTTAATAAATTTAGTCGCGCAAAAAACGTCATAAGCATCTCAAACATTGAGGACTACCGACCTCACATAATAATTGGAGTCGTCGCTCCTCCAAACAATTGTCTTCAATCGGTAAAATGTCCTTACTGTTCTAGATACCTAATATACTATTTTCACTATCAATCAAGTAAGTACTACTTACAATATGTCGTTTTAGGGAAGTAGGTTATATTTACACAACCTTTTCAAGTTGGCATGACAATAGGGACATAATATTATTTCCCTAGGGAAGTAACTGTACGACAAACCGTTACTATAGTACCAATACAAAGACCACTACTTAATTTTTCTACAATGACATAGGATTCTCCTGAGAAATCATTGAATAATTGTCAATAGACGATATATCGTGTTGATAGTGAAAAAAATAATGTACTTTACAGAGGAAGTAAGGATTTACTTTACCTCGCGTTGTTAAATCCCTTGCATATGCTCGGGATTCAAATAATGCTCGGTAAGGTAAATCCTAGTTACTTCCATTGCAAAGGAATATACTATTAATTTCAATTTTTTTAAGGGTAACAATGCAACCTCTTTTTTATACGTTCATAATGAAAACGAGCAACATTGTAAAAACAAAAATAGTAATCTATGTCAGAATGATGCTTAAAACTTCATGTCAGATAGAGATTAATCGAAATAAATATATATTAACGTAAAAAAAAATTCCAAGCCGCCCGCTTCTATAAAAATATCGATAATACAGCTTCAGCATTTTAAATTATATTTATTTAATTTTTACATGTATTGTGCTTCACATTAAAAACCTTTATAAAAAACATGTATCTAAAATTAAATTTTCTTAAAAAAATACGTCTACACTTTTCATATAAAATTAATTGTTATTCAGATCATGAAAAAATTTAAACTAACACTTACATTCTACCTTAGGAATTTGTTTGTCGTTCAATTACACGTCATATCAAAAAATTGCATAGAACATAATTAATGGATATGTTTAAAGTCTGTATCTAGCTATTTCTGTATCTTGGAAATGTTCAGCTGTTTTAGAAATCTTTGATAAAAACACAAAACTGCTTCTCAATACCCCCCTCTGGCACTGCATTTCTCCCAAGATCTACTCAGCTCTAAGCCAAATGAAAACAAGCTTAAATACAAAATTTTTAAGTACGTAGGTATTTTCGTTCTGGAGTTGTCGGGGATACTAACATACGTCCACGCATACAGACAAACACACAGACATGCAGACATGGTGGCGATGGTGAAACTTGACCAAAAGTTGTAAAATGAGCTAATAAGTCGATTTAGCGATAGTGAAAAAAAAGTCGATTGCATAACATTCTATACTTACATATGTATTTGTACTCGTATCTGTAGGTTGGAAGGTAAATATGTTATTAAAATTATTTCATTTCTTTTAATTTCCATTTTATAGGTTGGAAGATCGTGTGGTGTTCAACACCCGATATTTATTAATTACATATTTACTTATTCGTTCACAACAAAAACTTATAATACACTTTAACCTAGTTTATTTAAAATTATTACCAAACTAAATGCCATTTTGGAAATAGTCTTGGCATATATCCATCGACCCACGATTTTTGATTGTTAAAATGTGACAAGCTATTTTTTTTAAATTTTGCTAAATGATAAATGCTTTTGACTTAATAATTATTCTCAAACATTTATCAAGCAAAATTTTTCAAACAACAGCTTGTCACATTTACCCAGCCAAAATCATATATATCTTGGGATATTAACTATTGAATAACTGTTACTATCAAATGGTTTAAAACAATTTCTTTTTATGTAGAATATGTTTATTTGCGCTTATAATTTTTAGTTGAACTATTTTTTCGAAATAGTATGAGTTAAATAATTACCTCGATTGTTGATGAAAAGGTCATCCTCTTATTATTACACTCGTCGTCGATGGCGTCAATTTCTTAATTTTGTCTTCTTAAGTATTATTTTTGACGTGTGGTAGATACTGTTTAAGACGTGTTCGCAGAAACCAAGGATTACAATGCTTCTCAAACAGAAAATTCTATTTATTGCAGTTGTAAATTCGTTTGGATTCTCTCGAACTGTAATAAAGATAAGTGCAAATTTAAAATACATAGCAAATTTTGTTTTAACGGAACCTATAGGTGAACTATTACTGAAATTCCAATGTTTTAATATACGCATAAAATAGATTTTGACGTTTTTCAGCATTTTGCTTTTGTTCTATATATACAGGGTGTATTTTAAAATCACCGACAAACGAAAACTGGAGATTCTATGATTCAAAATAAGACAAAATTTATCATAAACGCTTTTCCGAAAATGCTTCCTAACCGAGATACAGGTTCATTTAAAAATAATTTTTTTAAGATTTTTTTTAAGATTCCTCAAAAACTACAAAAGATATTACACTGAGATTTGGTACACCTAAATGTCTAATTAAGTACAATTAATCAGGTGAGTTTGAGTTAACTGGCTCTATCCAGTGGAATATGTTGAGTTAATCACTTTCAGTAAAAAAAACGCACGTCCCTGGTTTTTTTGAAGAAATATTTTTTTGATAGATTCAACATTTAATTCTGAAAATAAAATCATACTTAGTATTTTTTCGATTAGGCACCCCGTTTTGGAAATATTTTGCATTAACAGACATTATTCAATGAAAATCAAAATTTGTTTTATTTTACAAAAAAATAACGCAGTTAACTATTAGGTACATTATTAAAGAGATATTGAAGGAACCAAAAACAAAATAATAATTATTTTTATACATATTGTTCAAAATGTCCTCCTTCCTTTTGAATGCAAGCTTGTATTCTTCTTAGCAAATGAAACCTAACACGCTGAAAAATTTGTGGCATAGCGCTAATCTCATCGCATGCCATCTGTATGCGATTCCAAAGTTGTTCTCGATTATCAATTTGAACAGAATAGACACGAGTTTTCAGATACCGCCACACAAAAAATTCAATGGGTTTAAATCTGGCGATCGTGCCGGCCAATCAAATACTTAATAATCGTCCAATCCAGCGTTCAGGGAACCATGCATTTAAAATTCTCTGACGTTTCGTGTAGAATGTGGTGGTGCTCCATCATGCATGAAATACATGTTCATTCTAACATCTAAGGGTACGTTGTCAAACAATTCTGGCATATCTTCTCTCAAAAAATTCGCCAGTAAGTCTTTGAGGAAAACGGATAGGTCCGATTAGGTGATCGTCTAGTATACCTATCCAAATATTTTCGCTAAATCTTGTTGGTGAGCTGTAACCACAGTTGGATGCTGATTTTCATCTAACCATTTGTGGAATTATGCAAGTTTATTATTCCATTTCGGGAAAAATACACTCATCAGTGGTCAATAAGTTTCTAACAAATTGTACATCTTCAGCATTTTTTTAAAACCATTCGCAAAAATTCATTCGACGAGGATGGTCAGCAGGCAATAATGCATGCACTTTTGTAGGTGAAAGGATGTAAATTTTGTTCTCGTAAAACTTTCCAAGACTTGCTATGCGACACACCAAATTCTAAACCTAACTCACGCGTACTTACTTATTGATGAATTTTCATAAACTCTATTTAAAATTTGTTCCTCAATTTCAACTGGTACACGAGCATTTCGTGCGGAATTTTTCTTTCCTTTTAAACTTCCATACTCTAACAAGTTACGATGAACGGTTCTAAACGTAGTATGATGTGGATATCTTCTATTTAGAAATCTTTGTTCATAAAGTCGAGCAGCTGCACCAGCATTGCAATTAGTATCACCATAACATAAATGCATATCGACCAGTTCTCGAACAATAAATTACAAAATACGCGTAAATGCAACTATTTTAGCAAACATAAGATACGTAACTGTCAAATGCAAAACAATCTCTGATTTATTTAATTTGGTTATTACTGAATAATGTAGTCGTTTATGTAATGCAAAATATTTCAAAACGGTGCCGAATCGAAAAAATACTAAGTATGATTTTATTTGCAGAATTAAATGTTGAATTTAACAAAAAATATTTCTTCAAAAAAGCAGGGACATGCGTTTTTTTACTTAAAGTGATTAATTAAACATATTCTACGCCACTGGATGGAACCAGTTGACTCAAACTCACCTGATTAATTGTACTTAATTAGACATTTAGGTGTACCAAATCTCAGTGTAATATCTTTTGTAGTTTTGAGGAATCTTAAAAAATTCTTTTTAATCAACGTGTATCTCGGTTAGGAAGCATTTTCGGAAAAGCGTTTATGATAATTTTTGTCTTATTCTGAATCATAGAATCTCTAGTTTTCGTTTGTCGGTGATTTTAAATACACTATATATATATATATATATATATATATATATATATATATATATATATATATATATATATATATATATATATATATTACAAATGCAAAAGCAAAAGTTCAAAAGAAAATTTAAAAAAATAATATACGTACCGTTTATTTTATATTTTAGTAGAATTCACCACTTTTATCCGTACATATATCACAAAATTTGCAAATTTTAATTGCAAATCATAATAACGCCTTGAATAAATATAAGCACACATTAAAATGGTTGAAAAAAAATTATTGTTTAAATGAAACATTTGAAATCTAACTAGATGCTTTCCACGCGGCATATTGACCAATCCTGGAGATATGAAGGAAGATTTTCAAATAAACAAATACTTGATACACCTACAAGGAAATATATTGTTATTTAGGGAATATATTCATAATTGTCATGCGACATAAGTTTAGACAAAGTGGAAATTAAAAGAAATGAAAGAATTTTAATTTCAATTTTTTTTAGGATAACTATGCAACCTCTTTTTTATACGTTCGTAACGAAAACAGGCAACATAGTAAAAACAAAAACAATAATCTATGTCAGAATGACGTTTGAAACTTCATGTCAGATAGCGATTAATAGACATAAATACATGTTAACGTAAAATAAAAACATTTTAAAGCCGCCCGCTTCTATAAAAATATCGATGATACAGCATAATCATTTTTATTTTTCTTTAAAAATTATTTTGAAAACGGCCCTGTGAGAATTTGGAGCAATTATAAACTCTTTTTTTACATATCCAAAAGATATGTAAAAAAAGTGATGCGTAAACATCTTTTTAGTGAAATATAACGCACATGTACAGTTTGAAAATAACGCTGTAAGGATCTTGCATCAATTATTATAAGCACTTCTTGTTTTGAATAAATGTTTTTAATCAAATATAATATTATAAAGTTTACGGACTAGAGTACTATAACTATGCCGGTTCTAACTCACGAAACACACATGCGCACCTGGTTGACCCTTTTCTAGGCCTAAGTTTATCGATCTTTTCTAGTTGAACCTTGACCTTTAAAAGTAGGTTTACTAATACGGTTTAGGCAGAGTCGTTCTACAGGTGATCTTCTTGTGACAATATGGCACAATACATTAGAACAATACGGTCAAACAGTTGTGGTGGCTTTAGACATCTCAAAAGCATTTGACCAAGTTTGGCATAAGTGTTTACTTTCCAAACTCACCTCGTTTGGGTTAACTGATATACTCATCCACTGGGTTTCTAGTTTTCTTGATAAAAGACGAATACGTATTGTAGTTGATGGCTTCTTTTCAAAGGAAGTTGATGTTAACGCTGGCGTTCCACAGGAATTTCTGCTATACATAAATGATGATATTTCTTTAAAGACTAACCCGATCTATGGTTTACTGACCACAGCATTCTTTCTCGTAATGCATCTCTGTACTCATAATAGTAATCCACGTTCTATCTCAAATCAAGACGTTAAAGCTGAAATAGCAATTTCAATCATCCAAGGCAATCAACGTATCCTTAAATGAGGAAATACTAACTAATGCCAATAAAACTCAGTTTTGCCTTGTTTACGCCAAAAAAGAACGATCATTTGCGTATAAACGTACCTCAACGTGATGTTTAATAGCCAAGAAAAAAGGAGAAAAATACGGTAGGTAAATTTTTTTCACGAAAGCAAGTCTTCTCATTGTATTGCTTATTAAATTGCGCTGTGGATTTCCTGTATATTTGTCCCCTGTTTTTTTTTAAATTTTGGATGAGTGAAAAAAGAAGAAGCCATTCTTAATAGATTTTCCGTAGATTTGGTTAACAAAACATCTCATTGTATTAGATAAGAGACGATGTTGTCATTTATGCCCAATGGAAAAAAGTACAATTTTAATTATAACCTATAATTTTCAAAAGTCAAGCTACCGTAGTAACTTTTTATTCTGTTGACACTCTCCCTACATTTCCAAGGCCTGGTCTAATGCAAAATAAGATGGATCGTAGTATAGTACTGCTTTCAAGTATGAATTAACTCTAACAACGAAGCAAATACAATGTCCTGCTACAGAGTATAATTTCGTATATTATTACTTAAAAAAGATAAAACCTTTCCTTACATTTTCTAGAGAAACAGAATGCCGTACATTTTCTTATTTGAAAATGGTGTAAAAATTTTACATCAATTTGTTTATTTTTACGAATGCCGGTAATAATTTCTTTAAACAAGTGCTGTTATGATTTAGTTTCAATTTGTAAGCTGTAAAAGTTTTGTATCAAATTGTTCTTTAACAAATGCTGCAAAAATTTGGTTTATAAAGAATAACTCGTAAAAATGTGTTTTTTCACGAATGTTGTAAGAATTTTGTATCAATTTGTTTTTTAACAAATGCCCTTCTGGAAGAATTTGTCTTTTTAACGAATGCTGTAAGAATTTGTTTCTTAATGAATACGGTAAGAATTTCAATTTTTTTTAACGATACATTTTTCGCATGTGGCTTTTATAGTAAGGTGAACGTTAATTTTAATTTATGAGTCGTGTGAAAGTGACCATTTCGATAAGAATCGCCGATACCACACGAATAGTAGGAAATTCAAGATCCTATGGAAGGAAACATCACTCTCGTGGCGCTGTTTTACTAACTTCGTATGTTAGGTGCAATTATATATTTTAAAATAGGTTACAATTTTAAAACAATACAGGTACACATTTATCTGTAAGAAGAAAAGTAACATTTTAATCCCCAAGAGATTCATCTAATACATATTTCTTGGTTAATTTAATGACGTTTCTATACAAAAATGGAATTGTGGAATTAGCCACCAATTTGAAATTGATAAGTTTTGCTACATGTACTCAATGATCATGTATGTTGAACATTAAGCAAGGTATTGATTTCGGGAAATATTTAAAATTACAGGCATATTTAAAAACCAAAGTGGAGGTTACCAAGCAATAAAGTCCGTCCGTTGTTACAGGTCAAATACTCGTTAGAGCAACAGTTCGTAAAGGCAGTGTGCGCGCATGGCATCGTAAAGTAAATCTACAATTTCGGTAAAACCAGTAAATCACTCAACAACTAAATCCAATCCAAAGCATCTAATCTTTTAAATTTTGAATAAACGTAATTAAAAATAGCGTTGTGAGAAAGAAAAAAGATTACAATAATATCAAACAAAAATGAAATAATACCATCTAGTCAGTAACACCTTCGTATATTTCGTTAAAATTACACATGATTCCGATCAACACTGGGTGTGGTGATGCGGCAGTTACGCAAAAGGCACCAAAATACCCGATAACTTGCAAGCTCATTTTCCCAAATTTTTCTACCTTAAATTTTTAAATAAATCACACAAATAATGAATAAATCGGAACTATAATAATAATTTCGTAGAACACATAAATCACTTGGCGTAATGTGAAAATATGATCTTGTACGCTGTAGCCTTTCTTGAATCCGCTTTGTACTTCCTGTGGTTTAGTTTTTACTGTTTCCCTTAATCTTAGTTCTAGTATCCCTTCATAGATTCTGCTTGCTACACTTAACAGTGCAATACCTCTATAGTTCTCGCATCTTTTTGAGCCTCCTTTTTGTATATTGGGATTATTACTGATGTTATCCATTCGTTTAGGGGTATGTTTTTCTCTACATATCTTGTTAATCAGACTGTGCAAAGCATCTATTCCTTCCTGTCCCATATATCTTACCATTTCTGCTTTTATTAGGTCTATGCCTGCTGCCTTCCCTACTTTTAGGTTTTTTATAACTTCTACTACTTCCCTTCTGTCAATGTCTCTATGGTGGTCTGCTTCTTTATTTGTCTTTTCTCGTGGTTTGCTTTGTTCCGCTATTTGTCCGCTATCCTTTCCCTCTAGTAGCTCCATGAAATATTCTTTCCATCTTGCCAGTATCTGGGTAGTATCGCTAAGTGTTTCTCCTTTTTTCGTTTTAATGTATCCTTTGATTCCTTCTTTTTCTTTCCGCATAGTTTTTAACGTTCTATAGAACAGTTTGGAATTTAACTTGCTGTCAGTTTCCATTTTTATTCCAAAATCTTCCCATTCTTTTCTTTTAGCGTTTAGCACCATGTCTCTTACTTTTTTCCTCTGTTTTTTATATTCTTCGTATGTTCTTTGACATTTATTAACTAAGTAGCTTTTCCACGTTTTCTTTTTATTTTTTACCGCTTCTTTAATTTCACTACTCCACCAACTTGTTTTCTTCTGGCTATTGTTCACTGAAGTGGTTCCGCATACTTCAGTCGCGGCTCTCAGTATTATCTCTTTAAACTCTTGCCATTGTTCTTCTATTCCAGTTGCAACATTCTTTTGTTTGTTTTTAAAATTATCCCTTATTTTTTCTTCATATTTCTATGTTTTGTAGTTTATGTACTTTTATTATTTTAACCTCTGCTGCTTTTTTAAATTTAATTTGTTCTTTAGCTTTTTTTATCTATTCTCAGTTTTACGCCTACTAAGTAATGGTCTGTACCTAGTTCAAATCTTCTATTTATCTTGACGTCCATTATATATCTCCCTTCTGTTTTGTCTATAATAACGTAGTCAATAATGGATCTTTCATTTCTTCCCGGTTCCTCTCTCGTGTACTTGTGGGTATCTTTGTGTTGGTAGAAAGTATTCAGTATTACCAGCTCGTTGTTTATACAGAATTGCAGTAATCTCTCACCATTGTTGTTCCTAGTTCTTTCTCCAAATTTTCCTATGCATCCCTCAGTTCCTTCTGCATTGTTCCCTACTCTAGCATTTAAATCTCCCATGATCATTATTGAGCCATGAATTCCTTCGTACGTTTCTTGAAGGAGGTTCCAGTATTCATCTTTATTTTTCTTGCTGTCGGTTTCGTTTGTTCCGTAAGCATTTATAATGGCTAAGGTTTTGCCTTCATTAGTTTTAATTTTGACTGTCATTATTCTTTCCGTATTAATGCCTTCCCAGTTTACAATGTGTTCTTTATATGTATCTTTAAATATACATCCTACTCCTGCTTTGGTTCTTACTGTTTTTCCGACCCCACTATTCAGTATGTAGTAGTTTCCTATTTTCATTTCTTCGGTTCCTTTCTTTTTAGTTTCCGTAAGTGTTATTAATTGAATGTCTGTTCTTTCCATTTCCTGTATTAATTCTTGCTCTTTGCCATAGAGACTCCTTATGTTCCACGTTGCTATTTTTATCACTTCTCCTTTCCTTTCTTCGCCTTTCGTAGCGTTTCTTCCTGTGTTTTTGTAGATCTTTTTTGCTCTGAAGGTTCGTTGTCCTTGTCCATTGCGTTTGTTGTCGTCAAAGAGTCTTCCATTTCAGCTGCCTTTATTAGATTTTTAAGTTTTTTGAAGTTCCAGGTGGTTCTCCTTCCTGTTGTAGCTTGTTGTCTCTTCCGTTCCATATGTATTTTGCCCCATTAACTATTATTTTCTGGTATCTAATCTTGACAGTTTTGACGCTCTCTTTCTTCTTTACCGCGTAGTTTTATTTTGTTCTGAATTTCTCTTTCGTTAACTGTCCAATCATTTTCTATGTATATATATATATATATATATATATATATATATATATATATATATATATATATATATATATTTGTGTTTTTAGTTTATTTTTGCTCTGCATTATTGCATCTTTTCTTTCCATTCAGGACATTTTGCTACTATTATTTGTTTATCCTCATGTTTTCCTTTTTTGTATGTTTCCTGTAGTTGTACTTCTACTCCTAATTTATCTTTTAAGAAGTCTTGGACAGTTGTCTTCAGATTTGTATATCCTGTTGTAGTTTGGATCCCTTTTATGACGAAATTATTTTCCTCCTCTTTCTCGAATTTCTCTTCCAGTTTTCCACTTTGTGTGTTAATTCTTCTTTTCTTTCTGCCATTTTGTTCTTTAGTCTTAGTTCTTCTTTAATTAGTTGCACCTCCTCTTGACATTTCTTAAAGTCTTCTTGAAGATCTATTTTCCCTTTTGTATATTCACTCTTTCACTCTTCCTTGTTCTTTCGCAGTTCTATTTTTAGATCTTGTTGGTTTTTCTGAAAGTCCTCTTTCACCAGTTGTAGTAGCAGTTTTACTTCATCCATCTCGCCCTCTGTGATTGCTTCTGTTTCTGTCTCTTTGCGAGAATCTGTGTCTTTCTCTAAGTCTTCTTTCTTAGGTGCTTTCGTTTTACTTAGTACTTTTGCTTCCGGGTTGTTGTTCTCTGTAGTCCGTTGCTCTTTTGCTTTGAGTGGTGTTCTAGTCGTTCTCGCACTTCTTTTACTTGCTTTTAGCAGTTCCCCCTGTTTCCACTTGTCGAATTCTTCTGGGGACTGAGTTGTATTTCTTTTCCGTTTTATATACTCTTTTAAAGAACTCGTACTTTGACTCCTCGGACCTAGCGGTTTATTCCCGCTCATCCGTTTATTACTTTATAAACTCGCTTATTGTTGTCGCGCTGTACAGCGCGTCTTCATGTGGCTTTTAAATATTATAAACTCGCTTGCTGTTGTCGCGCTGTAATGAGCGGCCTTCACGTGACTGTCAACTATTTGTTCAAGGTTGTTTGCTCGTCGTTGTTTTTGTCCTGTAATGGTTTGTATTTATAAATTTAAGCTTTATATCGACCTTGCTTGTCCAGATTTTTTGTCTATTCTCACACTGGTTCTTATTTGCAACTAGCTCTACCCTTGTTTTGTATTATTTGTCACTTTTGTTTATTAAAATCTCACTTTATTTATCCGTGTATCACGGCCGTGTTTACCGGTTCCTCTCTACACTACTCTCATCTTATATTTCTAAAATTACGTTACATTCAGTGGACATGAATTTACTCTTTTAAAATTAAGATAGCAGTTTGAAGAAAGAAATGAAGTCACTAACGGTTCCTGATATACGTTTGATTTTAATTCAGTAAGCTTCGTTTAATAATACTAAAAATAACTAGGAATATAATTAAAAACTTCATTAATGAAGGCAATGAAACCGAAAGAAAATTCCTACCTGACCCTCCCAAAATTAGAATGCTAAATGTTAAGTTGCAATAAAAATCCAGCTATCCTCAAATACGCAAAATAAGTGGCTAAACGAAAGCTTCCAGAATTATATACTCTCTTAATTTTAAGTACATCGAAAAACACTTCTAAACAATTTCAATCTTCAATACATTAACACGTGGAAACAAAACATTTTAAACCTAATGACTTTTAAAACCAAAATTTCGAAAAATGAGAAGAAAAAAATGTCTGAAGTAATTTACTTAAAATTTCCATACCCTGAGACATCGTATATATTCTATATGAAATCAAATTAATGTTTCGTAGAGGTAGTTTTGGTAATTGGAGTATCTGAAGCTTGTCGTTGCAACCAGATGGTGGATATGAAAATCGATGGCATCGAAGATCATAAAGAGCGTCAAACTTTTATTATGTGCCTTCGGTTAAAATCCACTTTTCTGCTTAAAACACGTATCTGACAAAATGTTGGTTCTGAGATATTGAGCATTATGTGAAATGTCGTTTGCTGCCCGTTTGTCGAATTTGGAAAAAAACGAAAAAATAGTTTTTAGTGACATAAAAGTGGTTGTTTTATAAATCAAGAACAGCTTTTCACTATGTTCTGCTAGAAAATGACTTTAGACGACTTTCTTCTTAACATTTGCAACTGTTATTAGGTATACGAAAAGACGTATTACAAAAATAATCAATATTTGTATTAAGAAAATTATACCTGGATTCAAATTGAAAACAAAACATTAATCAACTAATCATCAACAGGAGTTTCCACATGTGTCGTCGGATGGTTCCGACAAAAGACCAATCGATTTGGAGGAATGAATGGTCAAGGTTTTGTTAAGGTCTGGTTCATTCTGTTTTCTGTCAAGGTTTTGTTAAGGTCTGGTTCATTCTGTTTTCTGTGATTCTCCTGAGTGAAGAGATTGCAGTCGGTTTAGTGATGCACTTCTTCATGACATTTGCATATAAAAAATTTATTTCATAGCTAACTCCATCAAATGACTTTTTGTATTGGAGTGTCTTTTTCCCCTTTCAAAATTAACTTGTACCGTTTCATTAATGTACGGTCGTGGATTTAACTTGTTAAGTTTATATTGCGATGTATGTTCTACTGAAGTTCTATTGCAGTCCATTTTTATAACGTTAACATTACGAGCGTCCCAAAAACTGCTTCAGAAAAGTCCTTTTGCCCATTTTATCTAACGACTTTTCCGGCTGAAAATTGAAGTTAATGTTAGTATCACAGATAAGTTTTGTGTGTTAATTAATAAATACCTAATGGTGGAATGATTCGGCGGCCATAAATGTATGTCCGGGTTTAAAGTACCTTATGTGAAGAGTTCCTATTTCAGCTTCATCAGAGTTTACTATGTAGACATTTTTTGTTTTGTCGACCCACAAAATAGGATGTTGAATTGACAAAAAGTAGGCATAAAAAGTGCTTATGATTTCCTTGGCTGATCGGCGAGCAATGGCTCCATGCCAAATTATAGCTGTTGCGCTGCCATGTTTCTTTCCGGTTGAACAAGCATTGAATGCAAGCAGACGAGGGGTAAAGATGGCTTCTTTAAACATGTCGATTCTTGGCAACATAATGACCTAAAGTGTTAAAGAATTAAATAGATCTAATTAAATAAAAAGAATAGATTCAAATTCACCTTTTGTAAATCAGCTGAAATTACTTTTAAGACCTGGATTCATTTTATTGGCGTCTGATTCATAGTGTTTCCGAGCTGTAGAATATTTTTCTCTATGTAGCACCAACAATTTACATTCACAGTAATTACCTTCAGGAGCGTCCTTCACATGTCTCGTCCTTTTGGAATGCACATCAAATAATTCACAGACATAACATTCCTCACGTCCGAATTTTACAAAGGAAATATTCAGACTTTTAACAGCTTCTCTGCACACATAATATGAACACGACTGCCCGGGGTGCAATTTTAGATAATCCTGGTACATCATAGTTATATTCATGTCACCTGGTAAATACTTTCTCTGGGGCTTCCCGCGGGTGAAAAGTTTCAATGTGTCTAATAATCTTGTCTCTATTGATTTTTCAGTTTTATTGTGCTTTCCTTGACGATTGGCTCTTGCGTTAAGACCCCCTTTAGGTGTTGTGTTTATTACATCTCGAAGTACACGATCGTTATTAGGTACTGAGAAAAACACATTACATACGTTTTGGGTAATTTCTTGATCATCCTTAAAATTATAAGAAATAGTATTGTATATTCTGGAAGTTGAAACATATCCAGTCGTATTTCTTTTAATTGCGTGTTGCGATGTGTAGAAAATTTTTTCTTTCTGCATTTGACATTTCCCAAAAATTAATATTTATTTCGTTCTATGTGCATTTATTTTTTCCATACACTTTCGAACTTTCTTTTATGGAATTTTCAACAAATATTGTTTCTTTTTATCTTCCACTTTTCGCATTTTCGGTTCCGAACACTAGTCTTATACTTTCTGCGCTTTCTTACCTCACCTTTCTTTCGAGAATCGGATATGTTTACTGCGTTGCAAATTATATCTTGAAGTATTGTAACAACTCTTTTTTGTGTTGTATAAAATATACCTCAATTTAAGATCTTTCCTTCATTTAGTTCTAAATACAAGAAAATTTTAATTATTGAAATTTAGGTATGAGGTAGGAAACTTAATTTGCATATCTACATAGTACATACTTTCGTAAGATTTATATTCCATAAACTGTTTTCTAGTCATTTGAGTTGCGCAACGCATCGTGACTTAATTATATGCCCAAAGGCATTGGGCGCATGACCACTTCATCTACTTCGAAAGCCTCCATTTTTTTCACTTCCTGTTTAATGTCGAAGCAAGAAGCTGCTTCTTTTTGATTTTTACCTAAATTTATGTGAAAGTGCCATAAAATTGGTGGTAAGATATATTTTTAATACATTTACATAAAATTAAAGCATTTGTTCTTTTTAGGCGCTTTTCTTTACTTATTTTTTACACCATTTTTTACTTTAATTACACTTTTATCAATACTTCAATTTACAACGTAATTACATCTTAAGTACGCATTTGATTTTATTGTTACGTACATTTTTCGTTTTATGATTGCAATTTTTTGAATGGAAAACTTCCAAATAATGCAATAAGTGGATTTAAAAGTTTTAAGAAGAAATTTATACGGATTTTATAAAGATAATTTTAGTTTGGGGTGCGGCTGATAACATTATGTCAAGATTTCACAATGATGACGTAAGAATGATTTCATGCAGGTTAACCGCTTCGTAATCATATTTAGATACCAGAGGTTGTCAAAAGAAAAGTTTGTGTACAAAAATTTTAAGGTATTTATATGTAGTGATTTATTTAGTACTTTAAGCATAATTTTAAGATCTTCATTATTTCATCATTACATTTGATATTCAATAAACATAGTCTGTATATTGTTATTTTTTACATTTTATAAACTCGGTTTAATTGTTCCGATATTATAAAAACAATTTGGCACTAATTTCATTAGTTTTACATTTTTATTATTGATGGTAAGTGAAAATAATCGAGCAGATCTAGTGCTAATTAAGCAAATCATTTTGTTTGAACCCACCCTATTAATCAACCAACTGAGTCAAAGGCACAGCTATAAGTGGTGTAAGGTTTGTATTTTTGGAGAACTTATTATTTCATTATCTTATAACTTACTTTTTATTATTTAAAATTTTGTATACGACACCTACGATACACCTATTACACAACCTTTTTATTACAGTGTGTTCGCAATAAATGTAACTTCATTGAGAGTAATTTTGACTATTGCAAACTTTCTGCTTTAGAATTGTCTTTCTTTCCGCTCCCTACTTTCTGACACTTACTTTTGGGTACAACATCAGCATTTGTTTGCCGTTTCAAACTGCCAATTTTTCGATTTTCTGCAATACCAACAGCACACGTTATTACGTTTTCCATAAATTCCTGGGCGACCAGACATCCTTCAGATGCAACCCTTCTGAATTAGCACGTTACTTAATATTACTATTTTACCTTTGTTACTTTGGTTTCTTTTAGCATGTTGATTGCAGTCGTTGTTGTGCGAAGGTTCATAATGACAATCGGAATTTGTCTCGTTAACAATTTCTTTTTTCTGTTTACTTACATATTTCACTTTTTCACGTTGCTCCTTGTTTTTCATTTCAAGGACAAGCATTGTGCGAGCTCTTACATTTAAATTCATTGGTAAGTTCGTCATAAATCTAAGGAAATGATTTTCCATCGCTTACAGCAACACAGAAACACGCAAGCCACCTGTATTTTTGAGGTTATGTCTTTCAAATGTGAGGTTAAGTTGCACAAGTTGCTTTGTGCAAACGACGTATCTACATTAGCCTTTAAGATATTGTTAAGTGAAAACGTCGTATCTGCTACATTAAAATGCAGATACGTCCTTTAAAACAAAAACTTTAACATTTTTTGAGACAGATTGACGTATCTTTTTAGTGCAGATACGTCCTTAAAGACTAAAATAAGTACTTACGACATTTGCCATAACATAGTGGGTGCTTTTGTAGATACTGCAGATTTAATAGCATGCGCCACTCTCAAACAGGTCGTAGAACGTCTTTCTGAGATCATAGAATGATAGAAAATACTGTGAGAATTTTTGTAATACCTTAAGCTAAAATGTAGATACGACTTTTAAGCAAAAGGGCAGTTGTATGCACTGAAATACCTTGATAAGGTTACACTTTAACCACAATATAGATAAAATAATTTTTTTGTAATTGTTACTTTTACTACATCAACAACTCAAGAAACGTGAAGTCTAAATGACAATTTATTGATTATTGGTCTGACAGGCGTACCTTGTAATGTCAAATAAAATATTACTAACAAATTCAAAACCTTTATTTAAACATTATTTAACACTTTCAATTTTATAAATGAAAATAGGAAGTACAGTTAGTATTGTTAAATATACTAATTTTATTTGCATATTTTACATTATTAGTTCTTATATCCATTTTTGTAGTAATAATACTAGTATTTATGATTTCAGGGTGCACCAATAAAAAAAAATAGCGTATAGTATTCGTGGATAACTGGTCTTTAAAAATCGCGCGTGTTTTAAAGACCTGTTATCCACATACTTTAATATACTATTTTGTTTATGTGTTTAATTTGACATTTGCCATCAAATACTTCAAAATTTAAACGATTACAAAAAATTTTATTCGCAACACGTGCGCTGTCACATTTTGGGTGCTCGGCCTTATGTTTTATCCCTCGGCTACGCCTCGAGTAAAAAAAAACGGCCTCGCACAAGAAATGTGTAAACAACGCACTAGCTACGAAAATAACTATTATCTATTCTTTTATGCAATCTTAAGTTCTATGGATACTTTAACGTCTGCTTTTGACGTTTATGAAAAACGTGACAACTTAATTAGTTACGTTCAAGATAAAATAAAATATTCCTTGCGACGATAAAGATAAATTAACATATTTCACTTATATTCAAATGCCTGTATAACGTCTCGTTTAATAAATATGTCGGATACTTACAATGTATATGCATAATAACATATTGAAGCATCAGTTTTAATATAGCTTGGTAATTAGTAGAAGTAAAATGAAACTAATTATAATTTCACTCAATTTTCAGCATTTTATTGCATGCAGGAATCAAAAGTTCTAACTGAAAGAAATTAAAATTGGTAATACAAAAATTAATTAGTTTTGTGAAAGTATGTGGGTAGGGTCGTACACGAGGATTTACTTTAGGAACTACGTGAGAATACTCATGTGTCGTTCTTGGTATGTATTTGTTGTGGTTTGAAAAATAATAGGAAATTCAATATTACGGTTTACACGTACTTTTCTTAATTAACGCGAATGAGGTTTTAGAAAAATAAATACATTCTTTAATTAAGTAAGTACTATTTGCTTGGTTGAATTCTGTTTATTTTCCAAAACCGCAATATTTATAGCGTCATGTTTGTTTTATAATCGATTAAGCAACACGTAGTTAATATAATAATCAATGACTAAAGGGACAAATAATACATGTAACTTCAATTAAGATCGTTACTTTGTTTCCAGTGTGTCATTAGAACCCCTATACACTTATGTCACAAGCTGCTATTACGGAATTTCCTGGTTTTTAAAGACGAACTAGTATATGTATATATTCAATTGCGAGGCCTATTTTGTAACGTTTTAAAAACGGTTTACAGACAAACTATTGATATGCAATCTTCCAAATATATACAATGCAGCAGAAAGTGTATTTTTATAATCGTTTTAATTTAAACAGAAAATTTGGTGTGCTCATTTATTTCACCTTTAAATTTCCTTTGGTTACTTTCGCTTGTAAATGTTGCATTTAAAAGTACCTAATATGAATTTCATTTAATAGTTACAGAGCAAATACTTTCAATGAAGGTTGTACAATTGCGTCCAGGGAAAAGTTACCACTATTACTTTTCTATTGTAATTCTATAGAAAATCATTGGCGTACGAACTTGATTAAAATGAAATAGGCTGTCACTCTAATGAAAGTGCTGCCATCATAGGCTGTCACTCTGACATTAATCAATTGCATTATGATACGCCACCGTAAATGAACATAAGAATTGACATAAAAAGTCCTTTTACTCTATTGAAAAATTTCAAAAAACGATTGCTAGATAAATGTAACTAGTCCGCGGCCGCAACCGTACATAGATAATTAAACGGATTTTAACTTGATGCTTAAAATTTTGAAAGCTTATTAATTTATTTTTTCCACTTTACGTTTGTAATAAATCCATGATTAAACCTAAATGAGTTTCATATTTCACTTTTTCTACTCCTATATACATAACACACGAATAACGAAACTCTCTACTATATGTGTAAATTCTCCATTAAGTAATACGGTTACGTAATGAAAATTAGAAGTGTTACGTAATATATTTTTAAAAATATTTTTAAATATACAGGGTCCTCCAAAAAAAGTGGCATATTAAAGTTATGCTTTTTAAATGACACGCCGTATATTATTGCATTTTCGAATTTTACATATAAAATAAGTAGCACTTTCATAAGGGTTCCCTATACGTACATACAGAGTATTTCAAGTTATATCAATTTCTCCTAATAAAATTAACTCCAAGAAATTTACTCTTAGGTTTAAGTAAAATACTGTTCTCTTAGTCTATTTATTGACTGAATAGTAAACGCCCCTTTACAGGGTGTGTTCCCGTAATCGGGGACATGAACATGTGGGGCCAAAGTGATAAGACAAAATTATATATCTATACTTCGCATGACCTAAGAAAATACACCTAATCAAATTAAACAAAGTTAGGCGGAATTTATAGTGATTTATCTCCTTCACATTCCTTCCATATCCACTTTTCGGATATAAAGGAATTAATAGTGACCTGGAACATTTCTGAAATAAGCGTTCGCCCAATTCTTCATAAGAGTATAAATAAAATAGTGCACGCTAGACACCGCCTCCCATCTCTGTTCTCTTGCGTCAGTACGAGCGTGATCATTTTAAACATTTGTCATAGATTACGCCGATGTAGTTAAACATGAAATACATTGTAAGGTTTGTGAGTTATGGCGTAAACTTATGCTTTTCTAAATAAGAACAGTACTTATACTAGGGAAGAGTAATGATATGCAGAATCTGTGTCACCAATATAAAGCGGGTTTTCATACCAAATTAAACGCGTACGACAGCTTTTGTTTTTGCGGGTTTTGCACTATTATAATCGTAATAAAAATACTACTTTAAATTGAAAAACACGACATAAGAAAAAGAATGAAAGGAATAATGCATCGTCTAATCGATAACCGCTGGGCAACAAAAATATAAGCACACCGCAAATGTATTATGATTTTCGTCTCTTCCCTAGTCTAAGGAAACCATATACCATTTTCCCCATTGAAAAACCTGTTTCTTGTGCTATTCAAAAATGTAACGCAGGTAATATTATTTTCAGTTAGGTACAGAATAGATAATATATTTTAAGAGAGCGTTGATGGTATGCCGTGTTGTTATGTCCAACCAAAGGGTTCTCGTATATTGTAACCGATGTTATCATTGGAGATCAAACAGTATTTCTGTTTTATCATCTTCTATCTTAAAGCGAATTAATGGAGTAGCAACGACTCGAAGAGGTTGGTGCAAGAAATGAAAAATTATTTAATGAAAAGGTGATGATCGCAATATTCTAAGATTGTAAAGGTATTTTATTCATTGACTAGAACGAGTGCAAAACTGCCAGGCAACAATACATTTTATGTGCTTTGCTACATCCATTAAGGAACAATATCCCTGTAAAATGTATATCAAATTTGACAAAAGACGTTCGATTATTGCACGACAATGCAACGGTCCGTACAGTCGCGACTTCAAAGGTGCCATCCACGCAAGCGGCGTTTAATAATTGGAACATGTACCTTATAGTCCGTCCATAGGTCCTAGTAATTACTATTTAGTTTCCGATTAAAAAGACCTTAGGAGAAAATTCCCAGACTTCCATGTTTTCCACGCATGGTATATGTTCACCGTTACAATCGAAATTTTTGTAAATGTGCCACTTTTCTAACCCTGACATCATTTTTCCTCAAGTCCAGCCTACAGAGCAGATATCTATTCTATCGTTAACTCGCCATATCCAATTTAAGCACAGATGTAATTTTTTTTTTTTTATGATTGTGGACCTGAACAGGCTAAATAAGGCCTATCGTGCTAAAGCACTCAGAAACACTTAGGAGGATGGATAGAGGGATAATGAATTGCTAATAGATGCCTATGAACAGCTACCTTAAATTTTCTCATATCATAAGTGAGAGAGGAAAACAGGAACTAGGGAGATCATTCCAGAGTTTAGAAGCCCTGTAGAAAAATGTGGATTGCGCCCGTTTGGTACGACAAGTGGAGATTTGTACTGCATACTGATGATGTGAGTGAGCGAACCGAGTGTTTCTCGCAAAGATAGCCGGAGATGGTATCAGAGAATGTAATTCACCAGCACAATAGCCGTTGTAATAACGATAATACAAATAAAGAACTGAAACCATCCTTCTATGCTCAAGGGACTGTATGTGAGAAGTTAAGGACGGGTCATTTATAAGCCTAATCGCTCTCTTTTGAATACGATTAACGATATCGAGAGCGTATTGAGCACTAACCAAAGGTGAGAATTATATTCCAGATGAGGCCGAATTTGGGCCTTATACAGCAGAAGGAGTTGTCGAGAGGTAAAGTACTGCTTAGATCTGTACAAAAGCCTATTTTACGAGCAGCTGTTTTGGTAGCTGACAAAAGATGGTCAACCCATGAGAGATTTGAAGATACAGTCATACCCAACAGAGTAATAGAGTCTGAAAACTTAAGAACTGAGCCATTCATACTTACAACAGGAAATGATCGATCTTTTTTGCGGACATAAGGCAACACTGAGTTTTGTTAGCATTAAATTTAACTAGATTATTGCTTCCACATTCGAGAATACGTTGAATGTCTTTGTTGATTGAATTTGCCATTTCAGCTTTAATTTCTTGATTTGACATAGAAGGTGGATTTTCACTATGAGTAGACTGAGATGAACTACAGTGAAGAGTAGTATCGTCAGCAAAGCAATGGATGGGGTTATTTGTTGAAGAAATAAGGTCGTTTATGTACAGCAGAAAAAGTGTGGGCGCTATAACGGATCCCTGTGGTACGCCCGCGTTAATGCTAACTTCTTTTGAAAAAGCCATCAACTACGACATGTATTCGTCTTTTATCAAGTAAACTAGAAACCCAGTTGATGAGCGTATCATTTAACCCAAACGAGGTGAGTTTGGCAAGTAAACACTTATGCCAAACTTGGTCAAATGCCTTTGAGATATCTAAATTATATTATATTCGCGCTGTAAGTATGCATTATTACTACAGCTTATCAAATGCGAGTTGGTTGATATAGTTATTTATGTATTAAGGACATAATTAGGTTTTTATGGTCCAACGCGTTATTTCGAGCCCGAGCGCACTAGCGCGAGGGCTAGGAAAGCGCCGTAGGAACATAAATACCAGTTATGACCGCAATTTTATACACGATTACTATAATGAATATCCAAAAAGAAGTATAATGTTAATTGTTTTCAAAAGATTTCCCATTTACGATAGTAGGTATTGGTGCCTTACCACGAAATCTAGTACAAAAGTAGGCAGGAAAATTGATAATTCATTTCACGTTTTGATTTAGTTAATTTTAAACGCAATAACTCACATATTTCCAGAAATAAGATGAATGAAATTGAGAATACCACCTAGTATAAACATGACTAATTGTAATAATGGCATTCTAAATATTTTAAATAAACTCATAGTTTTTAATTTTTAACGTTTCATTACAATCCGGTGGGTTAAAATGACTTCTGTGAGCTATAAAAAGATGGTTACATCAAAGAAACTTGGTTACGGTTGTCGTGTTATAACGTAATCGTGCAACCAATATATTTAAAATTCCAACAATGAATGTACCTATATCTCGTGAGATAAAAAGATTAAAAAGAATCATTTAGCCGCCAAAAGCACCGTTTCGGCCACATTAACCTCGTAGTGTGTGTCCCTATTCGTTGTTGTAGTTGTATTTAAAGATCTTTGTTGTTATCAAAGAAAGAAGTTTGTAGTTTTTACATTCACGTACTACTTTGTTGACCTGATAAAAATTTAGTATCTTCTTTCGTTTTCGCCAAACGTCAAAATTTCTACCCTTTTTTCAAGGTCTTATACCTCGCTTAATACTATAATACTGATATATTTCGTTAACTGTACTTATATATTGCGAAGTGCCGAATTCAGTGGCATGCTTTCAATTATTCATAAGGGTGCGGTTTTGAGTAATAATATAAACTTGCATTTTTGTAAATGGGAAGCTGGTTGGCTTGGCAACCATCAGCTGCAGTTCTTAGCTTTTCAAAAATATAAATATAGACATTCCAGAAAAAACATCTTCCAAATATTTTTTTCAACAAGACGCTGCCCCAGCCCATCATACTTTGGCAGTGAGGAATTACTTAGAAAACCGTTACCCACATCGTTGTATTGCAACATTCATTTCGGTTTTACGACGGTTTTGATAAATTATGATTTACAGAAAACTCCATAGGAAGAAATCCAGTATTGACAGATCTGGAGATCGTGGCGGCCATAACACCGAACCGAACGTTGTTAATGTGACTAATCTTGTAAGTTTTGTATTGTGCTGTGGAATTGCCGGTAACCGCATTTGTTAATTTGGTCATTGTATATTGTTATTTTTTTTCGAGCCTGTTAAAGTTGTTGAAATATTTTCAATTTAATAATGGTTTATTCACAACAAAAGAAAGAATTGAAATGATTTTAACCATTGGAGAATGCTATGAAAATTGTTTACTTGCTTTAAGAGTGTACTCAGAAAAATACCCTGAGCGGATTCATCCCGATGAAAAGGTTTTTGAAACGTTGCTATAAACATTTCGTGATATAGGAAGTGTAGTTTACCCAAAACAACTGAAAGTGAAGCCTGTTACAGATAATGATAATAATAAGTTTTTGGTATTAGGTTCCTTTGTTGACAACCAAAATACTAGTACAAGAGTTATTGCAAGAGAAACAGATATTAGCCAGCCTAATGTGTGGAGGATCTTAAGGAAACATAAATACCACCCTTTTCATATACAAATACACGAAAGGTTATATGGCACAGACTTTCAAAAACGTATTGATTATTCGTTATGGGCCCTTGATCAAGTTAGTGACAATGAACATTTTTTTGAAAATGTATTAATTACCGACGAGTCAACATTCCATAATAATGGATTAGTGAATCGACGCAATTTTCCATTATTACGACACGGAAAATAAACATTCATTTAGTACTGTTGTAAAGTTACTATGATTTGAATTTAAAAATGTGTTACATTAGCTAAAAATCTTTAAGAGTAGGCATTCAGGAACAGACAGATTCTAAAATTCTAAAATTATTAAGTAAGTTGAAAATTTGAGGGTTTGGGTATAGGAAACCCTCATTGAAGTTGAAAGGTAATTAAGTATGCTAAACGATAAGTTTATAAAATACAGGGTGTTCCATTTTAAAATAAGCCGAATATTTCAGTATTAATGTTCTACTAATTTAACTGAAAAAAATGAATGAATGAATGAAGGTTTACTATTCAGTCAATAAATCGACTAAGGGAACAGTATTTTACTTAAACCTAAGAGTAAATTTTTTGGAGTTGATTTTATTAGGAGATATTTAATTTTCCTAAAACCCTACATTTTCAGAAAAATTGATATAACTTGAAACACTCTGCGTAGGTATAGGGAACACTTATGAAAGTGCTACTTATTTTTAGTGTAAAATTCGAAAATGCAATAATATACGGTGTGTCATTTAAAAAACATAACTTGGATCTGGCACTTTTTGGAGCACCCTGTATATGTATATATATATATATATATTGTATTGTATTGTTTGGCACGAAGTCCAATGTCAAAACATTATTACAATTGCATTGTGATGATTATTTTATAAAATGGATACACTTCTTAATGTGGTTTTAAAGTATAGAGCACATATATACTCTATTGGTAGTAGTAACAGCACTTCATTGGTAGTTCAATGAGATTTGTTCTATTAACCACCTCAAGTTTTAGGTGTTTTAAAATGTGTGTTTAGGTAATCATGTATTGATAATATTATTTAAAGAAACTTTTAAACACCATATAAGAACATATATTGTCACTCTCCACTAAATTGTAATTTTCATTTTAGAAAACTGAAGACATAAAGAAATAACATCAGAAATTCCGTTTAGGGATGATACAAAAGATTTGATTCATTCTACATTTAGTAGATTAATAATTCGGTGAATTAATGATAGTTTGTACAATTTACCAATTGTCTGTCAAATATAAAAGAGAAATTTATTATATGTAATAATGCATTATAAGCTTTCCGTTGCAGTTGAAGGCATATTTATTTAGTACGTAAAGGATCAGTTAGTAGATAATAACTTTGGAATTGGAAATGATTTAATCTAGCAATATGTTACATTAATGTTTATGGATAAGAAGTTTAAACCAGATATTGAACAATATAATACAGCTTATGCCTTTAGTTATTTTGAAAATAAGCATCTGACTACTTTTGGTGCATTAATTACTTATAATGTTATTCATTATACATTGGTTCTGTAACTTTTTGTTATATTAATTGAAATAAAACTAACTCTAAATATGTTAATCATTTCATAAATAAGGTGGTAACGATATTCAGTATTTATTATAGAAGACATTGAACATATGTTTAATTGTAATGTAACAAGATAATCATTACATTTAGGTTATTTTAACTTGAGGGATTACTTCCCCCACCATTTTAATCGATGCAAGTGGTAATCTGGTGACTTAAATAGCACGAAGTAATAAAATGTAGCAGAAAGTTGAATTGACAATTCTGTGTTAAATAAAGCCTCAACTGCGCAGAATATATTGAAAGCAGTGTGTCAACATTAAAACCCATACATGTATCTAAGCCTTAGTCTAAGAACTAAGCAATTTACTTCAGCGTTATATAGTCCATTATTATAAATTGAAAAATTTTTCAATAAATTTCAAGTTTGAAATACAAAAATATTTACCACCTTTAAATAACAGCTTGTATTACATTTACATTTATTATTACTTTAGAGCAATAACTTCTGTTAATAAAACAAATTTCATTCCATCGTTAACCACACGAAAAGTAAGGTTAACTTGTTTAATTTCAAGATAACTAATAAAACCAGGCGCGTCAACTAGTTCTATTTATTTTGGTTCGAATTTTTCGAACTATTAACGGGGTAATTGAAATAAGCCATACAATCATATAATACATTTATACAATAATTTATTTTTATGGGATCGTTCATTACAATATTAGGTACGTGTATAAAACTTTCAAAGTTCATTAGAATATTAATAGTGGTAGTTACGTATTACTCATACGTCACTGTTTTTATGCTCTATAGGAATAGAAAAAGCATAGTACACAACTCGGGTGGTACTCATGTAAATTACGACACTCGTACGTAATAGGCTACTTACCACCCTTATTATGTAATATAATATTACTATAGTGCGTCCAAACCTCCAAATGCAGTATGGGGCTTGTAGAAAAACAGCGCAAGATTGCCAAACTTATTATGGCAATAGATTACTGCACCTATAATATCGTATCACAGTTATAATAATACTATACGGCACGAGAGACAGTTTCTAACCTCACAATAATAAAAATATTTGCAATGTAATACAAATTTAGATAAATCTGCAATGTACTTATCAATATACCAAAAAAAGACTATCCTTAATCTGCACAAATCGAATCTTTGAACTGTATTTTTAGAAAACCGAGGTAGGCGTATTTAATGTAGGGGTACATTACATGGCAATATGATGGGTTAGATTACCCTGTACATGGGATTGTGAAATAAGCTCTATAAGCAATAGCATGAGCAAATTGTAGCTTTATCTTTTGCCTACGGAAGGAGTTTGCAGTATATGCACAAAATTCCAATTTTATTAAAGTTTGATTATAGCTGCATCATTTATTTCCGTTGTAATATAATATAGGAAGTGTGACTATTAAATAACAAGACTGGCGCTGTAAAACATTTTATTTTGATTTATTAGCCACACCTCGCATTTTAATAATTTTTTGTTTTTCAGTACAGTTTAATCGCTCGAATCGATTTCTAGGTCTTCGGATGATGATTCTGTAACATTGATAATGAACTCTGCAATATCATCGTGAAGGTTATCAGCTACCCACCTCTTACTTCAACGATCTTTACATGACTTATATAATGTTGCCAATTTTCATTCGTCACTTTTTCGTACCTAATTTTATTAATTCCTCCATGTCTTTAACTTTAAAAGTCTTGTTATTCATTTTAATATGATGTTAGACTTGTGCCCACACCATTTCTATTGGGTTTAATTCGCAGTGGTAAGGAGGCAAACGAAGAACCTCATGACCTCTTTCTTGTACCATAACATCAAGTTTATTTTTGTCATGTAGATGAATGCCTCACTTGTGCTACAGTAGCCAATAAGTCTCGCTTCAACATGTAATCTTCAATGGGCATTTCTTTGTTACTAAGCCAATCTACAATTTGTTCTTTTCGGCACGCCATTGTTGGAATCTTCTCTACCTTTCTGCTGTGATAAGAGGCATTGTCAAAAACGATAATTGAATTTGGTGGTATATTTGGAATGAGTTGATTGATAAACCACTTCTCGTAAGTGTCTGCGTCCATCTCATTGTGCACATCGGCTGTGTTCTTTTTACAGAGGAAAGTAAGTTCCGCACCAGGAATAAAACCATTACCGCCACCATCATGAACTAAGGCAAATCGGGGTCTAAGACTACTTAGTGATTTTAAACTTGTACTGAGTCCTTGAACGAATGGCTGTCGACCACTTTCAATAGTGGTATCACACCATGCCTTACTAACTGTATGCTCCACGTTAACCTAAAAAGTGAACATTGTTAAGTATGCGAAATACGACATTACTTCATAAACATGTAATTAGAGATCGAATAAAAAGGCTAAGTACCTTCTTCACTGAACTTTCTGATGCATCTTAAATATTTATGCCTCCATGTTATAAGGTCATCACGTTCAACAAGGATACTCTTTCGTCGCATCTTTTGAAACTCCAAACCGATATCTTTCAAGAGGTTGAATAGTGTACTGCGTTTAAAATTTGGTAGATCATCATTACCATTAATGGAAGAAAGGATACTATTCATAGTTGATGGAATGTTTTCTATGAAAAAATTGTACACTTTATGTCGAATAATTAACTATATATTCTGGTCATATACATGCGTTGTGCACCTTTTCGTTGCATGCGTTTTTTCGGACTAGCTACTGCTCCGGTTTGGTCTTCCTTTTTAATAGCATGGATACTACGCTCTCTGCAACATAAAGCTTTGCTGGCTTCTGTAACAGCTGCACTAACGTTCATTGTGGCCAAGAAATAATTAAGTACATTCATAATGAGGCATTTTTTCTTACGGCTGAAGTGTTTTATGTTTACAGGACCACATCTTCCATCTACATATGACAATTCTACAAAATAACCTCAATCATATAATTATAGAAATTATTCATCATTACCTTATATGACGCGTCAATGAGATGTGGGCGTTCTAAAAAGAACGATTTTTAATAAATGGAGTTAACTTAATTCGGTAAATATCGTAGAAGTAAGCAATAAATTTGACAGTACACGAAGCTAATAATGATTTGTTCTTAAATTACATTTTACGTTTGACAATATCGCTATGAAGAACAAGGATACCGTTATTTAGAAATGACTAAAAATAGTAAAAGAGAGAGTAAGAACCCGTACTGAGTTTGGAAGTTTGGACAGACTATAGTGGCAATGGCAATGTCAACATGGTAACTACCCAAACAAAAACTTTTTAAGTCAGACTGCAATTGAAAGAAAGTGCCAAAATATGTTTGAGAGATATTTAACAAACCCAAACAATTTCGTTTAATGCAGATTTATTTGACATTTAAGTTTAATAATTTATGGAAAACTAATCGTAATAATCATAAGCAAAATATTACCAAATGTAACTTCAAAAAAGTTTTCTTTTCTTGCAAAAATAGGAATGTGGTAAGTGTTTCAGAAGAAAAGCAATGGGAAAGTAACCTTAAACCAGCTAAAGTATCGGTTTTCAATTTGCTGATATTCTGGATTAGTGAGATCTTTTCTGGTTCTCAGAAACGTTATTTAATGGGTCCAACTTGTGAAGCTGTATGTTTTTAAAATGGTTTAAGGTTTTGCTATTTTTTTAAGATGTTGGTCTTATTCCATGGTAGTAACATACGATGTGAGCTTTTTGACTTAATGTTTGCTGGATTCGCTGTTTCAATTCTTATAATAACATATGTGCTGATTTTCAACTTAAACGTATTAAAAACTTCATCTGCAGTTTTTTTGCATATAAAATCCAATTTTTGTGACAAATGGTGGGCTGTACCTTCCCGATTATATAACAGCAACAAGATCGTTCAGTACAAAGGGTTTCATTGCTCTTCTGCGCTTCTCGATCAATGCAAAATTACGGTCGCATGGCATGAAGGTACGGTCGCTAACTAAACATTTCTGTTCTATTGAATCAAATAAACCATTAGCTACCAAGCAAAATAATCTTGGTTTTATTTTGGTCTGCTCAGTTGCCGCTCCATATGACCAAGTTTTTCTTGCGAGTAACACTATCATTTAGAAGATGGAACAGACAAGAAGCAATTTCGTTTGCCCTCTTCCTGAGAAACCTTGGTGCCACAAATACATGAAAGCATTATTTGTATCCCCTATGTGTACGCCAAAATTATATCAGGAAAGCTGTGACAAATAGAACATATCACTGTGAGCAAGATTTGGAACAAACAAGACTTGTTCTAGATCCATAGATAAACAGCATATGCTGCGGTTTGGCTATTGGGAAGTAATAGTATCTTTTCTCAAAACCTGTATAGCTTTCTCAGCTTTTCGCTGATGTGCCTCTAGGTGGACCTTTGCAGTCTTACTTGTTTCGATGTTTGCTTTGATTTCCCAATCCAACTTATCACTGCTGTGAGAAGTGTTGGGCGGTGGAATGCAAGGTTTGGAAATGCCTTTGCAAAAACACTTCAATAATACTTGTATGTGACTATTGAATGTGAATACTTTTTATGAAATTTTTACAAAGCAGTATGTTCAAATCCGGACTTAAATATTCTTTACCTGGATTTTGTGCGTGTGTAGTGACCAACGTCCCGTGGAATAGAATTAATGTGATCCTTTACAGGTTGAAAGTCCTGTTCAGAAAACTTAGACACCTTTTCACAGGTTCTTCTACCAGAAAAACAAGTCTCGTTAGTATTTTCTTATTAATAAGCCCATCTACTTTTTTTCTTGAAACACCAGAGGCACTTGCGTTGTTATGTATTTATTGTAATTCAGAAAACTGTTTAGTTTTAAGTATTTTAATAATCATACCAAACAACTTTTACAATGAGGTTATAAGCAAGCATGTTTTATTTAGCGGACGTTGTCAGCTCGCTCACCTTTACAATGTTGCCAACTATGCCTTAACAGTACTCATAATGGATTTCTTGCAAACTGGAATAAACTGTCCTTCATTCGTACGAGTATAGCACACCCACCGCTGTTTGCTGCCTGCTTTCCTCGGGAACTTCGTAGTTGCCATATCTGCGACTTCTAATCCTCGATAGGTGATTGAGCCCCATTAGATATGTTCCCTGCGTTTTTGCATTTTCGGCATTATCAAACTGTTGAAACAGAGTCTTCCGTCTCGTGTAACTCATGTTCTTGCAACTATGTTTGCATTTACAAGGAACCTGAAAACAGAATTTTATAGTTAGGGGACGAATACTAATAATTACGGTGTTAAAAGTACCACTCATAATATACTAAATTAAGGTTATATTAACAAACTTGTTGCACTGGCACTGGTTTAGCTGCTTTATCTAATTTCATATGCTTCTCCTGCTTCCCTTTTTTATCTTTGTTCTGTCGAAAACCTTCCACTGCCTTTATTTCTTTGTTACTTTCATTTATTTTATAGAACTACACAAACACAATATAAATTGTAGTGATAAAGTATACATGGCATTTACCACATTTGTAAAACAACAGACTCAACAGCTTCATCTTTTAAATGCTAAGGAAAGTTTCTATAGCAATTTGTAAAAAATGGCACTTACCCTTTGTTGCTTCCACTCATTCTAAATGTAATTGTAATTTTTTTGTCGTTTGAATTAAAATATGCAAAATAAAAAAAAAATTAAAAAAACCTTGCTTCACATGACCTTTGTCATCCATTAGCAAACGATCTGCGTGCGATGTTTGTTTCATATGAATCTTGTTTGTTTTGAGTATACAATTATTTATCAGTTCTTAATTAGTTGCCAGTATTTACTTTTAAAATCTCAAAAATGATTTATTGGGTAAAATGTGACCCATAATTGACATTTGGGAGTGCTGCAGTATTTTGCATGTCTTGTTGGAAAGCTGTAAGCATATTTTCATATACCAGTTGTAGATTATGTTTCCGAGAGATTTGCAAATATTAGCTCCCTAATTACTTTAGAGCAAAATGTCAGAGGAAGGGCGAAAAAGTAGTATTTATTTATGCTATTGTTTCTGTATTAACATCTCATGGTTTCAAAATAAACCAAACTACAACAAAGTGGAAATTTAAAAAAAGGAAATTATACAACCACTTTTGTAATGAGTTACTATATATATATATATATATATATATATATATATATATATATATATATATATATATATTGGTGGGGGTATAATATGGTATAAAAATAGGTATATCATTTAATAATGGTGGTGTAAATTAATGTTTTAAAGCGTTCTCAATACAAATCGTTAAAATAACCAGAGACACCAACCACTCACTAAAAGATAATGCCGTTGACTCAGTAGTTAGATTAAATCAGGTCTGGTTCATGCTTTTTGATTTGCTTAATTACCACAAATTTCTACTTGGTTATTTTCACCTAACATCAATATAGTAACTCCTAGGTAACAATAATAAAAATTATCTGGGACGTCAAGTTATTTTTTTATTATGCTCGGAATAACTAAACCGAGGATTATATAAAATAATTCTTAAAACTAGTGTTAATAGCCTTATCCTAATAAGTCAGGTATAAATATCTGTAACAAAATTTTGTACAACTTCTTGAGAACCTCTGTTATCATAAGGAATGCGGAAATGTAAACCAAAGATGATGTGATCTTCGTACCAATGTTGCGCAATATGTAGTATTTTCAATGTTTTACGTTGTAAAGTATACCAAACTTGAAATTGCTTCTTACAAATTTATATTCATTGCAATTTGAATAATCCAGAATTTATTGCATTCTTTTGAAGGTTCAAATACAAGGTGTGATTTAAATTTAGATCTGAATTAATTGCAAAATGCAATCATAAAATGAAAGCACCCAAAAATAGCAAAATTATAAGTACAAGTGTACGTAAAAGTATAATTAAAAGTTTACTTAAAAGTAGTAAAAGTAGAAGTAAAAGTGCCTGCAAAAAGCAAATGTTTCAGATTTTAATATAATACGAGTTGAAGGTGTCTTACCATTAAATCAATGGCGCTTTACACACAATTTAGGTGGAAACCAAAAATGGCTTCTTGTTTGAAAAAACGTATATCAGCAATGCTAAAAAGGACGCTCACGGTATCAGGTGATGTAGTGATGCGCGATTACGTTGTAATTTGAATTTAAAATTTGTATATTAAACATGGTAAAATTTAGTAGAGTTGCGATTCAACAGTAGTTTATAGTCAAAGTTTGTATATAGTCAAACAGTAAATATAATCAATTCAGTAATTTAATATTAGTTATAATCGTCAATTTAGATTTAAATGTAAATAATTAAAATTAATAATTTGTAAATAGTACATCTACGAAGGGAATAACTAACTATAGGAAACAAAGCTTTATTAAAATACAGGTTTCTGTATAAATGGATAAAACAGGGATAAAACATTTGAAAATTATCAGTTGAAAGGTCAACTTTCGGTCATCTTTTGGTGATACCAATATGTTTTCTTCGTCATCTTAGGAAGAGCTGAAAATTTGATAGTAGGGTGATTTTTGGGCAAATAACTAAGTAATCGTTACCTTTTGTACTAAGGGATTAGTCCATAATCACTCGACAGGCGAGTTGAGTATAGTTTAGTGTTAATTGATTGTGTGTAGAGTTAATTCGCCAGTACCATTCGCCAGTGGGATCAAAAATCTAATAATTATCTGATAGCAGCAACACCCCTAAAACCCTTCCACGAAGGTAATTGATATTTAATTACTAATTAAGTTACTCATAGTATTCTCTCTCATAGGGTTTTTGGGCTACATTTTTTGTGCTACATTTTTGTGCTACGATATTTTTTTGTATGCTATAATATTTTTGTGCTAAAATTTTATTGTACGGTTTTTCGATTACGATTTTCTTTTGAAGTCATCGTTTCAGTTTTTACGTTCTTGGAGTTTATTATTTTCATTGTGCATAGTATTTGATAAGTAACGTAATCCGCACAATTAATTTGATGTAAATTGGGCATTGGAATTGTACGGAGGATTATTTCATTATCGAAGTTTGAATATACCTAATATAACCATTAGCGAACCACAAGTGGCCGGCGTGTAAGAGTACGAGGAGCCGGCGCATCGCGAAGAACTACGGCGGTTGCCGATTATAATAAAAATACTAAGCAGTGGCGTATCACATTTGTATGTTTAATTATATGTATATTGGAAGAATGCGTATGAAGATGAATAATTCCAATATTTCCATTGGTGACGCTTTTTTAACATTTGGTTTTCATGTTTGCATAATAGGCATCTATCTGAAAGTATGTAGGCATCTCTCCCATTTGTCTAATAGGTAATTTTGAATGTATTTTAATATACACTAATAAAAATGAAATAATGGAAGCATTAGGTACCCATTAGAAAATTGTCTTAAAGACGATTAGAGGGGAAAAACGTACTTATCTAAATTTATAAGCAGTTAACATAATGACAGCAATTAGAGGTTTGATATATAAATATCCGGATTCTTGGTACATATGCATATTAGTTTTTGAAAAATGATTATACGGTGTCAACACTTACTGATCTGTAATCGGTTTTAAAAAATGTCTAAGTCTCGAAAAATCTTAAACGGTCAAACGCGAGAAATAGTGCATTACGTGTTTCAATACTTTTTAACACAAGAAGAAGAAACCGAAACCTTACGGAGCATCAAGAAAAAACTTCAAATGCAACAAAAGTATCAGTCACAACAATAGAACGAATCATAAAGGACATACCAGTTCCAGTATAGCTTTTAATTATAATAAATTGCGTATTTACATAAAATATGGTTCTCTGAATTGCTTTTAATATACCATTAAAATATACATTATGCACCATGTGATGCCTCTGAGGTAAACGAACGCGGGAATTTGAACAACATCATAAAGTCGTCTTTCGCGCATAGGCGGGCTCGTCTTCTTACACGCCGGCCACTGTAAATTTCGATTGGACGATACTCAACTGTGAATACAGGTTAGTGACCTTAATCACTGTGAATACATTATTGCATTGGATATCGGAATTAAGTAATATCGTCTGTATGCTGCAAGTAAAAATAAGATGGTTCAATACGAATCGTTAATTAAATCGATACTCACTTAATGTTCAGTTAGTTGTCCGTTGGATAGAAAAATAGTTAGTAGTTGTTGTTTTAGCATTAATGAACACCAAAACTCGAATATCTCTTGGGTAGTCTTCATTGTTGAAGTTATTTATTATACCACCACCCAGCTTTATCGCAACGAAAAATTTCACTCTTTGTAAAATAAAGCATAATTCATAAAATTAAAACTCGCATGCAGCTATCATTTAATGCAAAATTAAAATTCATTCTAATGAAAATAAATATCATCCAAAGCAAAAATAAATCAGAAACCGTTAAAACCCAAGCAGCCATTTTATAATAATTACAAGTAGCATATTAAGAATCTGTCAATGTGTTTTCAGATAATATTTTTTGAGCTTTGTTGCGAGTGCAATTTATCATATATATATATATATATATATATATATATATATATATATATATATATATAGGATTTATAACGAAGTGTTAAAATAACCAAAACAATTGTTTTTTATTTTTATTTTGATTTTAGTTTGTGGAAAATTATTACCACAAACCAATGCATGTTGTGTGTGTTAATGAATAAAATTTATTGTTTTGAGTTGATTAAGCATTTATTTAATTATTTGAGAAAATTAGAACAAGTGAGATCATTGCCATCACAAAGGTAACGATCGGATAGTGAGAAAGACTGATCTTCCATCTTCAGCACTTTAGTGTAGGCGAATTTAAGTACGATGGCGCCCAGAATAAATTAACATATTTTCAAATTAAAGAGCATAGCGGCAATAACATTATCGCACCTCTTATAGGTCTGACTGACATAGCAGTCCGAAACATCAGTTTAGACAATTGGTAACTGCCCCTAAATTTAGAAATAGGTGTAATAACCTACACACACACACGCGCGACGCACGCGACACGCACATCCACACGCCCACGCCCGTACGAACGCAAGTACGTATTCACCCAAACAGACACACAACGTCACGATACGCCACTATAAGACAACACACAAAACACGCGCACGCTCACACAGGCGCCCACGCCCATTGGCATTCGTAGCAGTGAATTCCACGCGCACGCTATTAAACAACATGCGCGCGCACTCAGCTACGCCGCTCGCACCACCACACACACACACACACACACACACACACACACACACACACACACACACACACACACACACACACACACACAAATGGCCGATACATCGATATAAACCGTGATTGTTTACGCAGGAGTGTGTAATAATTGAAGCTTGAAGGAATAGTAGTAATATGCAAAATAACTTGCGTGTAAAGTAAGTTACCCTTAGCTTAAATGGTATGCTAAGAAACGTTACAATTTGTAAAAGTCGAACTAGCCCTTGAAGAAGAAAATTTTTAAAATTATTCAACTTAAAAAAGCTTATGTTTTGTATTGACATTGAAAAAACGGCAATGGACTCGTCCTGGAAAAATCCTAGCGATGGTATTTCTTTAACATCGTAGCATTGAGGAAAAAAATATTTACTCATTGATTTGCATTCTGCTGTGCTTGAAAGATTTAGGGATGTAATTGTGTAGTTTTTTAGATATTAACTTAGATTAGTTTAGAAATTTACATGTAAGCATTAATTTGTATTACGCAAATTGTGTTTAAATCCTATAATTAACTATGGAAATTTTTATTCAACGAATAGAAGTACATAGTAATCACGCATTGTGTGTAAACTTTAATTTTAAGTTATACAGTGTGTCCGAGATTCAGCATGCATGTATTGCTATATTCGTTAATATTGAAGATAGAATGTCGGTTAAATGGGGAAAGGTTTAGACAATTTTATGGCTATCATCATGGTAAAGTCAGATTTGAAGTAACTTTTTTTGTTTTTGAAATAATTGAAGGAAACAAAAATTGTGCATTTTCTACTACCCCCTGTAGCTCTTTTATTTGAAGTCTGACAACATTTTGATTTGTACATTATTATGACACTTTATTGTTTTTCATATGGACGCCATCTTGGATTTTTACATTATCCAATAGTATTTTTTATCACCTTTTCAGCGATGTATCACATGATACGAGAATTTACTTCCAACTATCAAAAATTTAAACCCTTGCTAATTTATCTGTTTTTACTTACAAAATTTAATACATTTCTAACTTTTGTTTTGGACGCTATTTGGATTTTTACATTATCGAATAGTGGATTTTAACACCTCTTCTACAATGTATTACATGATATGAAAATATAGAAAATGTGTGGAGTGTAGAGGGGGACATATCGAGCATGTTTTATGATAGTTACTATTATCGGTTTTGTTTTTATTTTAGTTATTAGAAATTACACTAATTAGGAATCTAATTGTATAAATTTTTCATTTATTAATCCATGCCTTCTCAAGGCCTACTATTTCAATTTTATATTTTTAAATTTTGACAGTTGAAGTAAATTCTCGTATCATGTGATACATCGCTGAAAAGGTGATAAAAATACTATTCGATAATGTAAAATCCAAGATGGCGTCCATATGAAAAACAATAGTTAGTGTATGTATTTCAAAACAAATGACTGTAGATAAATTTTGGTACTTTTTTAAAATTGTCTTTTAAAAGTGTCATAATAATGTACAAATCAAAATGTTGTCAGACTTCAAATAAAAGAGCTACAGGGGTAATAGAAAATGCACAATTTTGTTTTCTTCAATTATTTCAAAACAAAAAGTTACTTCAAATCTGACTTTACCATGATGATAGCCATAAAATTTCTAAAACTTTCCCATTTAACCGACATTCTATCTTCAATATTAACGAATATAGCAATACATGCATGCTGAATCTCGGACACACTGTATACGGTAAAAGATTAATTCGAGTGGATTTTAAATACACCACATCTACTTCGCTAGAATACTTCTCTACCAATTCTCAGAAGTTTCGTCTCTTCTGCCGAATTGTAACCAGAAATGAAAAATGGATGTACCTTCGTAATCCATACAGTTCAAATGGATGGTTAGCTAAGGAATAAGTTACATAACTTGTGATAAACCGCAACGTTATACTTTACTTATACTGTATTTACAAAGGGGTGACTTACTTTGAACTGGTTCTTGAGCATCAGGCCATCAGCGTCAAGCTTTATTGTGAGCACCTTCGTACAATTTATGCTGCCTTGAAGCACGGGAATGGTTAATCAGAGACGAGTGTTGCTGCAAATGGAAATTATTAGAACACACACAGCCTAAAGAACTTGGAAGAAATGGAGAAAACTTGATAGAGGGGAACTGTTACTTCTACTCCATATTTGGCCCATTGAATTATGATCTGTTTCGCACAATGGCTCATTTCTAGTCCAGATACTACTTTGCCAACATCTAGGGTGTAGAAGAGAGATGTACCATTTTATATGAAATATGTTCTTTTTTTGTTTGTACTTAAATGTAACATTCCGAGTACGAATTTAAATCCGGGGGCAATTAAAATTTGACCTGCGTGTTTTTTTTTCTGAAAGTAATTAATGAGCTGTTACAATGGTAGGCATGTTTGTTAATTCTATAAACAATTGTAAATTGTATATGTCAAAACTGTCAATTCGATTAACGATGGCAGATAGCATTGTATAGATACCGTTGAATAGTAAGGCAACGGTCATTATTGAATATTTTGCTTGGTGCAGATCCTTCCGTAGGACCGCGTTTTAAACCAAGCACGTTCTTCGTGTCCTGTGTTGTGAATCTCGGCAACAGATGTGCAACCTTCTGTGGAACAACAGTAGGAACGCGACGATAATGAAGACTTGATGTCACGGTTTATAACAACTGATAACGCTCCTTTATCTATAGCTTGGTTAACAAATGGTACACTCACTGAAATAAGTTTAGGAATTACTTCTCTCCCTCCAAACTTGCCTCAAGTGAATGTCTTTTCTTTGGGCCCATAAAGTATAGCATTAATGCGGAGGTGATAAATCGGTAGATAGCTATACGTTGTCTGCTGAAAGATTTTATTTCAACGGTAATACGGCAATGGAATTTCTTCTGGAAGCAGTTATTCCACTCGTTGTTGGCACAGTGAAAAGGACGTTTTTGATGGCGTCGACTGCTTCTTATGACGACTGAAACCAACACGAGACATTCTTGTTGAGATAATTGTCTTTGAAAGTTGCAAAAAATTATTATGTGAAAGTTTTCTCGGTTTAGTTCTATTGTTCGAACAACTTGTCAACTTTGAAAATTAATTGTATCTACACCACTCTACGTATCGCACTGTCACTTTAGGTTGCAACGGGCGTAATACCTTAGGTTATTACTCGTATTGTTTTCACCCCGCTACAAAGAATAATATTAGGGTTCTTTTACCATTTTTATAAAGTCAAAATTATTGAATAAAACTGTTCTATTGTTTTTGTGAGACTTGAAATGATTACCTTTTTATTTACGCTGAATGGGTTTAATTTATAAAGATATCATCTACTAGTTAGTTTTATTTCGCTTGCTATTTAATTTCAGTTTGAATAAATGAACTGTAATATTCACGTTTGCAAATTATTTCCTATTTAAGTGCGCCAGCTAGCTCAAATGTTAAAAGAAATGATTACTTTTATCATTTACCAAAATTTATACTCAATTCGATTATCTTATTATTTTGGATTTTTATTGAGTTTGCTTCCTTCGGCATTTATATATTCAATATTTATGTAAGATTTTAATATTAATAGTCGTTAATAATAAAAATAAATCAAACGTTATACTTATTTAATTACTGAGATTCGCAGTGAAAAAATGTTTTCTTTACAATATTTAACACTCGACCCTTAAATTCTAAGTAGTATTCTTAATACTAACATGCAACAATAAAAACTTTTTATCAAAATTGAATGGAATGTTTTCCATTCAATTTTGATATTCAAATTTAAATTCAGAGAAAACAAAACACATAAACGTTTCTTTATTTACACTATTGGAAATCGTACTTATCTGGTGCCCCGATGAAAGCCGCTGACGTAACTGCAATGTGGCCAAGCCGATTACGCAATTGGGCCGATGATGCAATTGGCGCCTTACTTTAATTGTTCACTTTTAACGACCAACAGCTTGCGCGACGAACTGCAAGCGAACTACCAACGGCCGTTCTTTTAATTGTCAATATTTTCCAGTTATTTTGCTTTATATATCGATCTATTACACTGTATCGATTGTCTTATTTTACATTTAATCGTTCAATATTTAAACATAATCTTGGAATTTCACTTCTTATATCTTATTATACACTGAATGTTATCTTACTTTACTTATCATTTTAGGGTAACTTGACTATTACCTTGTAATTCGTGCCTCGGCGACGAATTACTCTCTTGGTGCTTTTCAACCAACTCTGATCGCTTACTTCAGGCGACTGTTTTAAAAAAGCACGTCACTATAACAGCGTTTCTCCTCTACAAAACATTTACGTTTCCGCAACTGCCGCGTTTATTTAAATACTTTCCAATTAAATATGTAAATAACGTAGTGAAGCAAACTCAAGATTTTCAAATTAATATTAAACACATTCAAATGTAAATAACCAATAACCATTTCTTTATCTAGAAAAACAAAATAACTGATTAATATCGTATAACTTCGCACGCAATTTGAAATTTCTAAGGCGCCCGTTATAAGGTTATACTAAAGATAGAGGTTATGTTTTAGTAGTGACATTTGATTAGAGCCGCCTACTATACCCTGTATGCAACACTTAAAAGACATGCCTCGTATCTCAAAAAAATACGCAATTTCAAGTGAAATCCGAACTGTGTAAACAATAATTTTTTAATAAAAACAAAATGAAACAATTGTAATAAATATGTTTATTAAAGGGTGGGATGGTAAAAATAAAGTACAAACTGAGAGTATAACATCAGTTCGAGCGTTACTTAAGCACCGTACTTTAAATTAGTTCTAATATGTTTTATTTAATTCTTCCTAAAAAAGGAACAGCTTTCAGAAGATGGCGCTAATAAACCCTTTTTCGTCCGTAACTGTAAACTATGATAGATAAGTTTATGAAAATTGGTATGTAACGTGGACTGTCAAATTTTGTGAAATTTGCTTGGATTGAAATTCGAAAATACAGACACGTCGGAGATATTGGGGAAGGGGTGCTAAATGTCCATTTTTCCACAACTTAGAAGTTTTTAAGATATTCCCAATACCTGCATTAACGCCCTCTATAAACAAATTTGATAGAACCCAGATATTTTAGTCGTAATACCAAATATTCATTTTTCGAAAAACCGCACTTTAGTAAACCAAAATAGTCTTTTTCTGTCTTTGAAGTTATTGCGGAAAAAAAGTTACAAAACAAACAAGCAAAAGAGAATCTGCTGTTTATTAGTGTTAAATTAATTAATGTTGTTACATTGTAATTGTTATTGGTTTGCTTTCCATTTACTGCTATTATTTAAAAATCGTGGATTTTTTAAATGAAGAAATTGCAGGCGTGCATATAATGTATGGTCTTGCAAACCGCAAAAGAACTGAACCAAGACGAATTTAGGTGCCACGTTTTCCTAATAGACATTTAGCTGGAGAAGCAGGATCTTTAACTACAGAGAAAAATACCAAATTCTGCACTACTAGAGCATGTATTTAAACAAATTGAGGAGATCCTACTGTAGGTACTAACCAATTTGTTTTGGCGGAGGAATTTCTTAAGCGACGCTGCTTCGCCGATACTAGAAATGTGTAAAACTGCTTAAACGTAACGCCGCGCCGTGAAGTTTGTTGCGGTCGCACATGCAAAACGGTTGAAATACAGCTCGAAGCTGTGCTAATGGTTATTACATTTTTGGTTTCATATAAGCTAGGTAGTTTATTAAATCCTACACCGTTTATTTTGAACAATTAGGTTTAGGTTCACTATATTGAAAATCCATTTTTTTCCGATTTTGTTAGGAAAACGGGGTCATACAGTTGTGATGATATTGAAATTGATTCAACATCATTATGGTTCTAACATACAGGATGTTCCAGTTTTTTGTAGCAGGACTTTAATAGTCGATAGAGCTTTCAAAATTAAGACAAAAAGTTCATATAAACATAGGTTGTCAAACGCTTAGTTTTGGAGATACAGGGTTTCAAAGTTTTAATTTTTGTTCAGTTCTTTTAATTTATCTTCAAAACTATTTAAAATAATAAATCCAAATTTAGTACACATATACACTTCTTAAACTCAATATTAAGCGTAGTTTAACGTTTATCAACAGCTACAGGGTAGTATATTTTCTGGGGTGGTACACCCTTTATCCCCCCCGAACGTTTTCATGCGACGCCTCTAACTCTTAAAAACCAAAAATTTAGATTGCCCATTTGATATAGGAACTTTTTTGTCTTCTGGTTTTTTCTTTCGAAAAATTCATAGTTTTTGAGATAAATTAGCTGTAATCCATGAACAGCTTCCAAATGGTAAGTAAAGAACGTCTGATGCTCCCACAAAAAATAGTGTGCCATGAAAAGAACAATAAAAAAAAAGAATCAAATTATGTCAATTCTCACGTTTTTTTGTATCTTAATAAAAAGTAGAACTCCACTGATTTTTTCCTAACTTTTCAGTTGAATTAAATAAAGGAAAATAAAAGTAAAACAACAAAATAAGTATTAAAAAAATACGTATTTATTGGAAAGAACTGGAAAGAATTTCTATTTAAGATTTTAACAAGAACGAAACGAACGAAATAAATAAATTAAACAAATAAACTTAACCTATAACAGCAAAACAAAAACGCTATCGTAATAATAAATAAATTTAAAGAAACTGTTCAAAATGTGAACCATTTTGTTGAATACATAATTCACACCGACGAATATTAACTAAAAATTGTCGTATTTCATTACACGCATCCCTAATCCTATTAATGAGTTCATCTCTTGTTGTCACAGGAGTTGCATACACCCCTTCTTTTAAATACCCCCACATAAAAAAATCTAAGGGATTTAGGTCTGGAGACCTTGGCGGCCAGGCAACTGGGCCTGCAGTTTCTAACGATTCTGCTATAATGAGCTGGACAACCATCAAGCTGGAACCAAGCCGTTCTTCATAGATTTAAGGGAATATGTTCCCACATATTCCCATGTTCATTCTCTAAGTATTCCAAGAAAGCCGCAGCATTCATCCGAGGTGGTAAAAAGAAGGGCCAAAAAAGATGGTTATTGTAAATACCTATCCAGACGTTCGCACTAAATTCTTGTTGGAAATGTCTCGGGCGAACTACATGTGGATTTTCATGTGCCCAAACATGCTGGTTGTGAAAATTTACCACATCACGGCGAGTGAAACATGATTCATCGGTCCATAAAACATTATTTAAAAAACCTGGATTGTTATTATTTTCAGCAAGAATCTATCGACAATACGCAACTCTACGTTCTGCATCCCCTGGTTGTAGTCCTTGAACAGGTTGTAGATGGTAAGCATATCGGTGATCCCGTCTTAATGTTCGGTGAATAGTAGTATTTGAGACTCCACCTAAAGCTACGGATACTCTTCTAATGCTAGTTGTGGGATCTCTGTCGAATTTACGCAAAATTCGTCGTGCATTATTTCTTTGCTGCCTATGATTATTATTTTGACAGCCATGCACATTATTTAACCCCTGACTTATAATTTGTTGGTGAAGGATGCGGACTAAAAGGAAATCTTCGCCTATATTCACGGGCTGCTGCTGCTGAACTTCCATTTACAAAGCCATGAATAAAATGGATATCCGCTATTTCTTGATTAGAAAACAAAAATGGCATTTTAAAAGATCACTTTTGCAATAAAAATTAACACAATAAAATATGTAAATAAATTACATTCTTTCTTATGCACAAGTCGTATTTAAAATAAAACGTGAGATTTGACATAATTTGATTCTTTTTTTATTGTTTTTTTCATGGCACACTATTTTTGCGGAGCATCAGACGTTCTTTACTTACCATTTGGAAGCTGTTCATGGATTACAGCTAATTTATCTCAAAACTATGCATTTTTCGAAAAAAAAAGCAGAAGACAAAAAAGTTCCTAAATCAAATGGGCAATCTAAATTTTTGGTTTTTAAGAGTTAGAGGCGTCGCATGAAAAAGTTCGGGGGGGATAAAGGGTGTACACCACCCCAGAAAATGCACTACTCTGTAGATATTGATAAACATTAAACTACTCTTAATATTGAGTTTAAGGAGTGTAATATGTGCACTAAATTTGGATTTATTATTTTAAATAGTTTTGAAGATAAATTAAAATTTTGAATCCCTGTATCTCTAAAACTAAGCGTTTGGCAACCTATGTTTATATGAACCTTTGTCTTAATTTTGAAAGCTCTATCGACTATTAAAGTCCTGCTACAAAAAACTGGAACACCCTGTATAGAAAATCTTTATTATTACACGTATTAAATTACTTACCATTTTTGGGTTTTTAATTGTGTATTTGTATATTTAAGTTACACAATCTAAATGTTTCGATAACACTTACAGTTATATTCGTCAGTAGTCATACTACCTTTCAAAATTGTTTAAGCTGTTGAAACAATTTGAAAAAATTCACAAAATTTGAAAAGTTTCGCAAAATTTGAAAAATTTTACAAAATTGTTTCAACATCTTTAAAATATTTAATAGATAATATTACTACTGATGAAGATAACTGTAAGTGTTATTGAAACGGTTAGATTGTATAACTTAAATATACAAATACACCGTAAAAAAAACAGAAAAGATTAGTATTTTAAACACTACTAATTTTATTGTTTTATATTAATAGTCTGACTTCGCCATACTAAAAACATTTATTTAAGGTCTGCTATCTTTGCGAAAAACAGTGTTACTTATATCGTCTCAATCCTATAACGTCACTATTGTAATGATTACCAATTTGTAAATACTAATTAAACTATCAACAATTTTATACACAAATTATGGAAATTATATTCAAACAATCTTTTATTGTAATTTATGGTAAAGTGTAAGATGAAAGTGTACCAGTGCTCAGTGGGTTTTGGAATACTAAGAGTATTAAATTTAGTTAGTAAAATAAGTATACGTTGTCAATTTATTAAAAAATAAAGATTGAAATCTTGTATTAAATAACACACGGTAATATTGTATTACGATGTCACTGCGCTGTCATTGATCTTATTAGACCCGACACGATGCGTTTAATTTAAACATATTGTGTTCGTTTTAAAAAAACATTAGTTTTTTGTAAATTTTAAGATTCAATGTGACGGTTATTAAATTTTGTACAGAATATAAAATTTACTTTTACCTTCCAACCTACATATACATATGTAGGTATAGATGGTTTTGCAATCGACTTATTTTTCATCGCTAAATCGACTTATTAGCTCATTTTCAAGGTTTGGCCAAGTTTCGCCAAGATCGGCCATGATGTCTGTCTGTGTGTGGATGTATGTTAGTATCCGCGATAACTCCAACACGAAAACACCTACGTACTTTTTTAATTTTGTATTTAAGCTTGTCTTCATTTCTTCTGCAGCTGATTAGATTTTGGGAGAAATTCAGCGCCAGAGAGGGGGATTTATTAGGGGCCGTTTTTGATTTTTAGCATATATTTCTGAAACAGTTGTATATTTCAGAAATATAAAAATTACAATATGTAGACCTTAAACATATAGAGTAATTATGCTCTATGTAATATTTTGATACGACGCGTAATTTAGTGACAAAAAATTCCTAAGGTAGAGTTTAAAATTTTTTGAATATCTGAACAAAATGTGTCAACATATTTTTAAAGAAAATTTAAATTTACATAACTTTTCTTTATCAAGTTTTTTAATGTAAAGCGAAATAATTCTAAAAATTATACAAATATGATTGAAAATACTTAAACTGTATTATCGATATTTATTAAGTTAGCACCTAGACGCCTATTAACTGCTATCTGACATGAGGTTTTCAACGTCTGTTTAAAGTCTTAAACGTACATCTGGCAGGTTATTGTTTTATTTTTACAAGGTTGTCTATTTTCGTAACGAACTTATTATACACTGTGTCTCTTGAATTTCTGGACATAGGGAATTCCCATGTTAAAATAAACTATTGTAAATATTGGCTCCCCTAATTATTTTACAGTAAAATGTGAAATGTAAAACTTCTTAAGGAAAAAAGGCTGCTTCTTATGTTACAATTGCATTTACATTTGGTTCATCCGTTTTCGAGAAAATTAGGAAAAACTTAAGGGCTTTTTCGTAACCGGTAACGTTAATAAGCCATGTAAGTGTCAGGATAAATACAATAAGGAGCACAAATAAAATAAGTCTGTTATAAACCAAAAAATGATATTCTAAATAAACAAATTAATTATGAAAATTGGAAAATAAATAACAAAAAATCATCATTTCTACTATTTGATCAAGTGTTCAAATAAATCTCCGTTTGCAGCTATAGGACATTCGTTTAACTTATCCCGATTGATCAATGAATCAAACGCGCACTTATGTATGACTATCCTTTTCTACATATTGAATACAATGTACACTATTAGCTAACGTATTATTCCAAGAGTGTCGTTTTGTATGGCTCTTATTAACTCAAGTAACTAACAAGGACAACGTTAACAACAAATTAAGTTTTTTTTATACGAACAGTTTTGATACCAACATTACCAACTTTAACTTAACTACTTCACATAAATATAAATGTCATAATGTTTGCAAATAAAAGACAAAAGTTTTATTTACGTATCGTAGATGTACGCACATAAAAGCATATTATTTTCGATAAAACTTAAAACGCAGCAGATGAATTTTGGTAAGTTATTATATATTCTAAAATGTTGCAAAAATTTTGTAAATAGGTATTTGTAGGTTAAGACCAATGAACTCTTCCAAAGAAAGGAAGTAATTGTTCCAATACTTTTCTACATAAAAGTGGCGATTATATATCTTTGACGGCAATACATTTGTGAGTTAATGGTTATTTATTTGATTTATTCATAAAGATTGAATTTTTAGGAATGCTACTAATCATTATGCTTTGAGAAAATATTCGAATTGCAAAATACGGAATGATAATTTCAATCATCGGTGTTTATACACTTGTTTGTGTAGAAGATTATTATACTGCAATTCAAAATTATTGGTGTATTTAATGTAATTGAATTATAGTACTTTTTTAAACTTATTCAAAGTATCGTGTCAAATACATTATAACCAAGTGTTTCTTACTTATTGAGTACATAAAAAAAATACACCATAATATAATAAACCGTAAATTTGTTCATTCATATTTAAGCATGACTGTGTTGAAAATAATTTATTGTTATAAATTATAATGTTTTAGTGTACAATAATATACATTATATGTTATTATTATAATTATTATAGATTATTATTAAGTTTTTTGGAGAAAACTGTTTGCGTTAAGAATTCAATTAAAAAACAAGAAATTAAATGTTCACTACACTTCATCTTCTGTATCTGTGTTATCGTTTGGATTTATAATAATTGGATTTACTTGGACATCATAAACTTTTTCTTGTTCCCAAGACTTTATACTTTCAGCTTCTGCATGTTTAATCGTTTTTAACCAAACTGAAGGTGAAACTGTTTCTAACGCTTCGTTCCACATCTGTTTGACATTATCATCCCCATAACCATCTCTTCCAATGTGTTTATCAAAATAAGTTTTGCTTATTCCCCATACTATTTCTATTGGGTTAAATTGACAGTGGTAAGGAGACAAGCGTAAAATTTCGTGTCCATGCTCTCTAATAATATTATAGACCAAATATTGTTTCTCTTCCTTTTGTAGCTTTGCTGTATGTAGTAATTCCGTTTTAAATGCTTCTTTTTCATGAGTAATTTTTTTTCCCCTAAGCCACTCTGTAATTTCATCTTTTTTCCAATTTGTAGTTGGTTGGCGATTGACAATTTGTGAATGGTACGGAGCGTTATCCATAATGATTATAGATGGCTTTGTTAAATTTGGCAAAAGTTGATTTGTTAACCATTTAACAAAGTTTTCCGAATTCATACAATCGTGATAATCGCTGCTTTTATTTGTGGTAGAGAATATAAGTTCTGCTCCTTTCACAAAGCCATCTTCTGTTCCAGCATGAACTGGAATCTTGCCATATTCTTTTGTTGCTTCCTTTTGCAAATATCCATGTTTCGTCGAGATGAACGAACTGCTTGTAGATATCTTGTTTCATATAAGTGATGTAACTTCTCAAAAGTTTTAACCTCATCGATGCTATTGAAGTTTTTTCGCAAAGAGCTTTGCTATTGTTAGTTTGCTTGAAATGAAATCCAATGTCCAACAAAACGTGATAGAGGCTAGTCCTTTTACACTCAACGATACCTCTTTCTTTAATTTTTGTTAAGAGCGTATCTAATGTAACATGTTCATGGTTAACATACATGTTGTAAATTGTAGTACGGATTTCACTTTTTTGTCGTTGATCCATGTCTTTTGTTTTTAGACTTTTTCGTTGAGGTTCATTTTCCTTGTTTTCTTCTTGATTTTGATGTCGCCGTAAAGCATTAGAAATAGTTTTCGTGTCAATTTTCAAAGCATCGCTATCCCTTGCATGCACTGCTGTTAATGGTGATCAGCGCCCGTTGTTCTGTTTTTCTTTATTAAAGTATTCGACTAAGTTATGGATCAATTCGTCTACGGTAATTGACCTACGAGGCATGTTGATGTGCTACAAATGAAAACATAAATGTTATCTCTTTCTGTAAAACGAATTAATCTTTACCGTAAATTTTACAATATTAACTCTAAAAGGAATGAATAAACGAAGAAACAAACCAACCGGCGAGCGCACGTAACCTCAATCAAGGTATAAGCAAATAAAGGAAACTTGTTCTGTGGAAAGGTTGGTATCAGTGCTCATATTTCTGTTTTAAAGTACAGACGACGGCTATTTCGTGATTTAATGCATACATGACGTCATCGGGATAAGTGAAACGAATGAACTTTAAATAATATCCAAGTCGATCATGGTTTATTAACGTTACCGGTAGATTTGAATAAGTTGATAATATTTGAAATTGTTTCTGCACTTGGAATTTGCCGGTTTTGATAACTAGCCGAGTACAAATCTCTGATATTTCTAAGTGAATTGCCAGAGTAATGCCATTCAATAAATTTTACTTTTTCTTCAGTGGTGTAATAATTCATTTTTATAAACAAATTTATCTTTAAAAAGTAATAATCTGTCCCAAATAAAGTTTTAATGATGAATAAATTGTTTTTGAACAATGAATGATTTACAATGACAATTAACAATTATTGTTAGCATTGTCTGTCTAAAGCAAAGCAACCTTGACCAGTTACGAAAAAGCCCTTAAGTTTTTCCTAAATTTCTCGAAAACGGATGAACCAAATGTAAATGCAATTGTAACATAAGAAGCAGCCTTTTTTCCTTAAGAAGTTTTACATTTGACATTTTACTGTAAAATAATTAGGGGAGCCAATATTTACAATAGTTTATTTTAACATGGGAATTTCCCTATGTCCAGAAATTCAAGAGACACATTGTATAAGAGGTTGCATAATTATCCTAAAAAAATTATTAAAAATTGTTTCATTTTTTAAATTTCAATTTTGTGCGTTGGAAGCTCGTGTATTGATCCACACCACATATTTTTGTTTATATATCACTTTTAAACTTATGAAAACGAACACAGCAAAAGTTGTATTTAAAACGTATAACCATTACTAATCACAGCTGTTGTATAGAAAAGTTTTCAGTCAATTGTAGTACAGATGCAACCTTAGATTGTACAAAACTAATTCCAGTTTGTAGATTAACTTTTATTGTTAAAAGTATACTAAGGGAATGTTATGTAATTTGCTCTGGTAAACTGAAAAGGATATTGATTCTATGTACTCAATTAGGATTGTTTACAATAACAATCCATTTAAGTTGTATATACAGATGTAATCATCATTTTGATAATCGTAGTTATTAATCAAGTATATTTACACTTGTATACAAGATACAAAGTTAAAACATCAACTTATTTTGAAAATGTTCTCTTCATAATTCTTATTACTTTTATAACTATGTTACTATAGAACGGCATTTGCATAATTAACGTTTTGTAAGGATTTTGTACTTTTCCACAATTTAAAACTTTCTGATGCATCTGCATCGCGAGCTTGCGAACTTACGAAACTACGAAATTACGGGATTACGAAATTAAGAAATTACGGGAACACGAGATTACGGAATTATGAAATTATCGGGATTGCGAGATTGCGAGTTTACAAGATTACGAAGATTTACAAGATTGGCGAGATTATCGATATCGGCAAAGTTGACAAAATTTGCAAGATTGGGGAAATTCGCGAAATTGGGAATTTACGAGAAACTCCGGAACCACGAATCCACGAAATCACAAAATCACGAACCTGAAAATAACTGTGAAAAACAGAAAACTTAACATTTCAAATTATTGCATTTGTTATTTTATTCGCCTACTTATTTTGTACCTTTTATTTTTTTGGGTTCCCAAATTTTACTTCACACATTATTCTGTATTTAATAAATGTGAAAATTAACGGTAGTAGTTTATATCTAGCCACTATCAACGAATTTTAATTAATCATAAGAAATCAGATACAGGCACGCATATAATTTGCTAATAACGGTTTACATGAAATGAATAAAAGAAAAGAAATGTGTTTTACACGATTTATGTATAATAAAATTATTCAAAATTGTATTTTATACAGTAGATAAATAGTGCCATATAAATTCACTTAATTAATGAAATTAAAGTTAGTAGCCAACTTATAAACACTGTAGCATAAAAAAGTCTATAGGAATTATTCAGATTATGTATCACCATATTCATGTATTATTTAAATTTCCGTTTTATTTTTGAACGTGAAAATACATTTGCATGTTTCACTTTGCTAATTTTTACACCGATAAACAGATATTATTTTATTATTGTTAACTGGTACATGTTATATAGATATTTTAACTATTTGCTCATTGTTTGTTAAATAATTCAAGTAACGCAAAAATAAAATTCAAGATATAGTATAGTAAATACGAATACGCATTTTTTTAATTCATTGATGAATCTCATTATAATAGATATTTATGTATTAAGGGCATAATCTACAATTATGCCCGTGGTATATACAATGTTTTATTTTATTTTGCACCATGAAATTGGAACAAAATTTTAAAAAGATTCAGTATTTTCGGCAAGTTTTTAAATGCAAATGCAGTGAAATAAAGTCGACAGTAGGCTAATTTGTTGTTACTAAGATACTGTGATATTGCTAAATTGTTGCTAAGGTACTGTTTGTTTGTAAATAATTTGCATTCTAAAATGGAAGGTGAAAACGCAAAAACTTATTCACAAGAAATTTTAGATGAATTTGAGGCCCGCCCAGGCAAAAATAATTCCAAGTAAATCGAAATATTTATGCATAAAAAGAGTACGAAAAGTTTTGCGCGTGGCGGAACACAAAAAATGTGTCCACAAATGTGATGAAAAAGTTGTGATGGCATACTTGTCTCAAATGGTAAGGGATTGTATATATACATTAGTCAATTAATTCAATAAATATCTAGTTTTGCAGTCAAAGATCTATAAGCCGTCGTCACTGTGGTGTTTATATTCTAAATTGAAAAAGACGTTCAAGTTGAAGGAAGATGTTGATATATCTCGCTTTTCCATGCTCACAGAATTCATGAAGAATAATTCTGTAGGTGATCAAGCTAAAAAGTCCTATGTATTGCAACGGCATCAAATTGAAGAATTCATGTTGAAGGCACCTGATCATACGTACTTGTTAGTTAAGGTATAACGATTTTAGTTTTTTTTCCAATTCTCATTATAAAAATTATTGTTTTATAGGTTGTCACAGCCTTTGGTATTTTTGGAGCATGTCGTCGCGAAGAACTGCACGATTTGGCTGTACAGGACGTAACAACTGAGGGATCAGTGCTACTAGTGAAGATCAAAAAAACCAAAACTTATACTTCGCGGCAATTTATAATTATACCAAGCGATGGATTGGTTGATTACGTCTCTTTGTACCGAAAATATGCAGCATTACGACTGGAACATACTAAAATTGACAGCTTGTTTTTGTCGTATCATAATGGCAAATGTAGTGCTCAGACTGTTGGGAAAAACACCTTAGGCAAAATGCCCCGGATAATAGCAGAGTTCCTCAATCTACCGGATGCCCATAAGTACACAGGGTACTGCAGGAGTGCGGCGACGATCTTTGCAGAAAGCGGCGGTGATACAAGGGCACTGAAGCAGCTTGGTGGATGGCGATCGGATAAAGTAGCCGAATCATATGTAGAAAATTCTCTGCAAACTAAAATTAAAATTGCTCAGAACATTACTGGTACAGCAGCTATAAGTATACCACAAAACGGCGAAGGAACTGTCAGCTTTAGTGTTGGCTCATCTGGAGTTTCAATTTCAAATCTATCCAACTGTATTTTCAATTTTTATAAAGAATAAGTTTCATTACTATTATTTTTATTAATAAAGGTTGTATAGTAAGGTTGTTTCAATAATTCTTTTAACTTACGTGACATATCATGTCGTGTGTTTGCTGTCAATCATGCTGCTTAGCAACAATGACGTTTCCGTGCTATAAAGACCACATTACGCCCGCATTTGGGGGCGTATAAAGAACATTATGGTGGCAAAATAAAATACAATGTATTTACTTGCAACATAATCCTATTTAACAGGTTAAGCGCCATGGAGGTCCCTGCGGACCGCTGAATGAAATTTTTTTAGGGCCACAGCGGTCCCCAGAGACCTCCGGGTAACGTTTTATCTCTACTGGTCAGTGGACTGCTGTATGATATGGTTTTCTTGCATGGCATTTTAGAACGTTTTGCATATGCGAGTATGGAAAAATTTTAATTTATTGAATTCATAAAATATACATTCCTTAAAAAGGTATTTTTACTATTTTGCAACAAGAAATTCTCATGAAAGATATTGCAAAATGTATACTTATTTATTGCGTTGTACTATTACACATTAATTAATTGTAACAAAGATTAGAAGAAATTATTTATTGTGGTACATTGCAAAACATGGCAAACGAAAATGGGGTTGTTCTTCACAATCTTCACAATATGTTGCCACTTTTTTTACTGCGTTTTTGGAAATTTCTCCATTTAATTTTTTTTTGGTAGCAGCCTTTACAATACTTTCGTACCTTGTGAACAGGACCTTCTTTCTTTTTATATGCGTGCGTATTCAGAACGTTTCGTTTCCTAGAGGTCGGTGGTTTTGGAACCGTTTCGTCTTCGATTATGTCTTCTTCGGGAAATGCTAGCTCTTCGATTACTTTTTCTTTAAATTCAGTGATTGACATAGATGAATCATTTATTTTTTTGAAAAGGAAATGAGCGTTGACCATTGCTGTACCGAATATAACTTCAATGGCAATTTTCAGATACCATTTGAGGGTTTTCCTCAAAGAAGTATTGTAACTTGCCATTTGATCGGATATGTCGATAGAGCTGTTTCCTTTGTTATACTCGATTATGGCAAGTGGCTTTTCAATTGGACCTAAACGTCTGTTGACAGACACTGTTTGATCTGTATATCTCGTGGAGAGCAGCAAAACATCGCGACGATCTTTCCACTTCATTACACAAATGTCGCGATTGTTTTCTTTGGCAATTATTTCTCCAACTTTTAACCTTTTAGAAACTATTTCTTTGGGATTTCCACGTCTGTTTGATCGTAATGTGCCTATTAGGTGTGTTTTTTTTGGTCTAATAATTTATTCGCTAGCTCTAAGCTAGTATAATAGTTATCAGTTATGGCTGTTCTACCACTATTGAGAAGTTTGTGAGATAACTTCATTACCACATTTGTAGGTACCGAACCACCTGCATCTCGTTCCTTCCCGGCGTATATTTTCATATTCCAGGTAAAGCCTGTGTCACAACAAAGCTTGAATATTTTTATACCATATTTATGAGCTTTTAATGGCATATATTGTTTCATGATTAGACGACCTCTAGATGGGATTAGAGATTCGTCAATACAATATACCCGACCCGGTTTATACGCATTTTGGAATTTTTTAAGCAACAAGTTTACAAGCCGTTCTACTTTGAATAAACGATCGCCATCAGGACAATTCTCATTATCAGTAAAATGCCAAACTTTTAGTAATAATTCAAAGCGATTTCTACTCATTTCGGTAGATATGATATTCTCCTTGAAAAGCTTTCTTTTGCACCAATAATGGCGCACACTTGGCATTATAACCATTCCCATATATCCTAGAATACCTAAAAATTTTTTCATTTCGGTTTTATCTGTGGGTTGCCATGCACGTAATCTTGAGAACTCCGAGACATCAGTGGAAGATGTAACTAGTTGGATTGCGTAAAGATTGGTTTGATCTACCATTAAATTTAGAATAGGATTATCAATAAACAGAGAAGAATATTCAAAGGGACTTTTATCAACTAGAAGAGCTGCAATTTCGGGATTCACTCCATCATTACCAGTATAGTTAAATTGTAAATGATTGCTTTGTGTATCTTTCCAATCCACATTATAAACTCCGACCACAGGAACATCATCAAAATAATCTTCTTCAAGAATGTTAGTTTGATTATTGGAACTGCCACTAGTTTGGGGTTTGTTATGGCCTGAAATATTCACAATTGGCACAGAAATGGCGGATTGATTATTTTCGATTGAGTCTTGGGATAATCTAGGTTCTTCAGATATATTACGACGAATTCAAGAAAGTGTAGCTAAAGAACTAGTACTAGCGTGTCGTTTTTTCGGAAAAATTGATGTTACCATCACTCGAAATGCTTTCTGATGAATAACTCTGAATGGAGTTTAGATCAAACAACGGATCATCAATTGAGTCCGTAGATGAAAATGGATCATCTTCTGAGTGAGAAAATTCTAATAAAAATACAAAGTTAACAAAACAATAGGTAATTACCGTAGAAAATTATTTTATACCTTCATCTGCTACAATAACCCTGGCCATCTTTAAGATTCACTCATTTTGAAGCACTAAGAAAACTTATAATGATGATAGCTCAACAGCGTAACAACTACTACTAGAATAAGCGCAGGTAACTAGCGTACTAGACATAGGTGATAAACAGGCACCGACTTGTTGGTCGGAGTGCTGAACAGGATCGCCGGCCCTAGCGGCAACATTATCGCCTAGGGCCACAGAGGTCCCTAAGGACCGCTGAAATGTTTTTGATTTAGTAGCTTATATTTTGACAATAAAAAAAAAACATCTTAAAAACTAATTTTTATGAACTATTTCATTAAAAACCATCACAAAATATTGATAGCCCCTCCAAAATTTTCATGGCGCTTAACGTGTTAAAAGTCTGAGAAGATAAAAATATTTTTGTTATACCTCATGTCTGTCGAAAAGGACTATCTAATATACTAATAAAATGAAATATACATATTTCTAGTACTCTTACCGAAGGGGTTGGAGTATATTCAGCATAGTTTTTGATTCGTCATACTAAAAGAAAAGTAAAAATGTAATTGTATAATATACTTAATAAAAGTATTGAATGTCTGATTTTCAGTGATTTCAGTGATAATTACTAATAACATCTTCACATTCCAGAAAATGCTTACAATTCACTTTCTGGACATTGTGGTAATCAGCTTTGACGTTTTCCCAACGAAATTGGTGTATAAATAATTGCGATTTTGATATTTCTGGTCAAAATCCACCTGACCACTGAAAATGCTTAAAATTCACTTATCGGGCGTTGGTGCACTACGTTTTAGAATGCGCAAAAGACCTTTTTTACAATTTGATCTTGAAATTTTTTAGGGTTATGTGATTTAAATTATAAAACCCATGTTTAGGAAACACACACGTGCTTATAATTTTACTTTCGAAGCGATTATTGTATAAATGTAGATGTAGACGCTTAAAACCTTAATTTCAACTAGAGTGAGCATCAATTATAAATGCCACATCCAGCGCCCGGCGTATATAATATTAATAATAATAATAATAATAATAATAATAATAATAATAATAATAATAATAATAATAATAATAATAATGCAGTGTCCAGAGATTGAGATCATTATACAGGGTGATCAACTTATACTCCGGAGTTCGATAACTCCGTTACCTTGAGAGTTACGAAAAAAAGTTTAAATAAAAGTTATTCATAAAGCCAAACAGCACATTTTAAAACTATTTAATAATCTACAGGGTATTTCATAAAGTCACAAGATATCAAATTTGTTTTTTAATGGAATACCCTGTATATTATGTCAAATTTCAATTAGGTTCATTTTTCCTATTGTAATGATAAAGGTTTCTACTAGGTTCTACAGGGTACTTTTAAAGATATCGCCATTTCTATGTGAAAATCGTAATGAAATTGTCACCCTATATTATTTAAAATAAACAATCGAGTGCTAATCTATCATGGGCAAAATAGTTTCGTGATAGTCTGGTTTTGTTAAAACTTATCACTTCTGTGATACTTTTATTTTTTGTACGGGGTGATTCAAAACTCACAACCATGATTATCTCGGTTATTTTAAATGGAACACCCTCTATTTTATATCATCTCTGAAAGGTACTTAAGAAATACTTTTACTCTTCTTATCTAAATCTTACAGTTATTAATTTATTTACATTTTTAAAAATAAAAACGACATTTTTGGCACTGCAAGTTTTTTACAGTTTGCCATGACTGTAAAGTATTATTTGACAGAGGGTAGTATTATTTGTCTATCACGCTTGCAAAATTAATATTATTCGGTTAATTTCCTTGTTATTTACGTACAAATTTTGAGTTCATCGTGAATTTTGCGAATGAGGAATTAGTCGATATGATCCGGATACGAGGTGAATGTCATAAAAATTGCTTGCTAGTAGCAAGGGTGTATCACGAGGGATATTCAGAGCGCCGATTACCTGCCAAAAGGAATTTTGAAAAAGTGATGGATCGATTTAATCGTCCAGGTACTGAGTATATGGAAAGAAAGAAAAAACGAAAACCATTGTTACCGAGGAAAATGAACTGAATGTATTTTTGGCAGTTACAGATGATCCCAATAGTGAATGAGAAATAAGTTATGGAAGTGTACAAAAAAACAAAATGGACCCATATCATATTCACTTGCACCAAGAATTATTGGATGATGATTTTCGACGAAGAATAAATTTTTGTAATTGGGCTTAAAGAAAAATTCGCAACCAAAAAGATTTTTTTGATTCTGCACTTTTCGAGGATGATGCGACATTCCATAAAAATGAATGTTTAAATAACTTACATTATTATTATAAGATTTTGTTATGAACGAATAAGTTCAAAGATTTTAATCTCATCATATTTAGAATTTACATCAGTTCTACATACATAAAGACAAAATTTGCATCGATTGGAGCTTGAACTTTGGTGGCACAGTTGGTTAGCGGTACTCTGAAAGTACAGGTCAGGTTCAAATCTACTCGAGGTAAACTTTTATTTATGTTATTATAAGTTTTTGTTATGAACGAATAAGTTCAAAGGTAATATATTAAATTATTAATTTTATAATAAAATAAAAGTTTAATCATAATTCAAGTATTTGAATTTAAACGCATAAGTTCAAGAATCGATGTAAATTTTGTCTTTATGTATGTAGAACTGATTAAATTCTAAATATAATGAGATTACAGTCAAATTACTTATATTAATGGAATGAGCCTGCAACATCGCATATTATAATAATTTAATATTAGTCAACTTGCTTTGGTATGTGCGAATCCTTGCGATGTTGCAGGCTCACATTCCATTAATATAAGTAATTTGACTGTAATCTCATTATATTTAGAATTTACATCAGTTCTACATACATAAAGACAAAATTTACATCGATTGGGGCTTGAACCTTGATGGCGCAGTTGGTTAGCGCGGTACTCTAGCAAAGTACAGGTCGTAAGTTCAAATCCTACTCGAGGTAAACTTTTTATTTATGTATTTAATAAAATTAATAATAATTTTTAATTTTTATTTATGTATTTAATAAAATTAATAATAATTTTTAACTTACATTATTATTCAAGAAAAAATCCTCATGTAATAGTTACTACTTCAAATGTTTGAGGTGGTATTCTTGGCGATTTCGTGATTGGATTTTTTCTAGGAAACGGTAAACGGTGAAGTTTATTTAGATTTTCTGGAAAATCATTTGCCTGTGCTTCTTGAAAACGTTCCCCGGCATATACGTCAGTGCTTGTGGTATTTACATAATGGAGTTCCCATACATAATAATGCACGATCAGTTTCCAGGACGATGAATCGGTAGGGCCAATTCCGTGGCCTGCAAGATCGCCTGATCTAACAAAAGTAGATTTTTTCTGTGGGGGTAGGTGAAAAATGAAGTATATAAATTACCTGTAACTACTTTAGAAGGCATGAAAAATAGAATTAGAGTGGTTTTCCGAAACATTAGTATCCCAACGGCTACAAATGTAAGTAGAGAATTTGAAGATCGGCTACAATATTGTTTAAATCTTATGGGAGACCACTTTAAACAGTTAACATAAGTACCACTTCATCGAAACACTGTATTTCGTCACTACGATTAAACTGATCTAAGTTCAACTTCCTGATGACGATGTAGTGTCAATGAAACGATAGTCGAGTGATGAAATACTAGTTTAAAAGTTTAGGTTCACCCTTCTGATGACGTGTATGTGGTCAACAAAACGATTGAGAATTTTAGAATAAACGCTTAAATTGTTACAACGGTTAATGTTAAGAAAATCGTAGTTTTCCTAACTTGACCTCGGTCACGTTTAACCGCCATTTGCAAGGTTCGGTCCTACTAAAAAAATTGTACATTTCCATTTCGTATGTCCCAAAGTGTCCTCTACAAGATGGTATAGGTTTTGTTTGGTTATAACGTCGGTGTCACTCAAAGTCATGGTTTCACTGCGATTTCATTCCACTACTTGGCAGAAAACCATACTGATCAACATAATCCGCCAGATGTTTATTAATGATATTTCAAATATTTTGGAAATAACCGACAATACACTAAGATTGCACCGAATTACACGATCTTACAACAAATTGTTTACTTCTCAGTGTTCAAAAATTTTATGTGATGTGGTATAAGTTTTGAATAGTCCATTCGAGAAAATCAGCTACAAAATAGGACAGAATGTAATGTTCTTGGAATAGATACTACGTTAACTTTAACTACTCATATATTAAAAGTTGCTTCTGAATGCAACAGCATACGGGGTTTTATTGCACGAAATAACACATGATTTCTAACCATGTCTGCCATGTGTGCACTTTGTAATCCATATGTATCTATATGTATTGAAACCTGCATAGTACTGCCAAAATTGCAGTTTCTTGTTCCTCGACCAAATTCGAGAGAAAATTTTACGTTTTACTGTGATACTCCGTGTTGTCTACATCATTTTCGTTCAACTTTAAACAAAATGTCAATGTGTATTACATAATCAAGTGTGTGAAAAAATCGACATATTTGGCTCGCCGTTTAAAGTTTAGATAAACTAAAATTATGTTATTAAAAATTATTATTAATTTTATTAAATACATAAATAAAAAGTTTACCTCGAGTAGGGTTCGAACCTACGACCTGTACATTGCTCGAGTACCGCGCTATCCAACTGCGCCACCAAGGTTCAAGCCCCAATCGATGTAAATTTTTAATTACATATTTACCTTTGAACTTATTCGTTCATAACAAAAACTTATAATAATAAAATTGTTAGTTTCTTTTTCAAAAAATTAATTTTTTTTTCTTTATTTCACAGTACAATTTTTGTAATATATTTTGATTTATGACTATCTGTAATTTTTTTAGATAATTCGAACTTTATTTTGTATCAGGTGTACAATTTTTCTAACGCCGTTTTTTCAAAGAAATGAAAAATTTTGATAAACTAGTAATACTTCTACGATTCAAAGTATTGTCCATCGCTGGTCACTACTTTCCTCCATCTTTCAGTCAGCATACGAATTTCGCGTCGAAAAAATTCATAATCTTTGAGGTGATCCACAAATTAATCCAATTTTTAACTTCTTCACAAGACCGGAAGTGCTAGTCAGCGAAGCGTATGCTATTGATCGCAACAAGTGGTAGTCAGAGGAAGCAATATCTGGAGAATGCGAAGGATGAGATAGAATTTCCTATTTCCGCGTTTGCAGGTATGTCTTGACTACTTTTGCAACCTGAGGTTGAACATTGTCATGCAGGAAAAGCACTGAAGCATGAACGGGAGCTCCCCATGAGTTTCAGCGCTTGAGCTTATCGTAATGAACCGATTTTTCATCCCCAGTAACAATGCGATGCAGAAATCCCTTCCGTATCTGCCTTTCAAGTAGCTGTTCACAAGCAAACCAGGCTGTTCATCTCTTCAACTCGTACAGCAGCCAATTCCCTTGCTTCTGAAAATCATTCCCATAGCTTTGAGGCGTTTTGAAAAGGCTTGTTGAGTCACTCCCAATGATTCTGCCAATTCTTCTTGACTTTTTTTGACATTTTTAATCGCGAATAATTTTAAAATTTAAACACAAATCTACTACTGTTGTTATATTTTTATGTTGACAGATGCCCAAATTTACTAAATGAAGCCACTGATCTATCTATTGCGACCACCACTTACCGCTAGAGCCACCTATATGGGAACGACGGAAGCAAAGTTGCACACCTATGAATTATTTTGTAGTTTGTGCTACGCACAATCTTAATTACTTGTTTATTAGAATTTTAATAATATATCCCGATTTGTAATATCTATAACATTTCCGGTAAAAAGCATTATGTTGGAAATAAATTATTATTATTAATGCGTATCGGTGCTTAATATTCAATCTTGAATAAGCATGGCAAGTGTAAACATCGAATATTATGAAATAATAGTATATTACGTAATAAGTGTTGCTTTACAACATGTATTACGTACTATACTTTACCTACGACCATGGACAGTGTACTAAAAATTATTGTAGTATTTTAGTCGTTGTTTTTTATTGTTCGTTCGATGTATACAGAGAGATCTAAAAACTAGTTATCTTCAGTTCTTCAAATGGGATACCCTGTATATTATTGCATCTTTAGGTTTTTGAACAATTTTACAAAATTATAGAGGATATATGTCTCACAACTTTGATGAACATACAGGATATAATTTGTTCTATTTACTACTACGTTGGTTTAATTAACATTAGAAACATTATAATAATTATTTATGGTTACTGTACAGGGTGGCCAACTAAGAATGCGAGGTACTGTATCTGGGAAACTATACATCGTAGAGGCTTGTGCAAAAAAAAAGTTATACTAAACCGGCCAATACAAAAACCTGGAAAATATTTTCAAGTTTCTGAAATGGCCGCTAGGGGGCGTAACTGCAATCTTGAATCTAAGAAAGTGATGTTTCTGTGAATTCTGCTATATTAACGTAATAAAAAATAACTGATCTTTAAAGTCGAGGACACTCTGAACCTTTTTGTTTGGCACTTTTTGATGTATGTCTAAAAATAAAGTGGTGGGAGGTATTCAAAGGTTTCCTTAAATAACCCCCTGTATCTTCGAAACGGCTAAGCCGATTTTAACAAACTTGAGCGCGTTGAAATGAGCTATTCTTTTGCTACAAATCTTATAATATTTGAAGTTTTCTTAGTTTCACATGTCGTTGCTAGAGGGCTTTGTTCGACATTCCGACAGAAACAGTTAATTTTTGCAAAAAAATTAAATGCATTGTTATCACTTTTTTTTCATGAACAAGTAGCTAAACGATGCCTAAACAAGCTCGTGAAAACCGCATCTCGATATCTTGTCCCTAACCTAAAATATCGGCCAAAGAAGAATTTATACGAAAATCCCTTAAATTTTTATTTTTTTTTAACTATATTTTTCTGGAATTGTTTCTATAATGTAAGTTGTGGCCCTAAATGCTCGAAATGCTGGCCATCACGCTCTATGCATTGCTGAAGCCTCTCATGACTAGACAAAACTGCAGCTTCAATTTCGGCTCTCGGTATGTTAGTATTGCGTTACGAATCCGGTTTTTCATATCTTCTCTAGTTGAGTCTTAAACAGGATGTCCTTTAAGCGCCCCCATAAATAAAAATCGAGGCAAGTTAAGTCTGGCGATCGCGGAGGCCATGGAAACAGACCTCCTCTTCCAATCCACCGCTGTTGAAATACTGCATTAATATGCTCTCGCACATTAATAGCAAAATGTGCTGGGCAACCATCCAACTGCAAAAACAATGTTTGCCTTGTTTCCAGAGCACATCTTCCAACAACAACGGTAATTGATTGGCCAAAAAGTCTAGAAATCCATTGTCATTTAGGGGTTGCTCGAAAAAATATGGTCCAATAATTCTGCCTACCAGTATGCCACACCATACATTTAAACTCTAACGTCCTTGGCGCTGAACTTCACGCAACCAATGGGGATTTTCTGCAGACCAATAATGCATATTGTGCTGATTGACTCGCCCGTCACTACTGAAGGTGGCTTCATCGGTCCAAAGAATTTGAAATAAAAATTCTCTGTTTTCGCGTATCATGCCTAACATCCAGTGGCAATAGTCGATCAAAATCTTCCTCTTTCAAGGCCTGATGCAAAACGACATGATATAGGTGCATTCTTAAAGTAATTAAAAAAAGTTTAAAGAATACCTATATATTTTGATGGCCATTAGAACTTATGGTCCTTCAAAATATTTTGAACCGTTGTCCCTGATAATCACTGGATAATGCTCTTGTGCTAACATGAGGACTTCCTTCAATATAGCCCAGTACACGGTTAATATTTTCTTGTGTTCTTCCAATTCTTTGCCGTTGAAACGTAGGCCGAAAACTACCATTGGCTCGTAAGCTCGCCACTAATTGGGGAAAAACTCTTACATCGCAAGGACGCCGATTTGGATATCGAGCCGCGTAAACTCTTTTAGCTACTGTGGCATTCTGAAGACATTCAAAATAAACCGCAAGCATATCAACAGCTTCATTATTCGTAAAACGCATTTTGAAAGCACAAAAATTGCTCAAAGTAACGCGAAAGTATTGATAACTATTGACATTTTGAGGATTATGTATGTTTTGTTTAGGTATCTGTTTCCATTGCCTGCTTCTATTAATTGTATTTTTCGTATATATCCATAGTGAGTATTCATTTAAACAAACAAAAAATAGGCCTTTCGTATAACTTTTAGCATTGCTTACTTGCCCGTAGTCATTTCAAAAAGGGTGATTTTATTCTGGTGAATAAATTTAAAAACATTTAAAATTGCAATTTCTAGGTAACCTATTCAGAGCCGAAATTGAAGCTGCAGTTTTGTTTACCCATAAGAGGCCTCAGCAATGCACAGAGTGATGGTCAGCATTTATGGAGGCATTAAAAACCTTCCTCCTTTAAATCGGTCCTTTTTAGGGCCACAACTTACATAATAGAAACAATTCCTGAAAAATATAGTTAAAAAAAAATAAAAATTTAAGGGACTTTCGTGTAAAGTTTTCTTCGGCCGATATTTTAGGTTAGGAACAAGATATCGAGATGCGGTTTTCGCGAGCTTGTTTAGGCATCATTTATCTACTTGTTCATGAAAAAAAGTCATACCAATGCATTTAATTTTTTTGCGAAAATTAACCGTTTCTGTCGGAATGTCGAACAAAGCCCTCTAGCGACGACATGTGAAACTAACAAAACTTCAAATATTATAAGATTTGTAGCCCAAGAATAGCTCGTTTCAACGCGCCCAAGTTTGTTAAAATCGGCTTAGCCGTTTCGAAGATACAGGGGGTTATTTAAGGAAACCTTTGAATACCTCCCACCACTTTATTTTTAGACATACGTCAAAAAGTGCCAAACAAAAAAAGTTCAGATTGTCCTCGACTTTAAAGATCAGTTATTTTTTTATTAGGTTAATATAGCAGAATTCACAGAAACGTCACTTTTTTAGATTCAAGATTGCAGTTACGCCCCCTGCCGGCCATTTCAGAAACTTGAAAATATTTTCCAGGTTTTTGTATTGGTCGTTTTAGTATAACTTTTTTTTTGCGCAAGCCTCTACAATGGATAGTTTCCCAGATACAGTACCTCGCATTCTTAGTTGGCCATCCTGTACGATTATTAAGTATATTAGAAGTATCTCGATTTGTCGATTCATATGACATTGTAATATTTTCATTTGTTAACATAGTCAAACTGTGCGTTTTGTTTACGAAACTGTGCGATTTATTTACCGTGCGTAATGAGGAATTTGCTAAGGCTGTGTGTCGTGTGTTTTCGTCTATTTTCTACAGTGGTCGTAGGTAAAAACATAAAACACGCGAGGTGAAGCAGCAAAAACCTGCAGAACTTGCAAAAATATTATAAAAAAAATGGTTGCGTTATTTTTTAGACACGTGACTCAGCCGTGTTAATGTGCGTAGTAGTGCTAATAGTCAGTCCTCAATCGACATTTCCAAGGTTGAGATTGTTAAATAATTATACAAAGAATATAAATCGTTTTGGCTTAAGAGTGCGTTGAATTTAATGTATAAGAAATGCTGATCCTGTAAAATGTATGAAAGATACGGTATCGCGAATAGTAAAATTATGAATATGCTCAAATAGTCGACAAACATGTTGGGAATGACCTGTCTAAAGAATTTTCGTGTGGTACAGGGTGTTTGAAATTAATGCGCTAATCTATGCATATGTACTTATTAATTGTTGTCGATATACCTAAAGTAATACGTAATCTTGATGTTTATAATATAAGAAAAGATACAGCAAATATTCAGCTTCAAAAGGCAAAGGAATTAATGCTAGAAGTCAATATTACCATTGACCCAAGTGGTGCAGGTATTTGCGAATTACTAAAATTCCAAAGTTACTTTGCCGATAATTTTAAAATTGTAGTTTATAATTGCACCGCAGCAAGGGACTTGAAATACTGTTTGAAGGGAATGCAGGCGCTAAATTAACAATGAATGTAGTACATTACAACATCTCTTACTTCCGCTTTTGGATGTTATTGTGAGAAATGTCACATTCCGTATAATAATAAATATCTGGCGTGGAACAACACACGATCTCCAACCTACAAAGTGGAAATTAGAAGAAATGAAATAATTTTAATGATATTTTTTTAATGGTAATAATGCATCCCCTTTTTTAATACATTCATAACGAATATAGGCAACATTGTAAAAACAAAAACAATAATCTATGTCAGATGTATGTTTAAAACCTCAGGTCAGATAGATGTTAATAGACATATAGATGTTAACTTAAATAAATTCCAAACCCGCCCGTTTCTAAAAAATACCTAGTTTGCTTCGTGTTAAAAAACTTTATAAGAAAAGTTATGTAAAATTTAATTTTCTTTAAAAAATATGGCTGCATATTTTCTTATGAAATCAATCTTTATGGAAATGTAAACTTTGACCTTTATTACACATAATTAAAATGCTTATCTTTTGGCTTTAAATCCTGTATTTTTATATTTACATAATTCTATACGTTTCGATAACGCTTACAATTATCGTCCTCAGTAGCAGTAAAATCTAGAATTGTTTAAAGTATAAGAACAAGTTTATGAAATATGAAAAATTTGTTTTAACACTTTAAACAGTATAGAATTATATTAATATAAAAGTACACGATTTAAACCCAAAAGATAAGTATTTTACAATTAATCGTTATTTAGGTATTGAAAAAATTAGAACTGACGCTTAAATTCTACCTTAGAAATTTTTTCGCCGCTAAGTTACGCGCCGCTTGAAAAAATTGCGTAAGAACATAATTAATTGTAATCGTTAATAAACCTTGATGTTTATATGTTGGTATTTTGATATCATTGAAATATACAACTGTTTCATAAATAATTGATAAAAACCAAAAACTAATCCTAATAAACTCCTCTCTCCACCGCCGAATTTCTCCTACAATCTAATCAGCTCCAGGAGAAATGAAAACAGGCTTATATACGAAATGTGAAGTATGTCCGCATCGTCGTTCTGGATATTAATATAAATACACACATACATCATGGCCGACCTTGGCGAAACTTTGCCAAACGTTGCAAAATGAGTTAATAAGTGGATTTATCGTTAGCGAAAAAAAAGTCGATTGAGTAAGCTTCTATATCTACAGATGTATAGTATGTAGATTGAAAGGTAAAAATCCGCCAACTTGTGAAAATAGCGCGTGTTCAAACATAGACGAGGTAGTCGTTATCTAAAGCGTAAAAGTACTTCTTTTTGGATAGGAAATAAAACTGCAGGTCTCTTGGCAATACGATATTTGACTCTTACTGAAGGTGGAATTCCTTTAGTAGGGCAAAGTTCCAGTGATGAGTAGTGCTAATAACCATTAGTAGTTAATGTTAATATTAATGGTAATGTTAACGAAAAATTAAGTGCTATGATTGTCTTCACTAACCATAAAACAAAGTAGAATGTAGGACAAAAATCCGTATGTAAAAAAATCCAAAACGTACCTTAAAACGGTTAGAAATTGTAAAACACATACAGCGTGTCCACTTAAGTTGGCGCCATATCGAAAACGTTGTTATAAGTTTTACAAAAAAAAAGTTATTCTTTGTAAAAATCCCTCCTTTCGAAAACAATAATATTCAGCTATTCACATTTGACATCGAAAGTACAGGGTGTTTACAAATGATTTTCATTTTAATTAAACAGCGGATCATACTTCAAATGTTTAATTGCCGATTGGTAATGTTTTACTGACGTATGTTAATGAATAATGTGTAACAAGCTAATTAATACGGAACATTTATTGTTCACACATACAAACACAATTATTATTACTGTCGTAAGTAGCAACGGTTCCCTTCAGTTCACAACTTTGTTGTTCTTTTACAAAATTTTCGTAGTACACTCCGGCATATCTCGGGAGTGATTTCTTGAATCGTTTCCCTAATTACTTTTTCTAAATGGTCTAAATTTCTAAACGGTCCTTGTTGATATACCTTCTCTTTTAAATAACCCCACAAGAATCAACCTAGTGGGGTCAAGTCGGGAAATCGCGCCGGCCAAAAAATCACAGAATACCTATGTATGACTAAAAATATTGTCAAGGGATTCCCTAACATCGAGCGTACTGTGGTGACACAATGCACCGTCTTGCTGGAACCATATCTGTTGTCGTTCAGCTTTGGGTATATCATCTAGAACATTAGCCAATTCATTTTGCAAAATGTCCAAATAACGACCTGCGTTCAGAGCGTTTCGAAAAAAGAAAAGCCCAATTATTTTATCTTTATAAATTCCACACCACACATTTGTTTTGAATGAGTATTGATCGCGAGTTTTTATGGTAAAATCACTCAGCCACCTACAGTTTTGGGGATTAACTATACCGTTGGAACTAAACGTTGCTTCGTCCGAAAAGATAATACGGCCATCTTCTAAAATTCCTTGAATATCACAGTAGAATTCATAACGTCTGTCAAAATTTTTTGATTTTAAAGGACGAAGAAGCTGTGTCGTATATGGACGAAACCTATTCCTTTCATATTTCTGACAGGATTTGGTAGCAAAGATGCTCTTTTTGGCAATAATTATTTAGGATGTTCAGTTGCAGAAAGCATTACCTGTAGCACGGTCTCGTCATTGGTAACATGTTTTTGATGCTTGTTGGTATATTTGTTAACATTTCCAAATGTTTTTAATTTATTTAATATTTTCCTCACTGTTGGACTGTTGAATATGTTTCTGGGGATGGTGGTGATTAAAGATGTCTGCAACGTCTCGAAAGATTATACTTGTCACCTACAATTTTCTCTTCTAAACTCAATGTTGGCGGCACATTTGTTTATTCGTTACTACACTGACGTTAGGTAAGAGAAATGTCACGGTCAGTGCAACCCCGATTCTAAACTATTCCGTTCATTTTTGTGTATTACACTAGAAAATTCATTAATCTGTTGGATATTACTTTATTGTTATGTATTTACATCCATTACTAAAATGTTACAGATCAACGATTAACGATTTAGTATGATCCACTGTTTAATTTGTAACAAAAAATTTTAATTTTATCAAAGTTTTTAAATATCCCTTTAATTTGGATTGCATTCTACATTGTTTTATTAACCTTAATGCTATAAATATTAAATATACCTTGAAGTACTTTTGGTTGCCTACACTTTTATACAAAACACCTTTTATTTTTGCAATTTGCATTACAATTTATTATCTTTTTACATTTGGCTATTCAAAATTTATTATCTCTTACATTTTAATACACATTTGGCTAGTTTATAGATAACACTCTTTCTTTTTACATAAAAGTTTTTTGATTGAGTTAACTTTGGTGTTTGGTTGCTGAAACATTCCTATATAAGTTTCTGATCAATTTTCAATCTTCAATCTTTCAAAAGGAATTGTTTCACAAAGAAAATAAAGTTTCTACTTGAGAGTGCTGAGTATTCATTGTTTTCTTCGCATATTGCGGTTTTAAAAATATACCATTCATACAAGTTATCACTAACAGCTCGCCTTCCATCTTAGAGATATATGAATCTATTATTTTGTGGTCTTCTCTAGTGCTTCGAACTTTCCATTGAACTTTCCGCGGACCACGTAGTTGCATTTTCAGTTATTTTTGTTCTGGTTCTTGTCGTTACCGTTCCAGATGTGTTTAAACTAAAAGAAGTTTAAGAGTATAACATCTGTACTTGAATATATTGTAACTTACCTAGAAATTCCATCTTCATATATCTTTGGTTCACCTCGTAGAAAAATAATTTAAGTAGAATATTATCATTGTATAAATCAACAAGGTCAGGCGTTTTTAATCATAATTTTCACCCCTATAACCTTCGTTTCGTTCTGCTCCTCTCCTTAATACTAAAATAAGAAAAACTACTGAAATCCCTTTTTCTGCCTGCTCTTTCTTTGTTTTTTTGTTTGCAATCTATAACCGTAATTTTTAAAAATAGTGTATTACTTTATCACTAAATTACTTACTTTTTCATTAGGTCTTTACTTTAATTAATTTATATGTGAATCGTTCTTTTAACGACTGTTTTGTAAACAGCTGTTGGCCATATGTTTATCACTTAATGTTTGTGACGTATTAACTATCTAACAAATCTGCACACACTAGTTTAGCTTTAGATATTTTCCATAACAAGTATTTCTGAATTGAAATTATTCATTTAGCATACTAACTTTTTACGATTAAAATATAAAACACCTGCTTTCCTTAGGAAGGCTTTTCGAAATCGTATCTACGTTATGTATTTATAAATTTACTATTGTTTAATTCGTACTTACCTCATTTTGGACCTTAATTTCCAATTTATTTGTCTTTTGTTAGAATTTATTTATTTTGAAACACGTTTTATTTTTATATGTATTCTTTTTATGTGATTTAATAATTGTAGGATGAATTTTTATTCTCACTTCTTTCTTTTTATACGCTTTTCGCATCGTTATTAGACTATTTACGGTATATTTTACTCACCTTTATCTAGCAATTTTTGATCTAAAGTCTGAGAATTTTAATCGTAGTGTATACTTACCTTTTACTGCTTCCTTAGCTGTAAATTAATATATCTAATAATTTATTAGTATGATAATGAAATTGACTTGAATTATTAATCGTAGTAAGTATATGAAATCTACACATAATTTAGTTATTAATTCTCAACTGCTTCCATAGATTTTTAACATTTGAATAATAAATTAAGATTATAATTATTAGTTTGAATATATATTGATATATATATATTAATAATAATAATAATTATATATATATATATATATATATATATATATATATATCACGTGTTTTACAAACAGGATTTGCAAAATTTAATTTAAAATTGAAGTCAAAAAATTCGTATTGGACTTTTTCAATTTGTGGACATCCTGTACATTCGATGTCAAAAGTAAATAGCTGAATATGATTGTTTTCGAAAGCAGGGATTTTTATAAAGGATAACTTTTTTCGTAAAACGTATAATAAAGTTTTCCATATATATAAGCTGTACAATTTATTGCGGCACGTGTACCTAATATCGTTCGAATAATCTTCTTTGTTATACGTCTGTAGCTACGTCACCAAAATTAACCAATTTTCTTTTTGTTTCCTCTATGATGTAGAAAGGACGCAAAATTACGGATCCGCACATTTAATGGGTGTTCCAATAGGAACTTCGGGATTTTAGTTTAGCGCCATTTTTTAACGACGTAACCTAGACATTGTTTATTTCGCATGTGTCATCTAGATACACGGCAATTTAATTATGGATCGTTTTACGGTTCAAGAACTTATCAGAATTTTGTAAACTTACTACGAAAATTCCCATTCGAAACTTCGTTTATTGTTTGGGCGGAATCATATGCCAAGTGACAATGCAATTCGCAATCTTATTCGCAAATTTGAGGTTACCGGGTTGGTTGTTGATGTAAAGGTGCCAGTGCGGCCACCTAGTGACCGATCCAATGAAAATATCGCTACAGTACGTGCACATGTTGGCGAACATCCCACAACCTCAATTCCTCGTCGATCTCAACAAGTGAACATAACGAAAAGCTCAATGCAACCAATTTTTACCAAAGATTTGGCCTTGCACGCATATAAAATTCAACTAATTCAAGCGTTACAGGCACCAGATCACGGCCAACGCCAAGCGTAATTTTGTGTTAGAAGTGAGAAATAATGCAAATTTTTGTAATAAAATTATCTTCTCAGACGACGCTGATTTTCCCCTTGGAGGTTACGTGAATAAGTAAAATTGTAGGATTTGGGGAAGTGAAAACTCGAGTGATTGCAGAAAAACCTTTACATTCTTTGCGAGTAAACTGTATGGTGTGCATTGTGGGCTGGGTTGTAGGGCCATTTTTTCATGAAAATGACGCTGGTGAAACGGTAACGGTTAATGGCGAGCGTTACCGCAGTATGATAAGAAACTTTTTATGGCCCCAATTGAATAATATGGACTTAAACAATACGTTCTTTCAACAAGATGGGGCCAGGTGTCATACGGCGACGGAAACTTTGGAACTGTTACGGACACGATTTCCCGGCCGCGTCATTTCTCGCAATGGCGATGTTCACTGGCCTGCTAGATCGTGCGATCTAACTCCGCTCGACTTTTTCCTATGGGGTTTCCTCAAGTACAAAGTCTATTCTACCAATCCCCAGACGATGAATGACCAGAAGCACAACATTTCCGAAGTTATTGGTGAAATTGATCCGTAATTATGCCAAAAGGTTATTGACAATTTTAGGATGGTCATCTGTAGAAACAGTCGATGAGGACATTTGGAGAATATTATTTTTAAAACATAACTGCCATACCTCTACATTTTGATAATATAAATAAGCATGGCATTTTTATTACTTTTATTACTTTTATTTAAAAACAAAATCCCGAAGTTCCTATTGGGACACCCTTTATATGTGCAAAGGTGCGAAATGTTCATTAACCAACCATTGTAAAATAGCATTTGTAAAAATTGTGGTGTATGTAAAAGCAAGTTAACAAATTCAAAAACGTTAGAAAATTATTTGTTTCTAATATGTTAAAAGCCAGGAAACAATTTAAAAATGTTATTATAAGATTTTGTTATGAACGAATAAGTTCAAGGTAAATATGTAATTAAAAATTATTATTAATTTTATTAAATACTCGAGGTAAACTTTTTATTTATGTATTTAATAAAATTAATAATTTAAAAATGTGTTCGTTTTGGCCCACCATGGACAAGTATATGACCACCATTTCATTAAATTATATTTTAACGAAACGCAATTTAAACTTGAGTTGATTATGTGCGGAACTAAATTAATCAAGATGGTTAAAGACATTAATTTTTTGGAGTCCCTGAATTATTCTCGAATTGTTGTTGCAAAATTATCAATTGCATATATTTTTGTTTAATATGCAGAAAATCGGAATTGGGATTAATAAATGGAAAGTTATATTAAATTAAAAATACATTTTTGAACCGAAAACACGCCGACAGTTCCCGAACAAACCAGAGCGCGTGTGACGTCACAATGTTTATTTTTACTCATCGTAGCATACAGCTGATACAGTGTTTTAACTTTTAATCGATTAAATCTTGTTATATATTGACCAATATATCAAAACAAGTTACAAGTTATCGTGCTTCCTTCGTACCATTATGTATGAATACTACAAAAACAACTCCCCAAAAAATGTTTTCAAATGTTCCAGAAGATGTTAAACGTCGAAATAAATGGTTTCAAGCAGTGCGACGACCTAATCCCAAAATTCCATAATGAAAGTTTTTAACTAAACTCCAGAATCATAACTTTTAAAAATCATAGCATCAAAAAAATTTTGATGAATAATTTAAAACGATTAAATAATAAATTTGTGTACGGTTATTGAATGGTTTCGGTTTAATTTAGTATTTTATATTTTAATCACGCGCTAGGTTATGTACTATACGAAATTGAAATTTTAAAAGTGTATATAATGGTGGTTCTTCCGTTATTATAATGTCATCTAAATAATAATTCTCATGATTTGATGTTTTTTTTGCTGAAAGAAGACATGGAGAATTATATTTGCTATACTATAATGGGAAGTAGAGCAAAAATTAAAGTTGATGTAGTACCGCACAAGTTTAGTTGTCAACCTAACCGTAAACTTTATCACACATGATTAAACGAAAGTAGCTATTATAAATAATTTTTTTGCACTAAATTTCGGATATTTTTAGTCAATTTACATGTAGAAGCCGTTGACACTGTCCTATTGAGAATTAATTTAACATTATGACGTCACAAATGTGGCAACCAATCGTGGCGCGTTTGTACTCGCGTGATTCTTTTTAAAATTTTATCAATTTTAAATTATATATACAGGTATGGAAAAATATTATTGCGGGTCTAACTTATAATAAGTATAACAAAGACAGTACAATCAGTTCACGTGCTAAGTGAGATAGAATTTACAACAAACTAAAAGCGCTGATGCCATACATGCGTCTTTTGAGTAGGCTAGTATCAATGGCACATTTAATTGCTATTGTCAACGAGAATTGAAAATCAGTGTTTTTGCAAGTCCGACACAATACTCATGTATTGCACTGAAGAAAAAATACAGATTATTAAGTGGTATTATTCACGAAGAAATAATGGGCAGGTTTGCTTTTTCCTTTGAAAACAGGTCATTTCCATCAGAAAGTACGATTATGCGTACTGTTTGTAAATTTGAAAGATGTGGATGTTTAAATAATTGTAGAAAATGCAGTAGCATTGATGGTAATGATGGTGCGCATCCTGGTTATAACTTAAACGAAGAGCGCGAACTCCAAGAAATTGCAGTGTGTAGTTTAGCAGAAACTAATTTTCTGTGCAATAGTACAAAAATTGAAATGAATATTGAACCAAGAACAGTTCGTAATATCTTGAAAAGGAATAAATACCGTTACTATAAGTTGCAAACTACACAAGAAATTTTTCCAGAAGATCATCGAAAGCGTATGGAATTTTGTGAAGATATGATGAATCGGGCTAATGAAAACGAAAGATTTATTGAAAATAAAGTGTTCTTTTAACTTACATGGCCATAATCCGTCTGTCGTTGTTGGTTACTCTCGGGAAAACAAACACATTAGTATTCCTTACCGGACACAATGCCCCCAAAAAGTTAATGTGTGGGCAGGAATTTTACGCGATTCCATAATTGGTCCATTTTTTATCAACGGAAACTTGAATGCGTACAAATATTTAGAACTGTTGAGAAATCAGATAGTTCCAGCTATTCAACGCGCCAATATAAATTTTGATGACATTTGGCATCAAGAAGATGGCCGTCCTGCTCATACTGCAGTAAGAGTTCAACAGTTTTTGAAAACTACGTTCCCTAACCGTATTATTAGTAGAAAAGGTACTATTAAATACCGTACTCGCTCACCTGATATCGCGCCGAACGATTTTTTTGTTTAGGGATACGTACCCTAGCAAATTTATGGGCACAGGCATGAACGTGCTAATAATTTGGACGAACTTCGTGCCAAAATTACAGACTCTTTAAACAGCATCACCCAAGAAATGTTAGAAAACACCCGAACTCAATTTTATCACAGATTGGGTTACTGCCTTGCGCAAGGTGGAGGTCTTTTCGAAAATCTTATAAAGTAGAGTTTTGAAAAAAGTGTATTCTGTTCATTTTCAAAAATAGTTGGTTTTTCAATAAGAATTATAATGCTAAAGTTAAGCCTTAAACTTAAGTTATACTATCAATATAAATGTTAATCTTCTTGTTTGTAGCTCTCATAAGTTTCTTCTTGGTTTTTCTTATGAGTAGTAATCGAACCATGTTATAAATTCGCAATTACAATAAACTTCGATGTTTGAGGTATTATCATTTAATGTTTAAGTGTAAAGTATTTAATGTTGAAGCTAGATTGAAGGAGACTTAAGTAGTTCATATTTTGTGCCTACATGCAAATATGTACAAGTGGCAACATCGGTAAAGTTATGTCTCTCTCACACTCATATAATGCTTGTTGGGTTTCTTTCTAGCTTATTATAAGTCAGAACCGCAACAATGTTTTTCCATACCTGTATATAAAAAATAATGGATACATTTTTTTTCAATAACCAAATTATCTAGGACGGTATCCAGATATTAAATATTGGATTTCAGAAGTAATGAAGAAGAAGGATAGAAATAAATGTATAAAATGGTATATTGAAAATAACGTTTCATATACAACAGGAAAACGATTGGATTAATTCCTAAACAGGGTTAGTGTTATAGAGATAATCAACAATCAAGAATAGCTATAGGGTGGTTATTATGGGATAAAAATGAACGCAATATTAGATTATATGCGCTGGTAAACAAAAAGGAATATAATTAGGGAGCTTACCTGTGCAGAATCAAACCAAGTATTTGAGGAGATAGGGTGTTAAAACTATAGATATATTTTAATGATATTTGCTCAATTATAATTTATGTAAGTTACAAGGAATAACATTAATGGGATTTCCATATGAAAGTGAAAACTTTTACTATTTACGTTCATAATTTAAAATATTTATCTTTAAAATACACGACTTTTGCCCAAAAGGGTAAGTATTTTTAATTACAATTTCCATATATCTTTAAAATATTCGGTGATAGAGAAAGAAAATACGGCTAAGGTTGACGGTGGTAATATAGTAAAACATGGTTATCATTTCTTGAAGTTAAGATTTGTATTTTACATTGTAATGTGAAATGTCTTCAGCAGTAAAATTTCAAAGCTGTTTTCATCACAATATAAAATACACGCCGAGATTTACTACGTTCCATAAATATACAATGTTGCATTGTAATTTATTATATTGCTAATGACAGAACCGCTTTTGACTGTGTAACTTATGAGTGTAATATTTCAGTGTTATGTACTTTTATTGCTGATTTAAAAATCGTGTTAATAGAAAATATGTTTCTTGTTAATTGCTTTTTTACATTACATGTTTAATGAGACTAAACGGATATTTATTTGTATTTTGTAGGTATACATTTCCTAATACAGGGCGTCTCATTATATTCTGACCGATTTTAAACTTTAAAGTACCGTTACAAAGTAAAAGTATGTGGCTCTTAGGATATTTCTAAATGCACAGAGTGTCCTATTTAAAAAATAACATCTATTGGCTTCTGAAAACACGCCACTTTTATAGCCGGTAAACCGGAAGTAGGCCATTTATATAAATGTGTCACAACAAAACTTACTGTAATTTTAAACCTAACTGTGAAAACCGCATCTCATTATCTAGAACGGTTTGGAAGATATAAACTTTTAAAAACTGTCAGAATATAATGAGACACCCTGTATACAGTATATTATCTTTTTTCTAAGGCTTAGTTAAAAACACAATATAATCACTATTTCGATTATTTTACGAATTTACTTTATTAAATAATGAAAAGCTCTGTCTTGAGATATGTAGTTAGATAATGTGATGTCTGCTGGTCGTCCGTTCATGTGGATGTGGAGATGGTCTCGCACGTCATGAATACTGAGTTGCGCGTCGGAAATATTCGGAATTTGACGAAGATGGTAAATAAATTTCGATTAAAAATATCAGCTGGAACCATAATGTCAAGGCTTAGTTTAATTAAAAAAAAACTTATTGTTTAGAATGGCTCTAATAAAGTTTTTTTTACAAAAGACAAGTGTATTTTTAGGAATCTTTGGCGACCAGCGATGATTAACACAGCAAATAATTTGGACATATTTCGCTCCAAATGATCACCAATCTCGTAAACGCGTAACATTTAATTCTGACCCTTTGAGGTAATGCGTTTGAACGTTCACTAACGAATTTAGTGAATAAATATTTTTGGCATCATTGGCCCCAAATGTTGACCAACACGGTAAGACCATATACCAAGGTTTTGCGAAAAAAGTTTGCGCATTAAGTAAAAAAAGTAAAAAGTTTGGCCCAAAATAATTACTAATAACGTAAAATTATAATGAAAATAGATTTCTCTCTTACATATACAGTTTCCCTGACTCGACCTCGGAATAGGTGTAACGAGTCAAAAACTCATCGAATGACAAAATGACAAATAATTTTTGTTTTAATGCTGTTACGCGCATAGTTTGAAAAAGCACAAAGAAGCGCAAAGACAAAGTTTTCTAGATTATCTAAATAAATTCAGATTTATGGTATCACATGTAATTATTTCAATTTAAAATTAACCTCGAAACGGCCCTGTCCATATATTTAATAAATTTAAAGAAATTACACGAAACTGAAAGTATTTATGTTACATCTCGACCGGTTCGTTATTTAAAAACCTATAACATTTAGTAATAATAACTATATCTTTAATAGATTATATTCCACATTTACAGAAATTAAAATAGGTTAGCCGGATTTTTCAAAATTGTAATGAATACAATTGTTTCAACAATACTTTGACAATTTAAAGTTATCAGGTTAACTCGGCTTAATGTTGGTAAATGTCTAGTATTAAACAATGTTTAAAATAATATCGTCGAGCTATATTATAATAATTATACAATTTAGTACGGTTTCTTTTAGTGTTACAGGTCAAATACTTATTATAGCATCAGCCCGTAAAGACAATGTGCGCGCACGGCGTAGCTCAGTGGTATAGGCGGGGTTCTTACTTAATGTCAAAAAGGCGCCACCTGTTAAATACGGGAAAACATCATGAACTAGATCTTAATAATGGTCTAACAGGAAACCATCATCTTCACTCAAAATAAAATACTTTCTTGCCTGAAAATTCTACTCCAAAAATATTTACGCAAAGTTAACGCAAACTATCTCCAACTAAAATTTATGTCAACCAGATCAGAACGACTAATTATCTATCAAATTATTACGTTAAGGCTTGAATTAAATAATAAAACAACAAAAAAATCATCATCGTCAAGTTATGTAAGTCTACAATTGCGCTAAAACCAGTAAATCACTCAATAACTGGATGCAATCCAAAACATCTAAACTTTTAAATTTTGAATAAACATAGTAATGCGAACATTGTTCGAAAAGATTAAGGTTACAAATGTGTACACTCAAAAAAAAAATAACGCTCACTTAATAAACACTATACATATATCAAATTTAATAAGAATTAAAATAAACAATTGGTATTTTGTTCGAAACACATTGAACATAATAAAATACTTACCTTTTTTGGGATTTTTTAATGGTGTACTTTAAATTATACAATCTAAACGTTTCGATAACACTTACAGTTATCTTCGTCAGTAGTAATCTTTGTTAAAAATTGTTAAAGATGTAGTAAACAATTTTGTCAAATTTGAAAAATTAAAACATAAACATTTATGTTTATGTTTGAAAAATTGTTTACTACATCTTTAACAGTTTTTAACAAACATTACTACTGACGAAGATAACTGTAAGTGTTACAACTTTAGATGTAAATTAATACACATTAAATCTAAAAAATAAGTATTATTAGATAATAATTTACATTTTCACATTGAACATAATTTTGTATCTAATAAAACTGATGTAAATTGAGTCTTTCTACGCTTAGATAACCCTAATTTACTTACTTTATGTAACTTAAAACTTTAAATTACCGCAAAAATAAAACAGCACAATAATAATTTTCTTGAACACTGAAATTTACAAACAATAATATGAAAAAGTCAATTACGATTGGATACGCTTTTTGCACAAATTTGAAATTTAGACGTTATTTAGATAAACTTCTACAAAGGCATATTCATTTATTAACGTCACCGACAAATGTAAATTCAGCAAAAATATGTAGTTATCTTCACAAGCACCAAAATAATCAATCGAACTTCCTTTTCTTTTGCACAATAGCACGGCAATGGACCTTTTGATATTTAATCGACATGAACCAATATCTCCTTTAGAATTATCTTTAGGCCAACTTCATTAAGGGAAGATTTTAAACCAAAGACGATTCGCTACGATCATTTATTCATCTGGTTGACGATAATATATACACAAACATAACTTTATTTACTTAAAACGTCATTATATACAGCAAATTTGTTCTTTATCATGGCCAGCTATGCACTCGAAACAAACACATTATAACCGGAACCTCTTTACCAATAACATGCCAGAAAGGCGGTATTCATCCAAAAGAAATAAGGTTCGCACTAGCAGTAAACACGTAACCACATTCTTTAAACTCAAAACTGTCAATCACTGCCAACGATCTACGATACAATATTATTTTACCGAGATGGGCGAGTCTAATCAATATCCCCCTTAAACGGTTAACAGGGAATCTACCCCAATGAAAGCTCTTTCACCACAGTACAGGCGTAAGAAGATTCCATGTGCTTCCAACACACATTGCGAGTACGCGGCCGGACCGGCGATAACGGGAGTCTGCTTCACTACCTCTCTAACAAGACTGTCTTCAACATCATCCAGAATTCGCCACCTTGGATTTGAATCCCCTTATATCTTAATTAGCCAATTACACAGCTTCGTTACTTTAAATTAACATACGCGCGAAAAACGGTAGCCCCTCAGCACTAAATCGGAAAAGAATTGCATCATCACTGAAATATGATCTGTAAAATATTTATCGAAAGCAAAGGTGGCAGATTGTCGGCTACAATTTAAATTCGCAAAAGATGTACCACGCAATGTAATAATTTAATATAAACTACAGCGGATTTTCAAATTCAACAAAGTTAGACCGCTTACGCCAAAATTTATTCACATGTTACAAGAAGGTGACGATTTGAAGATAGAATTTTATTTATGGGTTGAGGAACAACGAAAATTTTTATCTTAACGTTATATCTCCGAATGAAGCGTCTTTCACAACAAACAGAATTGTATGTCCCCAAAGTAGCAGATACTGGTCTCTTACTTATCCAACTTTTCGAATATTATTTGTATAACTTTAAAGTAAGCGACAGGAGGTCGAAAGATCAGTGTCGGATGAAAATCAGTTTAGGCTATGCGACTTTTCGTTAAAGTAACATGCAACATATTTTCCTTTAATTTTAGATTTTACCAATAAAATTTCTAAATTAAAAGTATTAGGTCAGTTACCGTAAAAAAATTAGTACCACCCACTATACGTCAAGCAGTAAGTAAATAATAGCGCCAACAGTACGAAGTAAGGTTAAAGAATAAATAAGAATAATTTAATAAGTTGCCGTTTTACCTACCAACCTTAAACAAACATAGCTAATCACTAGTTGTGTTTACGTGTTTTTTTAATTTTTATTAAACTTCTAGAATTATTGAACCGAGCATATATATTTAATTCTTTATAGCTTATACATTTATTAAGATTTTTTACTACGGTTGCGCACTACTTTACGGCTTAAGATCTGGTTTTTGTCATTAATATATATATATATATATATATATATATATATATATATATATATATATATATACACACACACACACATTGAATTGGTGTTTCGGGTGCTGGCCCGCGTTAGTTTTATAGTAGCCTCTAAGAGACTGTTTACTCGACGTTTCGGCAAGATCCCACGTACACGCACGCACACACACACACACACACACACACACACAAGTGAGTGTTTACTCGACGATTCGGCAAGATGCCACTTGCCATCTTCAGGATACGTTTAACTTTCGGCTGCTGCTTCTTGTTACTCGTATTGAACTGACTCCTTTTGGTTGAGGTTCCGTGTTATGTAGTGTTTCGAGTCGCTGGTTACGTGCTTGGTTGCGTGTCCTTTGATGCACTTTCACTTTCTCTACTTTCGTTTTCATTTGTCGTCGTGTTTGAATGTGTTGTTTTTGTGTTTATCCATTAGAATTGGTTTTTATGTTGTCGGTAATCTTGATCCATCAGCCCTGGTATTGAGGTTGTCTATGTGCTTCTCTGTTTCGGTAGCCGCTCTGATGATGCGAGATTCGTAATGTTCTATACTAGCTAACGGTGTGGTGTTTTAAAATTAAATTTATTGGCCTGATGCTTGTACATGTTGTGCCAAAAATGAGGTAATTTGGCTCTTTTTAACAGTATTAATTTTGTTCTTCTCTTCTTGCACTCATCTTCCTGTTTGTTTGTCCGATATATACCGAAGCACATCCGCCACATGGAATTCGGTGTACTCCTTGCCCTTTTAGGTTTATTTGTTCCTTAGGAATGTTTAGCATCGTGTCGCTCTTCCTTGCTGGTTTAAATATTTTGTGTTTCTGTAGTATCTTGCGTATTTTATCGTTTATTCCTTTTATGTACGGTAGATATGCTATTGTTGCAGGTTCTTGTTTTCTGGTTGACCTGTGTTGTCTAGTTTTCTCGGATTTATTGCTCTTTGTATGTCCCGTTCCTTGAATCCATGTTGGCGTAGGGATCTGCTTACTTGGTTTATCTCTGCTTGTCTGTGGTCCTTGTCAATTTGCGTTTTAGAGCGGTGTATTAACGTTTTTAATACAAACTGTTCTTGTGCTGGATGATGGTGTAAGTCTGCTTGAAAATATTGATCCGAGTGTGGCGGTTTCCGGTACCTTTGTCACTTCCTTTGTAGGAAAAACATCAACAATGGTGATGGACAGAACCTAATACCACCGGAAAAAGGAAGATCTGCTGGAAGACATAATTTAACAACCAATTGTGACAGACCCAACGACGTACTTGTAGAAAACAAGTAGGAAGAAAATATCACCTATTGAACTACAAGAACTACAAAAAATGTTAATTCCGAGAAAAAAATCATGACCATGTCCAAAAATATATGGACTACCTAAAGTACATAAAGATGGATCTCCTCTGCGACCTATCGTGAGCTCAATACGGTCACCACTGCAATCGCTAGTTAAATACCTAGCAAAAGCGTTGCAACCTTACGCCAACCAAGTGAAGTCCTACGTGAAGAATGCAGAACATTTCATTGAAATACTCAAACAACAAACAGGAGATATACTCGCAAGCTTTGACGTAGTGTCACTCTTTACGAATATACCAGCAGAAGAGGCGCTAAATATCATATCACGGAAATATAAACGAGTAGAACATACCATAAACTTGAGCATACACTGCCTGAGAAATACATATTTTACCTACAATAGACAAAAATACAAACAAAAGCAAGAAGCACCAATGGGATCGGCACTATCACCAATTTTTGCTAATCTGTACATGGAGGAATTTGAAGAAGAAGCACTCAGAACGGCCACCCACAAACCAAACCTGTGTCTGAGATACGTCGATGACACTTTTGTCATGTGGAAGCATGGCAAAGAAAACTTATATAGATTTCTGGAACATTTCAACCAGAGGAATAAAAACATACAGTTCACGATGGAGCTAGAAAAAGATAATCAATTACCATTTCTGTAGGTATTGATGAAAAGGGACAGCGATCGATTTGGTCATATCATATACCGGAAACCGACACACTCGGATCGACATCGGCAGACTGGCACCATCATCCAGCACAAGCACATGAATACCAGGGATGATGGATCAAGATTATCGACAACATGTAAACCAATTCTAATGGATAAACACACAAAAACAACACACGACGACAAACGAAAGCGAAAGTAGCGAAAGGGAAAGTGCAACGAAAGAAAACAACAAAAAAGAAAGTAAAGTAAGTGAAAGCCCAACAAGGGGACCAAAAACACGCAATCAAGCACGTAACCAGCGACTTAGAACACTATATGACACGGAATCTGAACCAAAAGGAGTCAGTTCAGTACGAGCAACACGAAGCAGCAGCCGAAAGTTAAACGTATCCTGAAGATGGCAAGTGGCATCTTGCCGAATCGTCGAGTAAACACTCTCTTGTGTATGTGTGTGTGTGTGTGTGTGTGTGTGTGTGTGTGTGTGTGTGTGTGTGTGTGTGTGTGTGTGTGTGTGTGTGCGTGCTGGTGCGTGTGTGTCGTGCGTGTGTATGTGTTGTGTGTGTGTGTGTGCGTGTATATATATATATATATATATATATATATATATATATATATATATATATTTTGTATATTTTGGTTTAAATTAATTTTTTGTATAATTTAATTTTATATAAAGAGAAATTGTTTTAAAAAACACCAACCGCGTTTCAACAGTTACGCTATCATCATCAGCGGTCGACTAGGGCTGACTAAAGAAAATTTCTAATATGTACATACCATCAGCGAGTAACGCTTCATTGCTTATCTGGTGAAAGTTAATTAGTACTGAGTAGCCTAAAGATCCTTGATCGGCATTATTCATTAGGATTTGTTCCTTTTTGAATATCTCTAAACTTTCATAACACTCAAGTTCGTGCTTATTACTAACATGTTTGATTAAGGATACCTTATCTACTACATGATTTTTATCAAACATATGTAGGGCGAATAATGGCGATCAAGGACCTTTAGGCTACTCAGTACTTATTAACTTTCACAACTTTCACTTTCACGAGATAAGCTGATGATGATAGCGTAGCTATTGAAACGCGTTCGGTATTTTTTAATTTTGTGCGATACGTGGGTGTATTTTGTTTTTTACAGATCCTGTCATATTTCCAGTGTTTAGATTTTTCAAGAAATTGTTGTTTTATATATATATATATATATATATATATATATATATATATATATATATATATATATGATATATATATATATATATATATATATATATATATATATATATATATATATATACAGTTGAGCCAGTTTTTGTAGAGAAACTTTAACAGGAGATAGAACACATGTTTCTAAAAAGAAAAGTTCCTATAAACATATGTCGTAGAAGGCTTCGTTTCCGAGATACAACTCATAAACTCATAAACGAATGCTTAGATTTTTTCATGTTGGGGGGATAATGTCTATTAATTAAGGGGCATAAAACAAGCGATAAGAATGTTCACAAACTTGCACAGTGGCAGAGTGGAGGGGGTGCTCAACCCTTTTCATAAACAGAACTTCTACGCCAATGACTATTTTTTAAAAAAACTGTTATTTTCATTATCTACATACAGTTTAACAAAAATAATGCACCTTCTTCTGTTTCGAAATTCCTCTGCGTTTTCGAGTTATTTTGCTTTTTAGTGTTTGATGTGGTACTAAGTTATGTGCTTTATGTGAATAATTGAATATAAAGTTTTTAATAAAAAAGATATAATAAAACATTTAGAGCCATTTTAGTACCTAACGATCGTTTCTTTAAAATTTCAAATACATTTTCATTTATAAATAGGTACGTTATCGGTTTTTTTTAGTATCCATTATTATCCTCGTATAAAAAGAAATGCATAATTATTATTGTTATGCGGTCAATACTTTCTGTATAATTATGTATGTATCAATTTCGCCATAAACATGTATGTAGTTTTTAAGTGAGATTCTAATAAGTTGTAGACCGCTGCTCACTTGCTCTCATTAAAGAGCCGCCACTGTATCAAGCCATACTCAAATACAAGACTTTTGTAAATTGAAATCTGTTTAGCACACTAATTTTAACAACCCTTATTTATTATTGTAACAATACTTAATTAATAATTGTAAAATTAATAAGAATTCTTAGCAATAACGATTTATAAATAAATAACAATAACACTAGTATAATAAAATTATTTTTTATTAAAAACTTTATATTCAATTGTTCACATAAAGCACATTACTTAACTTAGTACCACATCAAACACTAAAAAGCAAAATAACTCGGAAACGCACAGGAATTTCGAAACAGAAGAAGGTACATTATTTTTGTTAAACTGTATGTAGATAATGAAAATAACAGTTTTTTTAATAAATAGTCATTGGTGTAGAAGTTCTGTTTATGAAAGGGGTTGAGCACCCCCTCCACTCCGCCACTGTGAACATTCTTATCGCTTGTTTTATGCCCCTTAATTAATAGACATTATCCTCCCAACATGAAAAAATCTAAGCATTCGTTTATGAGTTATAATGAAAATTTGAGAAAAAAAAATTATATTCAACACCCTGTATCTCGGAAACGAAGCCTTCTACGACATATGTTTATAGGAACTTTTCTTTTTAGAAACATGTGTTCTATCTCCTGTTAAAGATTGTCTACAAAAAACTGACTCATCCTGTATATATATACAGGGTGTGGCGCGAAGAGTTTTGATTAAAAGTAATGGCGGATACAGTTATGTTAAAAGTCTGAAATTATGAAGCTGTAGGTTTTGGATGACGCTGAGTTCAAATAGAATATTGTCCTGAATGTGTCACTTCCGGTTATACCGGAAGTAGACGGCAACTTTGTTATTTTAAATGGAACCTAATATTTTTTATTTTATTTTCGAATTCTACATGAAATTCTAGATAAAATTTGTGCACAATTTCCTATACCAAAAATGAAGTATTTTCGAGATATTTCGATTTTTTTTTAAATTTTGAAAAAATCCTAGTCCACATTGAATAACGATATCTCCATTAATAACGAAGCTAGTGACGTGAAATTGTAACCAATAAACAACAAGCGCTTTCCCGTTAACTCCATATATCCATCTCATTGATATTTCATACAGGGTGTTTTAAACTGAGCCGCCAACATGCACAATTTAAATCATTTATAAGTTCCTTACTTTAAATATAACACCCTGTATTTTATTACATTTTCCGCTGTATTTTTTAAAGCCAATTCCCTATACCTAAATCTAACCACTTTTGAGATATTTCTTTATCTCAGTTAAAACATAACACCGCTTAATTATTTCAACATTAGTAAAGGGTAGGCCATGATTTCTATTATTTAAGGTGATATTTTGTTATTTTTTCATAAGTTATTAATTCTGAAAAGTAACCAACAGCCTGAAAGGATTATTAATTGTGGATATCGTTAAAAACGTTGGCTAGGTATTTTGTATTAATTTAATTAGATAACTTACAAACAAAAATAACTAAATGTATTATTAAACAAATAAAGTTTTATAATAAGTGTTCAAAATTAGCACCATCTACTTCTAAACATTTATGAATCCTTTTCATTAAGTTATGTCTTGTAATTCTGGAAATACGGTCGGATGTTAAAGTATTGAAAGCAAGTAAGACTCTCTGCATCATATCTTCCTTTGTCGTAACAGGTTTGGAAAATACCTGATTTTTAATGTAACCCCAAATACCAAAATCTAGAGCCAAATCAGGAGAGCGAGCTGGCCAACGAAACGTACCCTGATTGGCAATCCATCTATCATCAAACATGTCGTAAAGATGCTGAGCAACATGCCCAAAGTTATGAGGAGGTGCTCCATCTTGCTGATACCAAGCTGAAGCCGCCTCTCCATTTCTTAAAGTATGTAACGCCGGTCGTATGGCTTCTTCTAAAATGTGGCAATATCTTGTACCATTTAAATTTTCATCATAAAATGTTAATGCTAAAATTTTATCGTCTTTTATTGCACAAAAACATTAAAACTCCAACTATCTTGGAAATAACGTTCTCTACTAACATGTGGATTTTCATTAGACCAAAAATGGGAATTATGTCGATTAAATAATCCATTTTTGCTAAACTTTGCTTCATCACACCATATAACTTTTTTTATGAAGTTTTCATCCTCTTGGGTCTTCATTAAAAACCATTCACAGAATTCTACCCTTCGAGGAAGATCACCTAATTGTAAGTGTTGCACCAAATGATATGAAAATGGTTTCCATTTGTGTTTTTTTAAATGCGATGAATTGTTCTCGTCGACAAAGTAAGATCTCTCTCACAATCTCTAATGGAGGCATTTGGAGAGGCCGTAAAATAACCCAAAACATTAATTTCGTCACTGTCCACTAGTGGTTTATTTTTATTAATTTTTGTCTTCAATTGACCAAACTGACGGCAGTTTTTAAGCAATCTTCGTACAATAGCACCAGTTGCATTTGGTCGATTTGGATATCTTTTTACAAAAACACGGCAAGTCCGTTCAACAATTCTATTACACTCGCCGTAAATAATAATAAGATTTAAAAAATCATCATTAGTAAATCCTACATTTGCCATTATTTACTATGAAATACAAACTGGTAAATAAAACTGTCAAAACAACGTAAACAATTAACGTTCTAACTATCAAATCTTTGATAGCTAGGGCCTACCCTTACCTACCCTTACTAATGTTGAAATAATTAAGTATTGTTATGTTTTAACTAAGATAATGAAATATCTCAAAAGTGGTTGGATTTAGGTATAGGGAATACCGATATCAAACGAATTGGCTTAAAAAAATACAGCGGAAAATGTGATAAAATGCAGGGTGTTCTAATTAAAGTAAGCAACTTATAAATGATTTAAATTGTGCATGTTTGCGGCTAAGTTTAAAACACCCTGTATGAAATATCAATGAGAGGGATATATGGAGTTAACGGGCAAGCGATTGTTGTTTATTGTTTACAATTTCACGTCACTAGCTTCGTTATTAATGGAGATATCGTTATTCAATATGGACTAGGATTTTTTCAAAATTAAAAAAAAAATCGAAATATCTCGAAAATACTTCATTTTTGGTATAGGAGACATTGTGCACAAATTTTATCTAGAATTTCATGTAGAATTTTGAAAATAAAGAAAAATTAGGTTCCATTTAAAATAACAAAGTTGATGTCTACTTCCGGTATAACTGGAAGTGTCACATTCAGGGCAATATTATATTTGAACTCAGCGTCATCCAAAACCTACAGCTTCGTAATTTCAGATTTTTAACATAACTGTATCCGCCATTACTTTTAATCAAAACTCTTCGTGCCACACCGTATATATATATATATATATATATATATATATATATATATATATATATATATATATATATATATATATATATATATAATATCCGGAAAAATAAAATGAAATCTGTTTGTAATGAGGAATGACTGCTAAAGCAATTCATTGTGTTAAGCCATTTGATATCAACATCATAGACTCAGAAATTGTTGATGTTGCCAAATAAATTTTAATATTTTTCTTGGAGTTTAACGATCTAGGTCATTTAAAAAAATACTGCTCTGCCGTCTCATATACTTTTAGAGATCACATTAAAGGCTTAAAATAATTTCCGATTCCCTTGTATTCCTTTTATTGTTTTGTTGCAGAAGTTATGTAAAGGGCGCAATACTGTTAGTAGGTCACATTTTTTTTAATTGTAAAACAATTTTGTTTGCGTTAATTGTGTGCACTACCTAGCAAAAGACAGTTTTCAATCAAATACTGTGTGTATGCAGCGATTAAATTATCCACGTGTACAAAAAAAACCGTACGAGTCTTGCAACTGATGATATCAACGTGCCTCGTTTAGGTTATGTGCAAGCATGCAAAAAATGTAGTTTCTGGTACAGACCTTTGCCCTCGAAATCATAGGTAGTCGTCAAATCCTCAGAAACTGTTAGGTATATACTGATTTAATGTATTACAAAAGTAATTTGAAATGTGTTTTGTCTCGTATGTTTTTACCCCTAGATAGAGTCGCTGGAAATTCAAAACTTACTACACAGTACTCTATATTTCGCGTAGAGTAATGTTAGGTGTATAAATATGAATGAACTTGGTTATGATAAATTAAAAGATAAATTTATATACTATATGTAAATCACAAACTTGCTTTCCATCACTATAAGAATATATAACAAATTGGGGTAATATTCAAGGTATGAAACGTCTGCAAATGTAGATAATACATCTTACATTCTCACACGCAATGCGTTTCAAACTGGTAAATAACTGTAGCTCTTACTGGACATGCTTTTTAAAATTAGCAAAGTGGATGTTTTCTTCCTGAATAACCGGAAGTTCATCTCTTCTGAGTACATGTTTAAAAGAGATCGTGGTCTCCCATATAATGATGCAAATGTTTAAATCGCTATTGCAATTTTCCATATAAGTTTTTATGAATCCCTTACTGGGAATTAGGCTGTGTGGAAGTATAAGTAATCTTTCTGTGGGTAAGCATTAAGTATGGTCGGACGGTAGCACAGCATGTAGGGTATAAATGTACCAGTGAAATAGGTCAATGTCATAAAACTTAGGTTAAAGGATTTTACTTATTTGGTGTAAGCTCTAACACTGAAGTAGCGACTGGTAGGTTTCATGAATTTAAATTTTTTGGTAGCAGTAAAAGGTGTAATTTTTCAAAAGAGATGTTTTATAGGTTACATGGGCATCAATTTAAAAGCGATTGGAAGAAATGTTTGGTGTTTAATTGGAGGGGGGCATGGAAAACATGTCTTATAAATTGGCACCTACCATATTTTTGAGGCATTACATTAGATCCCCCGAGTTCTGATGCCGCAACAAAAAAGAATTCCCCAAGTATAAGGGCATATATCATTTCGTCTCTAGAATCTTTGCCTAATCGTTATCGGTATCTTTCACAGACACTCTATAAAATGTTGCGGTCTTAATAAAATTAGATATATCTCCTATTTTTAGAGCAATAACAACGAATAATGATTGCAACAGCATAAGTTGTAAATACAATAAATAATAAGTAATTCATTAATAAAATTACACATTTCTCCCATCGTGAATTGAATTTAAAATGTTTATTATATTTCAATAATATCTACGAACATTAGGTGCTTTGTTTTTGTCATTATCATTACAATCTAAAATAGCTGCATAGAGCATTTAGTACAAAATGCATGTTTAAGAAATTTAAATTCAATTGTAAAAATAGCTATTTGTGTATTAAGAGCGCAAAATGATATATTGTCGATTGAAAGAGACATCGACAATGAATTTGCGCTTGAATTACACACATGATTTTTTCTACAATCGAGGAGTTCACATATTTCCAAAAATTTATTTAATTTGATGAATGAAAAAAAATTTCCATTCAAGTGAAAGATGTCATTTACTCGTTGTCATTGGATACTCTGAGCAATGCATATTTGATTTATAGTTAATAATTGACAGTGTTTTTATTTAGTCGCTTATAAGCGACAAAGTGACATTCCTCGAAAAAGATGACTTTTGCGTTGTCAAATACGAGCGCAAATTTCTACTTTGGATATCGATTGCAGAAAAATATTATTTTCTTTCTTGTTTTTTAGTTAGGAACGATTGCAAATCTTTTAATTTTTTATCTTATTTAATTTATTTTATTGATACGATATGTTTATGTGTACTTAGATAATAATATTGTATGTATATTTCATTTTAGATGACACAGTTGGAGCGTTTCCAAATCTATGTTTGTGTTCATCTTAAAACTAGAACGTGTTGTAATTTTTATTAAAATATGCAAATTTCTATAATATAAACAACTGCATGTTCGAAACCGTATAAATTAATTAAACCTTATCTTTATGGTTCTAAATTGCATGCTAAAAGGTAACGTTACACGGTAAAGGCACTTAATTTCAGCGTAAAATGTATGCAATAATGAGGTAACAAGGTGTTAAATTGACAGGGTGCATAATTAAACATGGTAATTTTTTTTAAGTTGGAATTGTTATTGTTATTGACGGGGAATAATATATGCGTTCTTTTTTATATAAATTTTTATTATTCATTCATTACACAAATTATATATATATATATATATATATATATATATATATATATATATATGCCCAATTATCTCGTAAATTGTTAGTGTGAATTGTACAAAATTTGGGATAAGCCTGTTTTGGGATACGGAGATTCCAGATTTGACATTTGCAATGTTGCCAGATTTGCAGTTTCTCTTGTATTATTAGTCACTTTGGTTTTTTAAATACATTACCCTATATATGCAGTTATTAATGGAATCTCCTCTTCACTACAGGTTCAACTATATGTAACGCTTATGATTTTATGCAGTCTAGAAGGTCTTAAATACACAAAACAGAAGTCTGACAACGCCTAATTGGCTCAATAATTTTTTTGATACAAACTATTTTCAACTACGTTAAAACGTAACAAATGAAAGATTACAACATTTTTAACATAATGATTACTTACTCAAGTGTTCAAAATGTGCTCCATTTGTGAGTTGACAGTACCCTAATCGATGGTAGAATGCGTCTACCACATTTCTTTATGATTATCTAGAAATTAATTGAGATTCATCGATAATCCGTTGCCTTAGCTCTGCAAGACTTGCTGGTTTAGTTTTGTAAACAGAATGTTTCAAGTATCCCCAATACAAAGAATCTTTAGGATTGAAATCAAGTGAACGTAGATGTCATTCAATACTACCTCGTCTACCGGTCCATCGTCTGAGAAATAGCTCATCTAAATAACGCCGAAAATTTACACCAAAATGAGCTGGAGCTCCAACTTGCTGAAACCATGTCTGATTAAAATTGGCTCCAAACAAGTTTCTCAGTGTAGGTACAATTTCATTTCTAAGTAGAATTTCGTACTTATCTGATGTCAAATTACCTACGATAAAGCACGGCCCAATTAACTGAGCACCCACTATATCTGACCATACATTTAATTTTTGTGGTCTTTGAGTATGAATTTCACGCATCCAGTGTGGATTTACGTCACTTCAATACCTTAAATTATGTCGATTTACACTCCCACACAGTGTAAATGTTGCTTCGTCAGAAAAACATATGTTGTTAACGAAATTTCCGTCATTTTCAATCTTATCCATCATTAACCTCAGTAAACTCTAATCTACGGCGAAGTCATCTTCACTTAATTCTTGCAATAAATGAATTTTGTATGGTTGAAATGTATTCTTATGTAATACACGTAAGACTGAAGAATGATCTATATCGTATAATTGTGCAACCCTGCGTGAGGATGTATGTGAATCTTCAATGAAACTCTGCATTATATCTAAAGTTTTGTTGTCATTTATAACGGTTTTTGGTCTACCTGATCGGTTTCTATCTTTTACTCCTCCAGGGTCCTCAAAGCGCTTTACAGTTTTATTGTACCGTCGCCTTATGAATAGGAGAATGTCGAAATCACAGCATTTTATTGTATTTAAACATTTAAATTTCTTCAAATCTACATATTTTCCACTGCTTTATGTATTTGAGACCTTCTAGATTACATAAAATCATAAGTGTTACATATGGTTGAACTTGTATTGAAGAGGAGATTGCAATAATGACTGCATATCCAGGGTAATGTATTAAAAAAAGTGACTAATAATATCAGATAAACGGAAAATTTGGCAAGATTGTAAATCTCAAATCTGGAATCCCAAAATAGGCTTCTCCCAAATTTTGTACAATTCACTAATTATATATATATATATATATATATATATATATATATATATATATATATATATATATATATATATATATAATATATATACAGGGTGTTCTAAAAGTCCATCAGGAAACTCCGGGAGGAGATTCTACGAGCTAAAATAATAGCAGTTTGCAAGGAAATTTTGTTTCGGATTGTCATTTGTTTGCAAGTTACGGCTTGTTAAAGACCAATTTTTTTACTAACGATTCTGGTTTTACAACGTAGATAGTGGAATTACACGAACAAAGTATGACAGATTCTCATATTTTATAATAATAATACATTTTATTTGTCCAACAGAAACAAGTACCAATTACAGGACAAGCTGAAAAAAAAACTAAATACAAATACATAAACACCAATACAAGAGAAAATACTACACACATAACACAAGGATTATAAGTTCTAACATTTCTAAAACTATTGTATATTGAATTAAAGTTACAAAGAGTAAGTAACAATTTACAAGTTTGTCATAACAAATGTTCGTAATGACCTCCATTCACCTCTATACATTTTCTAACACGTTTTAGAAATGATCATCTGACACGATGGAAAACACCGATATTGTTTATAATTGTTTCACGCCCACCAATAATCCTTTGTCGCAGATCATTGACGTCGTTAACAGGCGTTTTATAAACTATGGACTTTAAATGCCCCAAAAGAAAAAAATCCATTGGATTAAGATCTGGCGATTGCGGTGCCCAAGCTATTGGTCCACCTCTTGGGATCCAACGATTATGAAATACCTCACCTAAATATCTACGAACACCCAAACTAAAATGTGGAGGGGCGCCATCTTGTAGAAGCCACATATTTTCTCTTGTTCTTAGAGGAACATCTTCAATTAAATCTGGACGATCGTTTCGAAGAAATTCCAAATAACTATCTCCATTTAACACTCCATTAAAAAAGTAAGGACCCAGTAATTGATCTTCTACGATTCCAGCCCATTCGTTAAGAGAATATCTTCGTTGATGTTTTGTTTCCTGGTATGCATGTGGATTCTCATCAGACCATCGATGAGTATTATGATAGTTTGTAATGCCATCTCTTGTAAAGCCGGCTTCGTCAGTAAATAAAATGTTATTAATAAATTCATTATCTTCGTCATATTTTTCAATAATACTATTACAGAGATGCAGACGACACACGGGATCTTCATAATAAAGTGCTTGTACCTTTTGCACATGGAATGGGTAAAGAAGTTGCTCGTGAAGAATATTCCAAACTAAAGAATGGGTAATACCCTCCTGCACGGCAATTCTTCTTGTACTTATCGCCGAATTTGCCTCTACTGTCTCCAGCACTCTTTCTTCTTTTTCTACAGTTCTCGTAGTTCTTGGTCTTCCTGAGTCATAAATATCATTTCTAAAAGAACCTTGCTCCCCCAGACGTCTGTGAATATGAACAAATGTTTGTGCATGTGGTATTCTTCTATCAGGATATGCATCTATGTAATTCCGGCGCGCTTGTTCTGCATTACCATTTGCTTGTCCATAACAAAAATGTATGTCACGGTATTCAGTACTTGAGTTTTGCTGAGCCATTTTCCAAATTATTATGGTAAAAAATCATACGAAGATTAAACAATGTTCGTGACAATTCGTATCAAGAGTATTAATAACAGTTATTTGAAACATGCCAACTCGGTTAATTAATGAATGGAATTATCAACATTTGATATTTTAATAGCTTTAATAGCGATTTCTGACTAAACGGTTGCATTTATCGGCTTGAATAAAGAGCATATAATTTTTTTCTAGTATTGTTTCTCTTTATAATAATGTTCATATTTTTGCGATGTTTGGCAAGAGAAAAAATTTATCAACAAAACAGATTTTGAGTTTTAGGTAAAGTGCCCTCTAACGGCGCATAATGGAACTTTTTTATTGCTGCTCCAATAGAACTTAATCTAATTAGTAAGTACGTCTAATGAGACTAATCGACCTTGAACTGCAGTAGTTATTTAAAAAGAAAATTTTCAAAAATCGGTCTTTGACAAGCCGTAACTTGCAAACAAATGACAATCCGAAACAAAATTATTAAAACTGCTATTATTTTAGCTCGTAGAATCTCCTCCCGAAGTTTCCTGATGGACTTATATATATATATATATATATATATATATATATATATATATATATATATATATATATATATATATTGGACACCATTTAGTGGCTGCCATATCAAAAATCTTTATTCATATTCCAATTGCGTTCTGAAAAAAAAAGTTATCATTATGATGGACGAGCACGAAATTTTGTGATTTTATCTTATCGGACGCCACATTGGCAATCTTCATTTATACACCGGTTTCGATAGGGCAAAAAATCCTCATATTGTTGTGCATTGTTATACATTTCCGTGTGAAAAACTGCACACACTGTACAGTGACTTTTAAAATACATTTTTTAATGTAGATTTGGGTATTTATTATAACTACGCTGTCTGCAACTTTAATAATTTGTGAACTGAGAATTACGGAATGCATTCCCATTTTTTTGGTTTCGTAGATATAGATATATTTTTTACACAGATCATGGAAGTATCCACAAGTATCATTATTTAGTTTTTACTTGATTAAAAATACAATTTATGAAAAAGGACTTTGAGATAATAATTTTTGTCCACGACTATAGTATAATATAGTCCTTATATGTCTCGGCAGACAATACAAATAGCATACATTACACACTAATTTTCATTAATCACTGTTATTGTCATTAGCAACAGGATTACTAAAAATAAATCACTGTTATTTTATATATTGTCATGGTATCCTACAAATACATTCAATCAAGAGTGTCGGTTTGTAAAAGAGAATTTCTCTCTTTCGCTCTCTTAGACGTTCACGTATTAGCGAATAATACTAACGTTTGAATAAAATCGAAGCGACTTGGCGATGCACATTTATTTGTTACTATGAAAACGTCTTTGTAACAATCATGCATTATTTTTCTGTAATTTTCAATTAAATTTAGTTCATTCGTAAATCTATACTAAATACTAAAACTAAAGTAAAATTCATTTTCCGTCTACTTCTAAAGAGCAGTTAACAATAACGCCACCCGATGTTCGACAGCAGCTGAAAAAGCATCCGTCGACTTACTACCAAGTAAGTCTAAAAAACTTTACTTGAGCGCATACGAGACATTTTGAAAATGGTAACTAGACGAAAAAGTGGAATCTACATCTGAATCTGCAATCCTTGCTTCCTTTGCAGAGCTAAATGTGAAATACCAATGTTCTACATTGTAGGAGCAATACTCAATGCTCAAAAGTATAATAAGCCTAAACGAAAATGTAAATATTTCTAAATATGCTAAACTACAAGCATATTTAAAACGGCAGCCGGAGGGATATGTTCCAAAAAAAGCAAACTCCAGATGATAAATATCTTCCAACAAAAGTAAGCGTTAAATATTTTTACTAATGTGAACTTACCGTATATCTTTTCTAGATCGCATTAATAATTGGAATAATGTGTGCTTGCCGCTCAATTGAACTATATAACATGAAAATTAGCGAAATTCAATGTTTGGGAACAACACTACTTGTAACAGTCCCTAATACAAAAACAAAAATTATGCGCCAATTTACAATAACTGGCGAGTTTTACGAAATATGTAAAGAGTATATACAGTAGCGGTCAAAAAGAAATGTACTTTTGGGTTTTCTGAGATTTCTCCAGAATGGCTGAACCGATTTCCTTCAGATTATGAACACAGCTGTCCATTAGAATTTTATTTATGAGGTACTGAGAGGAAGTGCCATACTTCAAAAGCAAAATACACATGTTAGAAAAAACCATTTTTATTGAAAATGTCAAAACTGACAAGTAACAGATGATAACACATAATATCAAAATTAACAAGCAACTACAAGTCAAATTACAAACATCATTACTACAAACCTAATACTTAGTTGGGAAGCCTTTAGAATCAATGACAGCCTGACAGCGACGAGGCATAGATTCCACCAACTTGTCGATGACAGCAGACGGAATAGACTTCCACATGCCATCAGGTTGCTCGAACTTCTCGGTCGCATTCTTCACTGTTGACGCTTTCAATCGACGCTCCATATGTCCCCAAAGATGTTCTATCGGATTGAGATCCGGGGATTGACTTGGCCATTGTCATCTTGGGCACTCGCTTGCGTTGGAACCAGTCTCGGACAAGATGGCTCGAGTGCTTCGGGCCATTGTCCTGCTGGAAGATGAACCGTCGACCCAGAGTACGACGGGCAAACGAAAGTATAACATCTTGTATAATACCCAAATACATCGTCTTGTCCATAATTCCTTCGATACGAACGAGTGGGCCGACACCACCCTGGGTCTTCCTGGACTCTTATAAAGTTTCACCTCGTTTCCGCGATCTTTGTAGCGTCTAATGATGCGTTGTATTCCACTCAGTGACATTCCAAACTGCTCTGCCAGCTGACTCTGAGAAGTTCCCGCGAAGAATCCGGACACGATGGATTCCTTCTCACGAGGTGTAGTTGTTGCACATCCAATAATACGGCCCATTGCTAAAACAATGAAGAATATATAAGATTAAGATAAATAACTATAAACGAACATGAAATAACCCGAAATAACAAAAAAAAAAAAAAAATGAAGCCGGAAAGCTGAAAATGAAAAATCGGGATATTTTGCATATTTTCGAATATTTTCGAAAATCCAAATCCTAATCATATGCTGCGGAAAATATCGATTATAAACCTGTCAGCCAAATCGGGTGAATTTGAGAGAGGTTATCCCGAAAAAAGCAAAAGTACATTTCTTTTTGACCGGTACTGTATTTAAGCGAGAAGTGAGAAACGCAAAATTAACAAAATAAAAAATTGGCATTAATTCCTTTATAAAAATGGGTAGAGATATTGCTAGTTTTTTTAAACTACCAAACACAGAAAGCTACTCAAGATATAGTTTCTGGAGAACTTCCCCTACGTGTACTTGATGCGGGTGCTGATATATTACTACCTTGAAAGGCATGGAGGCTGGAAGTCCACGACGGTAGCAGAAGGTTACATTAATGACTCCACACAAAATAACGGGAATACTGCTAACAAAATTTGTAATGCAGTTACAAATATTAGCGGCAGTAATGTTATTACTGAAGCAAATATCGGTGAATTACAGGATATTAAACTAAATGAAGTGCCAGCATTAAATATAAAAAATTTTTCTAAATTTACAAGTAATATAAATGTTAATAAATAACATTTCCTTATAATTTATGATTAATATTATAAATATTAATTCCTCTTATACTGGTGTGTTTTTGACGATAACTAGATTAGTCAGCATTTTATCAAACAACTGAAAACAAACCATTTACATTTTCAAGATCAACGTGTTAATTTTAAATGAAATAAGTATTTGAATTAAATTAAAAATATTTGTAGTCTTAGACAAAGCATTGTATACAACTCGCATATAAGGACGATTAATCACTCGAATGATTTGCTCCACTCGTCTGCGGCTCGTTCCGCAAACATCGTTCTCGTGATTAATAGCCTCTCTTATATGCTCGTTGTATAATATACTATTGTCATTTCCGCGAACTATTAACTTAAACAGTTTCCCTACTTTATTTTGCTGTGCATTGCCGGGAAACGCATATGAATATAAAAAGCACGTTAGTAACGGATAGAGACTGAAAAAAATGTCGCATAAATTTTTTCATTCCTTTTTTTTACTTTTGTTTTAACTTACATAACTGAAAGAAGTGACCGATTTGATTTATAAAATTTTATGTGCGACAGTATTTGTTAATAAACTGCTTCTAATTATAACCATTTTTCTCGGCACATGCACGTGTTAAAAAACCCTTTTTTATTGTTACATGTGAATATAAAATCAGTAACACGTGTCGGCGTCATAAAGACAATTAGAACATGATATCCGTCATGAGGATAGGCAATAAATAAATTTTAAATGTCATCTTATAGCGTTAATATTTATTCACACCTCTGGCGTTTCCTAAATGTTTATGATCTGCAAGTGTATCAGAATGTGACGTACAGCTGCTATTTTATTGTACTGGGTGACGGAGTAAATTTAAAATTTAGTACATCTCAATCTCTAAATAAGTTTGTAAATGAAGATTTTTATTTTCACACAAACTTGTGTTTGGTTTTTATTGCTGTAAAAACTTGAAACCAGAAAATTAATTAGACCGCGCATAACAGCTAGACGGAGTTTGATATTTAATATTTTCCTCAATGATGGATTCGTTATTTAATTAATGCAAAACATGTACAATTGCGGACAGGGAAAAGTTACCACTATCATTTTTCTATTGTAATTCAATAGAAAATAATTGGCGTACGAACTTGATTAAAATGAAAGTGCTGTCACTCTGACGTTAATTAATTGCATTATGATACGCCACTGTAAATGAACGTCGTATTGACATAAAAAGTCCTTTTACACTATTCAAAAATTTCAAAAAACGATGCTAAATAAATGTAAGTGGTAAGTTTTCCGTGACCGTACAACATTCTATAAAGCAGTAAGAACGTTCCATACTTTTATTTATTATCACTATCATAGCGCTATCATTTTTTTTTCTACTTTTCGCTTACAACTGAATAATAAACAATATAAAAATGTAGTATGAATCAATTTCAAAATGTATGTAGTAAATTTGTTTAGGATAATTACTTAATCGCCTTGACACTTTTATAAATATTTATAAATATTTGGATGTAAGCTTCTACCAGAAGCTATAAACCCACGGTACCAATCATCGACGTGGTTATTCGTCCTATGGCCATTTTGTATTGTCTATTCGAAGACGTTCCAGAGAGCAATAGGGAATTATGCCGGACGTCTCCCTTGTCGTCTGTTACGACGGCCGATGTACATAATTGTCTTCGAAGTAATCAGCTATGGTAATAGCAGCTCTGGAAATCCTTCTTCAAGAAGTTCATCTAATGCGTGTTCAACCTCTGTTGGTGGTAAGTAGAACTGCGGCACCTTCCGCCCTCTTGGATTTTCTGGGGAAAACCCACCTTTCACTTTTTTTATATGCCCACGTGGGGGACCGTATTTTCCACCCCTATGGTTTCTTTTCGGAGGCCTTTTTCAACGCTTGATGGAATTTTCATCCCTAATTACGGCCTCTTTGTTTTTACTCACCCACGTGAGGGACCGTATTTTTCACCCTTATTTTATGGTTTCTTTTCGGAGGCCTTTTTCAACCCTTGATGGAATTTTCAATGTTGTACTAAGAACCTTTTTTGAAATCAATTTTTTGTACTTGCTCACGTGAAGGGTGTATTTAGGGTTTGATCTTGGGCTGGGGGTTGGTCTTGGGGTTGATCCTGGCGTTGGTCTTGGATTTGGGGGCTGGGGCTGGGTGATGGCTTCTTTTCGAAGGGCCTTTTTCAACCCTTGATGGGAATTTCAACCATGATTAAGGCCTTTTTGATTTTTTCATGCCTACGTGTAGGAGTCGTTTTTTATTAATTATTTTTTATTAATTAATTATTTTTTAACCCGAGGAAATTCTCGATCCTAATTTGTTGCCCTATAAGATGATCTTAAATATGTATTCTGATAAAGGTGCGCAAATAATCATTAGATGTAAAAGATAGTTTATTTAATCTGTGTCTACTATTAACATTTATTAGAGCTTGTTTATCAGATATTTGAATGATATAAAACTCATTTAAAGGATTGATTAGGTAATAATTACCGAAAATTGACTGTATTTCCCCATATTACTTTATTAGCGTATTTTTATCAAATGAGGTTGTTATTAAAATCATTACATTTATTTTAATTCCTATCTACAAAAATTTATTTATGCATTGATTAGGTGTTAACTTGTAAGACACGTTTCGCTGAAGGGTACAATTGTATGCGAGTCCTAACCTAATCTGCTAGCTTATAAGATGATCTTGTCTTAAAAATCTGTATTCCGATAAATAGATTACAAGTTTTCATAATAAAATATTATTAGAGTCGATTTACCGGTTATTTCAAGTAATTGTTTCAATATATATAAAATGCATGAGAGTGGACATTGTATTATTTGTTGTAATATGTGATATTACACTTTCTTTTTAATTTCAGTTTGTAACCTTCTACCTACACAACGTTCAACTTATACACGAATTAATAACGACCTCCAATAGTTAATAACAGTATTGAATGGGGCCGTTTATGTATTTAATGGCTAGAACATATAAAATTATTCATACTTCGTTTTAATAGGGTTATCAGCTGTTCCTAATTGCAAGGTTGTTAAAACACGTCCTTGTCATGTACAGGTGGTATTTCGAAATGTTTATGCTGTAAATGCACCATGCAATTAAAAGAAGAACAATAAGGCCCTTTGATATTAAAAAGATGATTGAAATATATATACAGTTGTATTTCAATTTTAAAAAAATCCAGCGCTGTATTATGAGGGTCAATCAGCCCGGACATGTAAAATAGACTTTTTTAATTATGTCCATATAAATTGTTAAAATAATATTAGAATAAAAAGTGCCGATGTATTTAAAGATAACTATCGAAGACTGTTCTATAATAAAATGAGGGTTCTTTTAAACAAAGGTCTTAGATTTTAAGTTCACATGTATTACCTATTAATTAATCATCCTATTACATAAGGCAGTTTTACATACATACATACAGCTTCTACAACTCTGAAATACATCATTCCAAAAGATTTTAGATTTATGAAACGTATCCCTAAAGCATATATTAGAGCACTGTTACAGGGATCATGTATAATTCTACAGAGAGATTTTATTCGCAAGATATTCACCGTTTTGAGTTATGGTGGGCTGATCTTGGTGATATGTTATTTTGAGTATTATCAGAAACGAGATAAACTTCTTCTTCTCCATGAAGCATGGCATAGATGTCTATATGAATCTGTAGCTGAGAGATTTTAATGAAACATCGGAGACAAGGATGTGATGCTACTTTACAATGATAATGATAAGGTTAACCCTTACGAGCGGAATGCATTTTTTTAATCATTATTTTCGTATTGTCTACGCCGCTGTTTTGGCAAAGTTGTACAGTAAGGGATAACCCAATGCCATACTACTTCGCATTACATCGTTATTTCTGAACGCTATTGGTAGGACTAGGGCACAAGCTAAACAATTTTCGTTAATTGTTGTCGGTACAACAATAGTATCTTGTCTTTTGCTTTACTTTAAACCCGTCAAGTTTTTGCGTCCATAGTTTACAGGTACCGACACTCTATCCACATTTAAAACTAACAAATCACTCGAGAAAAACTAGCATTGCTCTGCATTACCTTTTCAAGTAGCGACATTATCATCACCGACAACTGGTCCACTCTTCTAAATGACAGACCAATTAGTTTGTCAGGGTAATTTGGGTTCTTAACGTGATCCCTACACGGTCTGACGGAGCTGCATCCTTGATACTGTATGCATACAACTCGAATGCACTCTACAAAAAGATATGTATTAGATAAATAACATTTTAGTAAATGGTATATTTTACCTGCAGCCATGTTAAGGGACGTTGTTGAATTTTTTATAAATGTACTATTTGACTCTCCTATTATATTTATATGATTCATTTGGGTAGAGGATCGTCCGGGCTATTGCTGCGAACCTGAGCCCAATTGGTCTTGCACCTGTAATATACTCATTCAGTAAACGAAACAATAAAATTAGAAAAGACATACCGTCATCAATTCCGCCGCATCTGTACTCCATCATCTCATCATCGTCAAACACATCCTCCATGTTTACCTGAACAGGGTTATAAAAATAATAATTAAAACTTAAAATAAAAACAAGCATATACTTACACTCCAGCTCCTGACAGCTCCACAAAATTATCGTACTTTTCAGCGACTCGATATTATTATTCTCAAACACAATTTTATAATTAATAATATTGTACGCCTTTATCAACAACTCATCGGTTAATAATAACCACCGTGAAACAATCCCAAAATCTGATTGGCTGATAAAGACTCCATAGCTCAGATAACGTAATGCTCTTCGAACAGAACTAAATTACCTAAACTAAGCGCACGCTTAGGGTCAAAGGTCAAAGTAAGTTGTTTGAAATTCACAAGACTAACCTCAAGGCCGTCTTCGTGTATGGTTAGCTTCAAGGGCTTCGTGTATGGCTAGCTTCAAGGCCGATGACTTTCTCAAAGTAAAATAAGTATGATGTTTATCTTTTAATACCAAATGACCTTATTGTTGAAGGTGAAGTTAGTGATAATAACATAATTTGTACATACTAAGCCAAAATTGACATTAAAAGAAATGTAATAATTATAATAACGTTTTTATTTTAGCTAAGCGTTTTATGACATATTCATTACGGTATAAAACACTCATTGTTTAACTAGATCAGCCGTTTAACTTCATTGAAAAATAATTTTAATTAACTAAAATGTAAAAATACACGTCAACTTAAAATCTAAGACCTTTGTTTAAAAGAACCCTTTATCATTTTATTACAGAACAGTCTTCGATAGTAATCTTTAAATACATCTGCACTTTTCTTCTTATATTATTTTACATGTCCGTTGATTGACCCTCATAATACAGCGCTTTATTTTTTAAAATTGAAATATAACGGTATATATATTTTAATCACCTTTTAATATCAAAGGACCTTATTGTTCTTCTTTAATTGCATGATGCATTTACAGGAGTCCACTAGATAAACATTTCGAAATACCACCTGTACATGACAAGGACGTGTTTTAATAACCTTTCAATTAGGAACAGCTGATAACCCTATTAAAACGAAGTGTGAAAATTTTATATATTCTAGCTATTAAATACATAAACGGCCCCATTCAATACTGTTATTAACTATTAAAGGTCGTTATTAATTCGTGTATAAGTTGAAGGTTGTGTAGGTAGAAGGTTACAAACTGCAATTAAAAAGAAAGTGTAATATCACATATTACAACAAATAATACAATGTCCACTCTTATGCATTTTATCTATGTATATTGAAACAATTACTTGAAATAACCGGTAAACCGACTCTAATAATATTTTATTATGAAAACTTGTAATGTATTTATCCGAATACAGATTTTAAGGCAAGATCATCATATAAGCTAGCAGATTAGGTTAGGACTCATACAATTGTACCCTTCAGCGAAATGTGTCTTACAAGTTAACACCTAATCAATGTATAAATAAATTTCTGTAGATAGGAATTAAAATAAATGTAATAATTTTAATAACAACCTCATCTGATAAAAATACGCTAATAAAGTACATGGGGAAATACAGTCAATTTTTTCCGCACGTAATTATTACCTAATCAATCCTTTAAATGGGTTTTATATCATTCAAATATCTGATAAACAAGCTCTAATAAATGTTAATAGTAGACCCAGATTAAATAAACTATCTTTTACATCTAATGATTATTTGCGCACCCTTATCAGAATACAGATTTAAGATCACCTTATGGGGCAACAGATTAGGATCGAGAATTTCCCCGGGTTAAAAAATGATTAATTAATTAATACAAAATAATTAATAAAAATGATCAACAAAAAACGACTCCTACACGTAGGCATGAAAAAATCAAAAAGGCCTTAATCAGGGTTGAAATTCCCATAAAGGGGTTAAAAATGACTGCCAAAAAGAAGCCATTGGTGTGAACCAACAAAAAAGTTTTTAACACAACCAGAACGGCTCTAATTGGGGTGAAAATTCCATCAAGGGTTGAAAAAGACCTCCGAAAAAAAACCATAGGGGTAGAAAAAACGCGTCCTACACGTGGGCGTAACAAAAATAATTAGGGGTTGAAAAAGGCCTCCGAAAAAACTGGGGTGGAAAAAAAAAAAAAAAAAAAAAAAAAAAAAAAAAAAAAAAAAAAAAAAAAAAAAAAAAAAAAAAAAAAAAAAAAAAAAAAAAAAAAAAAAAAAAAAAAAAAATTTTTTTTTTTTTTTTTTTTTTTTTTTTTTTTTTTTTTTTTTTTTTTTTTTTTTTTTTTTTTTTTTTTTTTTTTTTTTTTTTTTTTTTTTTTTCTCTGATTCGAAAAGAAGGAACGGTTGCTCGACGTCATCTATAGTTATATTTTTGTGTTCCTAAATAACAAAATTAGTAAAAACTAAGATTAGTGCCTGGTACTTCTTCCGTGGTTGCACAGCATATACATTTTGATGAACACCGCCCACAGCAGAAGATAAAATCTGTTGCGACGATTCTTGGGTCGTTTTTGCTCGATCCTTAATCGTCTCCAGGACACGCAGGCTTCACCTCGGCAGGCACCCGCATAATGAAGATGACCTTGTATAATCTTCACAACATTCGAAGAGTCCCCCGATATCCACACACGTTCTTTATATGTCTTCATTCACATACCCATATGCTGTGTTCCAGGTATCTCGTCGTCTTGGAAAACACATGTACATTGTTCTCATGGATGAGTTTCTTCTTTTCTCTGTTCGATTTGACGAAAGACATTGTGGTTTTTTTTCAGATGTAGTACATATTGCTCGTCTCACTTTCATCTCAATACCATTACAATTACTTAACACATTAAATATTAAGATACAAACTTATTGTAATTGGTTAATTTGGAATAAACAAATTATTAGCTTCTTATCTTATATAGATAAAGGTCCATTAAAGTTTTTAAGTCGTTAATTTTGGTTTCGTATATTTAATTATTTAAAACTTATAAGTGAAAGTCCGTCAATGGTCATTAGATGTCATTAAGTCCAAATAACTATTTAACATTTAAAACATAAGTGAAACTCCATCAATAATCATTAGATGTACCCCCAAATAACTATTTCACTTTTAAATTTGGGTTCATTTATTTCAACTTTGAAATTAAAATGTTTTAAATGATTACATTTTTATATTTTTGTGAGTATGTTATTATATCACCCGGGAGCGAAATGTGCAGGGGCGAAATGTGCGGGAACGTAATGTGCGGGAACGAAATGTGTGGGGGCGAAATGTGTGGGAGCGAAATGGTGGGGCCAATCTTCCGCATGCGAGGGTTACCATAATAAAATACGTTTTTTTAAACTACGTTTATTACACTTTAAGCACAAGAGATCAGTGTAAAATCATACTTCGTCACAAAATTATACCAATAGGTATTACATGTATGTTTTCGTTTAAGCTTGATAATCTATTATGCCGGTACATTAAAAAAAATTTGCCATGTTGAAAATTTTGTATCTATTTTATTAATGTTAAGTTGTTTACTGTGCAAAGAACTAATTTTCTGATTTAATGTTATTAAACACAATGTTCTGTCCGCTACGTTATCTTATTGGTCGCCCTTTTGAATCCGTCATATTGAAAGTCTATTTATAGACCGATTTCGTTAGGAAGACTATAGTTATTTTGTTATAATGACGGTTGATGATTGGACGCCATTTTCTATCCGGTGTACTGAAAATCTTTATTTATGGCCTGATTTCGATGGGCCAAAAATTGTTAAATTTGGATATTGGACACCATTTTATGTGAAAATAAAAATCTTCATTTACAAACCAATTTGGTTGGGACAGTTAATGCCCATATAGTTACGATAGGTGAACATTAAATTTTATGATTTAATCTTATTTTATGTTACCAGAGATCATTTTGTGTCCACTGTATTGAAAACCTTTGTTAATAACTTATTTCGTTAAAAAACAGTACAGTAAAATAGTAAACATTAAAAAACTCATTTTTGGGAAATGGTACGCCCCATATATTAGGGAACTCTAACAATTCAACTTGTGACATATTTAATTTTTTTAAATATCGTTTTTATCGATTTTTATTGTGTTTCTCGGTAAACCATGTAAAGCAAGCACAATCAATTTATAAATGCGTCTAGCTTAAATAAATTGAACAAAATTTCAGAAATTCTTGAACTAGTTTCTTCTAAATATTATTAGTTCGTATCAAGTGTCCAAAAAGACCACCTCTCGCGTACTTAAATACGTATTCTTTTTCTTATATAGTTTCGGACTTTTTAAAATATCACTGTTGTTTAGTCGTAGGTACATTTCACTATTTCTAATTTGCATTTCTCTCATGTTGGTTGAACAATTTATGTAAACCCCATCTACATAACTACGTAAGAGAGAACCCCGATGGGGTTACATCGTTAAACGTTGGTCACCACCTGGTACAACCAAAACCCTCAAAAAATTAGAATTTTAAATGCTCATTCTGTACTACTCTTATGTAGAGGAGCAACTTTAATAGCATATAAGTTGTTTCCTTCTTTCTTATACTCTATACAATATGTTACATGATCAAACCGCACTAGCCCTCGCGAAGGTTTACCAGGTAAGCGCGGGTTCTATATAAGACGTAAAATGGTTGAAATTAGGTTCAGACACCTTACACTTAACCATATAACAACAAATAACAACATTCAATCCGGAAAAAAGTCTCTGGGCGCCACCACAATCTGAAATTTATCTCTGATCCTAGGCAAGTTGTTAAGTTAATCCTAACTGGCCGTGGAAGATAGAATTGTATCTTACTCGATGAACAATTCAAATTCATACATCTAAATACACGGTTTCGAAAATCTTTAAGTTCAATTAACATTAAAAATAAAATTATCCTAAGCTTAATAAGATTTTAAAACATACGTAAACTTATTGATCACACCCAAACCACAGTAAAAGACGTTATCTGAATACTTTCAAATTTACCCTCGTATAAATACGCACACTACTGATACTTACCATAAAAATTCTGAAATAAATAAATATTACTCAGTTTGGAAAAATGATAATTCAGTCTATTTATTTTTTAACCACAAAAACCTTAACTCATCTTAAAAATTGAAAAACCTAACGATCAGTGCGCCTTGTATAAAAGTCCGCAACTATGAATGAATCACTGTGATTTAAATCTGAAACTTCTACTTAATGAATAAATCGTGACCAGTATTGTGTACTCAATGACTCTTAATAAATGCAAAGCAATTAATCGATCTGACTCAAAATAAACAATTTTCAGATGAACTATCTATCCGAAATAGCAAAAGTTTGATTAATTTTAAACGGTAGCTTTACACAAAAAAGGGCTCTAGTAATGTATTATTGGCTGTCTTAAAAACTAAGCTGTAAGGAGGATTACAATTTAAATAAAAGAATAAGTTAACTAATCGAAATGTATGAACCAATTTTGCAAAAATATTTACATATATTACATATTGTCAGCTCATACAAAAAAATACAGGAAATTATCCTTAATAAAATGAAATTTACAATACAAACAATGTCATCTCTAAAGATAACCAAACACTGCCACCATTCAAATATCTAAAATTTTTCTTACGGATATATAGTCCGTATTCCCTTATCCAGTGTAATTTCTTATCCAATAGGATTCGTATTCTTTAAATAATCCTGAGTAAAGGATGTATGTACATTCGTCACTGATAACGGGGTTTTAACACAAGTCGTCGCACTGTACGCTAACTTAATGTCCGTCTTCATACACGCCATTAAACACATGTAAAAATTGGGCAATTTGATTTACTGAATGCCTGTCTAAATGTTTGTAACTGAATATATTAATTACACTTGATCACTAAATTCTTAATTGTCTATAAACTATCGATTAAGTTATGTTAATAAACGCACATATATTTAACTCAGTATTATTAATGTTCAATACTGTCAACACACCTTTATTTAATTGCATAATGCATCACTAAGTTTCTTTTTGATCACGCGGGAATCATTCACAATACTTTGTTGTAACACAATGTTTGCTGTTTATTACAAATATGTTTAAACACTTCTTAAATTTTAGAAAGTTTAATATCCACATTAATCATTTTATTTGTAAACGTTTAAATACTTCATCCCCAAAATGGGTTTTTGCAGTAAACTAATATATATATATATATATATATATATATATATATATATATATATATATATATATATACATACATATTACGACACTAATTATTTACAAATAAAAACTAGCATAGATGATTACAAAATGCTCGCGTGCCACCGCCTTCTGAAATGTATTATTCTGAGCCGGACAGTCTCTGTAAGCGGGAGACGGGACCAACGCAAATATTGGGACCAATCTATCAGCCATCTTGGAATTTTTATAAAAATTATGTGCGCGAACTTTCCTTCTGCAAAATTCAGTAAATTTCAGCACCATTTGTCCTTGATCATACATAACATTTTTCATTGTGCAATATTGTGTCATTTATACAAGCAAAAATGTACATACATATTCTTCCTCTACACATTAATACAATATCAACATATCATAAATTCACACGCTATCCATTTCCATCAATTTTAAACTCTGAATTTTTTAAAATACAGTAGTATTTATTCGTCTCAACTGGGGTGTTACTAAAATATTATTTCTCATTCAAATTTAATATTTCCAACTCACAAATACGTATACCACATTTAGATATACTTTTACATAATACTCAACGCTTTACTAAAAATCCCAGTGGTGCAGCCATTACATCAACTTACATTATGTACACACAACAAAATCGTCTCGTGCAAACTCACGTTCATACTTTATCAAAAGTACGTCCTACGCACAACACAAGACTGAATATACACAGTGCATCAAAATAATCTCACAAATATTACAATTACTTTTTAAAGACTATACTTTTTTCCCCAACATATGTCAAACATAAAGGCAGTAGGTTTGTGACATTCACAATTGCATTCTTCTTATGTTTCGTATGTTACTGCCTACTGCGATTATGAAAACACAATTTTTCTTCCTTTAAAGACACTTTGGTTTAGAGTTTTTCTCTGAACATGTATTTCATGAAAAGGCATTCACGACGACAGAGTGCAGCTATTATTTGTCCCCGGTGTTCTGAGTTTTAACAAATGCTCCGTGTTTGTGGTAGTAAGTGTTTAATCTTTCCCTACCCAATAATACCAAATGAAATCGACCTGTTTGTCAAGTTCCTGTAACGGTGTTGCTATTTGATATTCTGCGGTAAGTTTAATATGAAATAGTAACTGTCTAAAGGCGGATTCCCTCTCGTACGCAGAAAGTCGCTGGTGCAGAAAGTTGAGTCCCGTGTACTTGAATGCTGCTGTTCCACGTCGCTCGCGAAACTACACGACGCACCACACAGTAGTTGTCTGTGGGGCGCAACAACGTAATAGTAAGTACAAATTCAACTTTGGGTGCAGAACTACGCCGTCATCGCCCGTGACCATCTGGGAAGCGTACGTGTTGTTTTGTTTTCAAACAATTCAAAATTATGGGCAGAAAATCACTTATTTTTATTCACTGTGAACCTTTCAACGCCGAAACATAAACACAGAGAACTTCGAGCGGCTTACTGCCAACTGCGAACGAGCGGGAATGGTGCGCTTTGGTTTCGTATTTCGGCGCATTTTTACGACCTTCCACGTTACGTAGCGGCACGTACTTTTACGGCACGTATTTCTGCTTACGAGCGGGAATCCGCCTTAAGAGTAGTAAAAGTTATCACGTCCACGATTTACGTTTGGAAAAATCAAAACAAAAGGGTGTTTACTTGTTAAATCAAAAAGGATAAAATATCGGCTGTGTTGTTAACGTACGTAGGACGTAATGGCCTTTTGACAAATTTCTGTAAACATCTACTTTAACCGATGATGACTGACATATTAGTTCAACTGTATCTGTAAATTAGCTTAGCACATGGAAGCATTTGTATCGGTTTCCAGGTTCCTACGTACATTTTACACTACCGGATAGTTTCCAGGTTGCTACACAAAATTTGTAGTGCGTCGTACTCCAGTTTTATTCTCTGGGTATTTAATTAGTGAGCGACATATTTTCTGGGACAACAATTATTATATCGTAACTGTCGGTATAATATTTGAATTTTATGAAAAGAATTAATGTTTAGGAGTTACAAGTAGAATATTGTAAGTTGATGACTCAACAATCGTTGTTTTATGTTGTATGAGTTGAAATGATCAAATTGGATGTTTTAAAGTAGCGAAAATATAAATTTGGATATATATTTGGATCAGCTATTTTGTATCGAATATAATCCAGGAATAGCATCTTTTCAATGTAAATAAACAAACATGTTTTTCACCACATATTGAAGTGAAAGTTTTAGAGTCTGAAGTACCTTTGTGGTTATGACCCAATTTGCCAAGTTAATTAAAGTTAAACATTGTATCTTAACCATTTAAGTGCCTTTATCGTATACTTACTAGAAATTGTTTTTGTTTTGTTTATTCTAACATTTGTCTAAATCTAATACATGGTAATAAATTATAATAATTTAATTACATGCCTTTGTCATTAGTTACAATTATTACATCTTGCTTATTCATTCACATAGTTTACGATATATTTGTTATTTTGATCACTGATTTGTTATTTTGATTGCTGATGTGGTTGGAATTTGTTAGCAATATTGTTAATGTTTATTGAAGATTGTTATATGAATTTTAAGTATTTGTAGTAAGTAACGAATAGTTGATTTTGGTTACATTTTCTTATTAATGCGTAATTAGAATTGTCTAACTGTGGGTGTAATATTACCTATAATTTCATGATTCGAAACTTACGATGCTTTGAAATTAGATATTTGCCTTTTAAAGCAGTAACTGTTTATTTCTTTCAATGTCATTTAATTTATAATTTTCATTGCATTTCTGAATACCATTGCGTTGATTTCGTTATTATATTCATTGTTATGTCATTAAATGCTTATATTTAATAGAATATTTATTGCTATAGCAAGATACCTATAGTAACATCACTTTTCTATTTCCCAGATACGATTGAGTTTGAAGCTGTGTATTTTTCCGAATTTAGGTATTACAATCCCGATTTTGTCGTTTATTAAATTTTAAGACTTTATAAATTTTTGGATCGTGTTTGTTTAGTTTTGTTGTGACGTGTTTTTCGTTTTAAATAATATAATTAATTCATAATATATTTGAGCCTAAGTTTATTGGAGTATTTAATGAGTTTGAACTTTGCGTAAATATTTTTGGAGTAGAATTTTTAGGGAGGAGAGTATTTGTTTTTTGAGTGAACATTGTGGTATCCTGTTTGACCCATTATAAGATCTAGTTCATGACGTTTTCCCGCTATGAATGTTTCAAACAGGTGGCGTCTTTTTGACATTTTTACTCGATTTTAGCAAATCAGACGCCAGCAATGATGTCTACATAAAATAATTCATTTACTACAAAGAAATGACACTAGAAAGTTGTGCAAATTAACAGATACCACAAACAAATAAATTACTCGTAACCTGTGAATGTACGTAAAAAATATTAGCGTTATGAGTGAAGATGAGGATTACAAAATATGTACACTTTAAAAAAAAACTCAAGTTATAAACATTACACATCTGTATTCAAAATAACATCAAAATAAAGAAATCGTGGAACATCTAAATTTTACTGGCAGTACATCATTTTATATAACAATAGCCAAATGAAACAATCAGAACGCCGTCCGAAATAGTTCACGAGTGAATATGCCTTATACATTGAATTACTACCTAAACATTCCTTAATTAAACTTAAACTCGAGGTAAACTTTTTATTTATGTATTTAATAAAATGAATAATAATTTTAATTGCATATACATTCGTTTAAATGTGTACGAATAAACACGTAATAGAACCACCAACACATAAATTCAGAAAAATATAGGTACCTGCACCACACTCAGAATGGTCAGTCGGAACTTCGTTTTCTTACTCACAACGTTATTTCATCAACCGCTCCTCTCAGTATATGATTAATGGGAACCAGCAGCGTTTTAATTCGTAAATTTATATTTGCATAAACTTTAGCAAATCGAGCTTGACTTTAATAAGGCAAAACTATATTAAGATACTTACTATGTACACATCTACCAAACGAAACCATATTTACACGAAACTTCTTAAGCATTATATTTACAGCAGTTTATATTATTTGTTCGGAGCCGGCAATATACGCGAAAGTTGTCATTTAACCCAAGAACTCATTAAATTAATCCGCACAAGCAATATGCGTTACAGCAGATCCATATAACAGAGGCTAAGTACTTAAAAAATCACGGAAACCATTCTATGTCCAAATCTTGTCATTACAGACAAACGATACACAACAGAAAATAACTCGGGGATGTAGTGAACCAGTATATTATCCCATTTAATAGAAAAGGATATCACTGGCGAAAGTATGGCGGCCGGTGCAAGTGGTACTGTACCCGGTGCTCTATGCAAACGTTGTAAATCAAAAGTTGTTAACGGCCATAAATGCTCAAACTGTGAAAATTACTTTCATACAAGCTGTGCCAAGGTAAACAATGTAATTTTTTTAGAGATGGTGTAGTAACATGCTGTGAAAATGCGAATGAAGTATGTGATGTGGTTTTCCTTGATACAGTTCAACGGCTAGCCGATGAAAACAATAAAATTGACGTTAGTCTTATTAATTATATTATGAATCAAAAAGATTCCATAATTTTTGAATTAAAAGAGCAAATACGTTTACTAAATAATCAAGTTGAACTTTTAAATAAATTCGTGCCGGTTATTGATACTGTGAATAATAGTGTTCCGTGCGAGATACCGAATGTAAACATGAAAAGAAGTGATAATGATAAGACTGTTGTCAAGCACAAATCCCCGAGTGAACATTAAATTTTATGATTTAATCTTATTTTATGTTACCAGAGATCATTTTGTTTCCACTGTATTGAAAACCTTTGTTAATAACTTATTTCGTTAAAAAACAGTACAGTAAAATAGTAAACATTAAAAACTCATTTTTGGGAAATGGTACTGCCCACATTTAGGAACTCTAACAATTCAACTTGTGACAATTTAATTTTTTAAATATCGATTTTATTGTGTTTCTCGGTAACCATGTAAAGCAAGCAATTTATAAATGCGTCTAGCTTAAATAAATTGAACAAAATTTCAGAAATTCTTGAACTACTTTCTTGTAAATATTATTAGTTCGTATCAAGTGTCCAAAAGACCACCTCTCGCATACTTAAATACGTATTCTTTTCTTATATAGTTTCGGACTTTTAAAATATCACTGTTGTTTAGTCGTAGGTACATTTCAATTTTTTGCATTTCTCTCATGTTGGTTGAACAATTTATGTAAACCCCATCTACATAACTACGTAAGAGAGAACCCCGATGGAGTTACATCGTTAAACGTTGGTCACCACCTGGTCCAACCAAAACCCTCAAAAATTGGAATTTTAAATGCTCATTCTGTACTACTCTTATGTAGAGGGGCAACTTTAATAGCATATAAGTTGTTTCCTTCTTTCTTATACTCTATACAATATGTTACATGATCAAACCGCACTAGCCTCGCGAAGGTTTACCAGGTAAGCGTGTTGCCAAGCTAAGTGCAGTGGAAATGGGCGGTTCTATATAAGACGTAAAATAGTTGAAATTAGGTTCAGACACCTTACACTTAACCATATAACAACAAATAACAACATTCAATCCGGAAAAAGTCGGGCCCACCACAATCTGAAATTTATCTCTGATCCTAGGCAAGTTGTTGTTAATCCTAACTGGCCATGGAAGATAGAATTGTATCTTACTCGATGAACTAATGTACAAAAATTCATACATCTAAATACACGGTTTTGAAAATCTTTAAGTTCAATTAACGTTAAAAATAAAATTATCCTAAGCTTAATAAAATTTTAAAAATACGTAAACTTATTGATCACACCCAAACCACAGTAAAACATCTGAATACTTTCAAATTTACCCTCGTATAAATAGGAACACTACTGATACTTATAAAAATTCTGAAATAAATAAATATTACTCAGTTTGGAAAAATGATAATTCAGTCTATTTATTTTTAACCACAAAACCTTAACTCATCTTAAAAATTGAAACATCTAACGATCAGTGCGCCTTGTATAAAAGTCTGCAACTATGAATTGAATCACTGTGATTTAAATCTGAAACTTCTACTTAATGAATAAATCGTGACCAGTATTGTGTACTCAATGACTCTTAATAAATGCAAAGCAATTAATCGATCTGACTCAAAATAAACAATTTTCAGATCAACTATCTATCCAAAATAGCAAAAGTTTGATTAATTTTAAACGGTAGCTTTACACAAAAAGGGCTCTAGTAATGTATTATTGGCTGTCTTAAAAACTAAGCTGTAAGGAGGATTACAATTTAAATAAAAGAATAAGTTAACTAATCGAAATCTATGAACCAATTTTGCAAAAATATTTACATATATTACATATTGTCAGCTTTAAAGCAGCTCATACAAAAAATACAGGAAATTATCCTTAATAAAATGAAATTTACAATATAAACAATGTCATCTCTAAAGATAACCAAACACTGCCACCATTCAAATACCTAAAATTTTTCTTACGGATATAGTCCGTAGTCCCTTATCCAGTGTAATGTCTTATCCAATAGGATTGGTATTCTTTAAATAATCCTGAGTAAAGGATGTATGTACATTCGTCACTGACAACCGGCTTTCAACGGGGTTTTAACACAGGTCGTCGCACTGTACGCTAACTTAATGTCCGTCTTCATACACGCCATTAAACACATGTAAAAATTGGGCAATTTGATTTACTGAATGCCTGTCTAAATGTTTGTCAGAATATATTAATTAATTGATCACTAAATTTTAATTGTCTATAAACTATCGATTAAGTTATGTTAATAAACGCACATATTTTAACTCAGTATTATTAATGTCCAATACTGTCAACTTCGATTTACAAAGCTCAACACACCTTTATTTAATTGCATAATGCATCACTAAGTTTCTTTTTGATCACGCATTCATTCACAATACTTTGTTGTAACACAATGTTTGCTGTTTATTATAAATATGTTTAAACACTTCCTAAATTTTAGAAAGTTTAATAGTAATTTTCCACATTAATCATTTTATTTGTAAACGTTTAAATACTTCATCCCCAAAATGGGTTTTTGCAGTAAACTAATATATATATATATATATATATATATATATATATATATATATATATTTGACACTAATTATTTACAAATAAAAACTAGCATAGATGATTACAAAATGCTCGGTGCCACCGCCTTCTGAAATGTATTATTATGAGCCGGACAGTCTCTGTAAGCGGGAGACGGGACCAACGCAAATATTGGGACCAATCTATCTGCCATCTTGGAATTTTTATAAAAATTATGTGCGAACTTTCCTTCTGCAAAATTCAGTAAATTTCAGCACCATTTGTCCTTGATCATACATAACATTTTCATTGTGCAATATTGTGTCATTTATAAAGCAAAATGTACATACATATTCTTTCCCACACATTAATACAATATCAACATATCATAAATTCACACGCTATCCATTTCCATCAATTTTAAACTCTGAATTTTTTAAAATACAGTAGTATTTATTCGTCTCAACTGGGGTGTTACTAATATATTATTTCTCATTCAAATTTAATATTTCCAACTCACAAATACGTATACCACATTTAGATCTACTTTTACATAATACTCAACGCTTTACTAAAATCCCAGCGGTGCAGCCATTACATCAACTTACATTATGTACACACAACAAAATCGTCTCGTGCAAACTCACGTTCATACTTTATCACAAGTACGTCCTACGCACAACACAAGACTGAATATACTCAGTGCATCAAAATAATCTCACGAATATTACAATTACTTTTTAAAGACGATACTTCTTTCCCCAACATATGTCAAACATGAAGGCAGTAGGTTTGTGACTTTCACAATTGCATTCTTCTTATGTTTCGTATGTTACTGCCTACTGCGATTATGAAAACACAATTTTCCTTTCTTTAAAGACACTTTGGTTTAGAGTTTTTCTGAACATGTATTTCATGAAAAGGCATTCATGACGACAGAGTGCAGCTATTATTTGTCCCCGGTGTTCTGAGTTTTAACAAATGCTCCGTGTTTGTAGTAGTAAGTGTTTAATCCTTTCCTTCCCAATAATACCGAATAAAATCGACCTGTTTGTCAAGTTCCTGTAACGGTGTTCCTATTTGATATTCTGCGGTAAGTTTAATATGAAATAGTAACTGTCTAAAGGGGATTCCCGCTCGTACGCAGAAACTCGCTGGTGCAGAAAGTTCAATCCCGTGTACTTGAATGCTGCTGTTCCACGTCGCTCGCGAAACTACACGACGCACCACACAGCACCTGTGGGGCGCAACAACGTAAGTAAAATTCAACTTTGGGTGCAGAACTACGCCGTCATCGCCCGTGACCATCTGGGAAGCGTACGTGTTGTTTTGTTTTCAAACGATTCAAAATTATGGGCAGAAAATCACTTATTTTTAGTCACTGTGAACCTTTCAACGCCGAAACATAAACACAGAGAACTTGAGCGGCTTACTGCCAACTGCGAACGAGCGGGAATGGTTCGCTTTGGTTTCGTATTTCGGCGCATTTTACGACCTTCCACGTTACGTAACGGCACGTACTTTTACGGCACGTATTTCTGCTTACGAGCGGGAATCCGCCTTAAGAGTAGTAAAAGTTATCACGGCCACGATTTACCTTAGTTAACCATTTTGGAAAAATCAAAACAAAAGGGTGTTTGCTTGTTAAACCAAAAAGGCTAAAATATCGGCTGTGTTGTTAAACGTAGGACGTAATGTCCTTTTGACAAATTTCTGTAAACATCTACTTTAACCGATGATGACTGACATATTATTTCAACTGTATCTGTAAAATTTAGCACATGGAAACGTTTGTATAGGTTTCCAGGTTCTACACTACCGAATAGTTTCCAGGTTTCACAACATTTGTAGTGTGTCGTATTCCAGTTTTATTCTCTGGGTATTTAATTAGTGAGCGACATATCTTCTGGGATAACAATTATTATATCGTAATTATTGGTGTAATATTTGAATTTTATGAAGAGAATTAATGGTTAGGAGTTACAAGTAGAATATTGTAAGTTGATGACTCAACAATCGTTGTTTTATATTGTATGAAATGAAATTATCAAATTGGATGTTTTAAAGTAACGAAAATATATATTTGGATATATATTTGGATCAGCTATTTTGTATCGAATATAATCCAGGAATAGTATCTTTTCAATGTAAATAAACAAACGTGTTTTACACCACGTATTGAAGTGAAAGTTTTAGAGTCTGAAGTACCTTTGTGGTTATGGCCCAATTTGCCAAGTTAATTAAAGTTAAACATTGTATTTTACCCATTTAAGTGCCTTTATCGTATACTTACTAGAAATTGTTTTTTTGTGGTTTATTCTAACATTTGTGTAAACCTAATACATGGTAATAAATTATAATAATTTAATTACATGCCTTTGTCATTAGTTACAATTATTACATCTTGGCTTATTCATTCACTTAGTTTACGATATATTTGTTATTTTGATCACAACTGCTGACGTAGTTGGAGTTTGTTAGCAATATTGTTAATGTTTATTGAAGAATGTTATATGATTTGTATTGTAAGTAACGAATAGTTTATTTTGGTTACATTTTCTTATTAATGCCTAATTAGAATTGTGTAACTGTGGGTGTAATATTACCTATAATTTCATGATTCGAAACTTACGATGCTTTGAAATTAGATATTTGTCTTTATAGCAGTAACTGTTTATTTCTTTCAATGTTATTTAATTTATAATTTTCATCGCATTTATGAATACCATTGCGTTATCTCATTAAATGCTTATATTTAATAGAATATTTATTGCTAGAACAAGATACCTATAGTAACATCAGTCCTCCATTGCCCAGATACGATTGAGTTTGAAGCTGTGTATTTTCCGAATTTAGGTATTACAATCCCGATTTTGTCGTTTACTAAATTTTAAAACTTTATAAATTTTGGACCGTGTTTGTTTAGTTTTGTTGTGACGTGTTTTCGTTTTAAGTAATATAATTAATTTATAATATATTTGAGCCTAAGTTTATTGGAGTATTTAATGAGTTTTGGTTTTATTATCGCATTTTCGGCTTTTATATAAAGCTTAAGATTTTATTGAGATTTAAGTGAATTTTGCGTAAATATTTTTGGAGTAGAATTTTCAGGAGGAGAGTATTTGTTTTTGAGTGAACATTGTGGTACCCTGTTAGACCCATTATAAGATCTGGTTCGTGACGTTTTCCGCTATAAATGTTTCAAACAGGTGGCGTCTTTTGAAATTTTTACTCGATTTTGACGTTTTCGGAGTTGTAAGGAGTACCATTTTGCAGCATTAAGTAAGATCCCCGCCCACACCACTGAGTTATGCCGTGCGCACAAATTGCCTTTACCGGCTGATGCTCTAATGAGTGTTTGGCCTGTGACATAATGTTTAAAGTAGTTTTCGCTTGAAAATTCAAAAGTGTTACTGCTACCTTGACACACTGTTACTGGCTAAATACTCACCAGGACTAGAGCATCCAGCCCGTAAAGGCAATTTGTGCCACGGCATAGCTCAGTGGTGTGGGCGGGTTCTTACTCAAAGTTGTAAAAGGACACTCGTCACCACTCAAAAACGTCAAAATCAGGTAAAATTTGTCAAAAGGCATCACTTGGTTAATACATTTATAGCGGGAAAAACGTCATGAACAGATCTTATACTGGTCCAACAGGAAACCAAAACGTTTACTCAAACATAACCGACTCTACTACTGAAAATTGTATTCCAAATCTTGCGCGAAGTTCACCTAAATTCCAATGAAATTCTAAGCTTTAAATATAAAAGCCACAAAATCGCGAAAATAAAACCATAAACTCCCAAAATCTTGCCAAACCTCAACGCAAAAATTATTATCTCAAATAACCAAAAATTAAATGAAAATACGATAATTAGTTATTCAATTTAAAACACAAAAATACGTCACTACAACAAAATTAAGCGTGATGGAAATTTATAAACCCTAAAATTTACGAAACGTTGATATCAGGAACTTGACTAAATTCTTCGAAAAATGCAACTCATTTTCAAACGAATAACAAACTGCTTACCTTTTAGCAAATCAGACGCCAGCAAAGATGTCTACATAAAATAATTCATTTACTACAAAGAAAATGACACTAGAAAGTTGTGCAAATTAACAGATACCACAAACAAATAAATTACTCGTAACCTGTGAATGTACGTAAAAATATTAGCGTTATGAGTGAAGATGAGGATTACAAAATAAGTACACTTTAAAAAAACTAAAGTTATAAACATTACACATCTGTATTCAAAATAACATCAAAATAAAGAAATCGTGGAACATCTAAATTTTACTGGCAGTACATAATTTGATATAGCAATAACCAAATGAAGCAATAAAAACGCCGTCCGAAATAGTTCACGAGTGAATATGCCTTATACAGTGAATTACTACCTAAACGTTCCTTAATTAAACTTAAACTCGAGGTAAACTTTTTATTTATGTATTTAATAAAATGAATAATAATTTTAATTGCAACACATACATTCAGAAAATATAGGTACCTGCACCACACTCAGAATGGTCAGTCGGAACTTCGTTTTCTTACTCACAACGTTATTTCATCAACCAGCAGCGTTTTAATTCGTAAATTTATATTTGCATAAACTTTAGCAAATCGAGCTTGACTTTAATAAGGCAAAACTATATTAAGATACTTACTCGCTATGTACACATCTACCAAACGAAACCATATTTACAGGAAACTTCTTAAGCATTAGATTTACAGCAGTTTATATTATTTGTTCGAGCCGGCAATATACGCGAAAGTTATCATTTAACACAAGAACTCATTAAATTAATCCGCACAAACAATATGCGTTACAGCAGGTCCATAGAACAGAGGCTAAGCACTTAAAAACACGAAAACCATTCTATGTCCAAACCTTGTGATTACAGAAAAACGATACACAACAGAAAATAACTTGGGAATGTGGTGAACCAGTATATTATCCCATTTAATAGAAAAGGATATCACTTAATCCACGGTAATTCGATACACCCCCAGTGTGTAATAACCTATTCCAACCTTCTTACTACCCCTTTTGCGGATATAGCGATCACCGCAAACAAAGCGTGAGCCGTCACCTTACATCGTGGCTAGACTGACTTGAGTATCGTCCAGAACTCGCTATTTTCAATTCTGACCCTTACCCAATTACATAAATCCTATCATAAGAAAAGAATCGCTTGAATTTTAAGCGCGGTAAAAACGATCCTCAATACGAAAATAATCGAGAGAAAGAAATTACATCATGCTGCAACTGCAAAGTAAGCTTCTTGCAACCGACCCAAAATGATTCGCTAAATTATTTTTCTTGAGTACTTATTGTAGCTCAAATAGCAAAAGTAATATACTACATTCAGAAATATCTCTGGCACCGCATACCAACGCTCGTACACGTGGACTTTATCAGGAACAAAATACTTTTTAATTTGAAACTTTGGAAAATTTATACGATTACAATATCAACTAACTGGAATTTTACGAAGAAATCTATCTTAAATACAATGCGTCAATTTTTTAATTCTTAAAAAAAACGTAATTTCTGTCTTTCAACTAACTACATTCCGGAAGCTTAATATAACGAGAATACCTATCTACACAAACCTCTCTAACACTACTTAAATTGTAACGTAAGTATCACCTGTGTGTGAAACGTAATTTTACAAATCAAAATTCCATTTATAAATGTCTCCAAACCCAAAAAAGAAAGGTGATCAAATAAAAGGTCGTAAAAATTTTTTCTTGTGAACTCGAAATTAAAAAAAAACTATCTACCGTATGATCCTTAAAATTTACCCACAGTGTGACAACACTTGTTGATCATATTCGAGGGCAGTACTCTCTAGCTAATATTAAAACCATCATTGTGCTAATGACTTTGTAGTGTTGCCAACTTAATTTGTTTAAAATAATATTTACAGAATGAATTGTCTGTTACAGAGTATTTAAAATACACAAAGCGACATCATAAAATGTTTGATTTAAGTACACAACATACGAGTATAATTCTTTATTCATAATTTATTTATATGGAACAGACTTGCTCGATCAATAGAATAATAATTAATGTATGTCCATATTTGAAGGTAAAAAATTGTGAATACTCAAAATGTAGTAGAAACGTCAAATTTATGAATAGAAATCTCTCATATAATTCTTATTTATTCATTTCTTAAATTTTTTACCACTAATTATGGTCACATATTATTAAACAAAGCATTAATTAGTATGTAATTTTAGCTAAATTAATCAGCATTATAAATATCAAAATGTATGCAAATTTTGAATAAATATATAGATATTCTCATATTAAAGTTTTGATCGGAATCCAAATTTGCATGTTCTGAATAGAACATTAGAAAACTTTTGACATGTAGAAGTCACTTCCAATTATTTATTACTGGTTAAATCCTAAAATAACACCGGAAGTAAATACATACGTATATCTTATATCAATATTAACTTTCAAACTTGATTTTATTATAACGATTTATACTTAAAACCTATTATGTCTGTTATTTAGGCATTTTCACTTATTTTCGTACAGAAATTAAAATATGTCATTGAAGCAGCATTATTCTTTTTAAGTAATTTTTCCATTCATTGTGTATACTGCTCTTTCTATTTACTCATGAACATAGAAAAATGTTAACTTTTAAAGCTGTTTCAGACAAGGAAATTGCTTTTTGATTGATTCTAAATCCACATACGTTGACAATACAAAGTTGTGAATAGTAGTAACGTACTACAAAGAACACGAAATCCTTTGAAATGTTTGATATGTTCCGCTTTTTACGCCCATTCGTTCTGTTTTTACATGTTTTTTATAGGTTAGGTATCATAATTACATTCTAGTCGCAAAATATCTGTTCTGAGTTACCATTTTACAGTTCACTAGTTGCTAATAGAGTGGATTAACTTGTTTATTTAATAATAAATTATACATGATTATATGTATTGATATGTGTCGAAAAACGGCCATTATAGTTAATTAAAATTCAGAATTGTCTTTGTGATAGAATTTATGTAACCTAAATTTGCATTAATATATTTCTTATCAAATTCGATTGAATATTATTACTGAACACGTTGCTTTTTTTAGAACACTTCTATATTTGTACAGGGTATCCCATTTTCTGCACTTTTGCGGGGCATCTCCCTTGTTTTTAAAGATTAAAGGTTGCGGTTTTCGCGACAGTATGCTACTTTTTTGTGAAATTAAAGTTGGTGCCAGCAGAACTTTCATAACCTTTTTTGGTTTCTGAGATACAAGGTGGAATTGAAAACTATCACTTTTGAGGCACCCCTCTTGTCTCAGTTATCTTTAAACTTATCGAAAAAGTCAAAACGTATTCCTATAGATTTTTTTCGCACAATCCATTGGCGTAGTCAGTTTTTTCCTAACATTTTCTTTTTTTTTTAGTTATGAAGCAAACATGTTTTTTTTAAATGGAGCACTCTGTATCATAATTTCTTATATTTATATTTCTTACATATGTAGTAGAAAGAAAAAAAAGAGGCAAGGAAAAAAAAGAGAGAAGACGGAGGCGCAGCAGTAAGCATGAATAAAGAAGAAAGAGAAATATAAGAAGTGAAAGAATTAATAACAGAAATGATGGAACAGATGGAACATAACACGATGGGAATAAGGAATGAAATCAAGGCAATGAAGGAAGAAATGAGAGAAAGAGAATATGGTTGTCAGAAAGAAAAGGAAGAACGTGTAGGGTGAATAGAAAATCGGCCGAGGAGGAGCGGAGGAAAAGTACGAATAGTATTGTAATATAGGGGTGGAAAAGCAAGGAGCCAAAAAAGATTTACAAGTTATGCTTAAAAAGAAATTAAACTTAAAAAAACAATGATACTGGTATTCAGAAAGGGAGGGGGGATAAGGAAACGGAGGGAGGAAAAAGTGTAGCAGGCGAAGGAATTCGCATACCTGGAATATACCATGAGACAGGACAGTAAGGATGGGAAACACATAAAGGAAATAGTGAGAAAAGGGAATAAATTAATAGGAAAAGTGTGGAGTGTGGGGTAAAGTTTGCTTGGAATGGACTTAGGGCGTAGGAAGCTGCTATTTAATAAATTAATAAAAAATGTGATTATATGGAGCAGAAGTGTGGAGGTGGAAGAGGCAAAAAGAGGTGGAAGGGCTACAAGAAAAATATTGGAAATGGGTATTGGGACTTAATAAGGGAACACCGGGATATATTACACGAGAGGAAGTATAAGAAGAAAAATAAGCGTAGAGAAGAAATGAGAGAAATAACGGAAAGTAAAATATTGCAGGCATGCTGGAAAGAGATAAAGTATGCGGACTAGATAGTAGAGAGGAATATTATAAAAGGAACGGGTATGCGAAGGAAGAGGTAGAGCGATTAAGGGAAGAAGGGGTGAGAGGACATAATAAGAAGAGACAAAAGCAAGAAAGGTGGGCAAGAATAAAACAAACAAAATACTATGGATATTATAGAAAGATTAAAGGAGGAGGGATCCCAGAATATCTCAAAGGAGAAGGGAAAAAGGAAAGAAAAACATGATAGCAAGGTTCAGATTCGGTAATGAAGAGTTGGGAATCAACTATTGGGAAAAAGAGGAAGAAAGGAATTGTAAATTATGCGGGGAATGGATGGAAAATATGAGGCGTATGATAAACTAGTGTAGGGAGTTAACGGTTAATGGGAGTATGATACGTTGTTTGTATTTACAATCTAATGAAAATCCCCAAAACTTATCAGAATTATGTTTACAAGGGTAACGTATTTTGAGCGCTATGGTTAAGATGACATCCTAGGAGTTTATTTTTTTTACTTCAGATATCCAGACAGACGGCAACCTTTCTCAGACTTATTTGCACGCATTAAATCAAATTTAGAATACGGATCATTTATCAAGCCTCGTCCTAAGGCATACATCAAACAAGATAGAGAGAGAAAAGAAACAAACGTATTGGGTTGTGCAGAAGCCACGGTTTCATCTTTTTGCAAGCAAGGACACGAAGCAACTGGTGTATCCAGTTTGATGCTCAAAGCATTTTGAAAAAATATAAGTATCACCCCTATACATTCCACTTAGTTCAACATTTACACCCTGGCGATACCGAGCGTCGAATGTTTTGTCAATGGTATTTACAACAAGTGCATACTGATGAATATTTTAGCAGACTCGAGGTTGTCTAAAATTCTTGAAAACGAGGTAAGGAGTGGAAATCCAACAGTATCTGGGGTAAGTGCCGGTAACTTAGTAGTTGGGGGATTTTGGTATTTTGCGTGTAGGGTGAATAGAATAACATAAATCAAATCAGGGAAAGTCATAAATCAAAGGGCGCCAGTTGGTTTAAAACCAAAAATAGGGGATTATTAGCATACTAATGAAGGCTTTTACTCCACAGAAATGTTCAAAAACAAACAAAAACACGTTTACCTTTCGTAGCATTTACCAGATAAATCAACAGTTGTGTCATTCAATTTTATTTCAAAAATTTTGATCTTAAAAATAACATGAAAAAATAGCGAAAACTCTCATTAAATAATCAACTTGAAAAGTTTTTGTCAAAACCATAAGTAAATAATAAAAATTTGTCGTCACTGCAGGGTTGTATAATTAAAAAAATTACTATCAAATAGTTAGCAACGTTCAAGAAAATAATCAACGTTATTGTTTCCTATTAATTTATTTGAATCTTAAAAATAATTGTGCTGTGAAATGCTGCCAAAATCACATCTAATGTTACATCCGATAATGAAACAATACACTTAAAGTTCACTAACGCTATATATTATATTAATACAAAAATAATATTCAATGAGTAATATTTACAATTCTTTTAAAGCCACAAACAATTCAATTCGCTTCCGAAAGGAAGTAATACGCAATCTTCCTTATTTAGCAAATCAATAATAAATGAAAATATTGGGTTGAAGCTTGCAAGTTCAAAATTCCAAAATGGAATAATCATAAACCTTAATTTTAATTATCCCAATCATCAGCATATTTAAAACGTAGAAAGCATTTGGAATGTAAATATTAATGCACAACAAACAAAAAATAAAGATATAATAACACACAATAGCGTGAAAATCACAAAAAACAGAGTGAATACGCTTTGATAATTGTTTCCGCTATCATGAATGGCGTTTATACAGTACTATGTATAAAAAACCACGTTCATCTGCTCACCTAAATACAGTTATACAACTGTACAAGCGTAAACTGATCCAACCGATCGTACACAACGTCAGTATAAACCGACGAACAAACAACATTTCCCCGGGGTGAATGAATCAAACCATAATCCACAAGCAGTAAAAGGTTAACTTTTTTACGGTATCTTCAAGACACTACCGGGTGCCTTAATAGGTGTACGCGCGCACTGTTCCATACAAACTGCAAACTGGACTCTTCTCACGAGAAACAAACAACAGTCCCACGTGTGTCCACTAAAAACCCGATAACTAGAATAAGAAACTTCCTGTTTTTTTTCAATAACAAACCCCATTGTCCCAAATAAATCTTTCATACTTTGCCCAATAACAACTTTATCCATAAAACTGGTGGGCTACATAATCACATAACGCGCTGCGTGATTTATGACATCAACACGATAACAAAATAAATTCAAGGCGCAAAATACTTAATATTATGTTGGTTAAATCCTTTACAGCAACAAACTATTTTAATTCGCTAGCCCAGTTCCTTTTAACGAAACTACGTTGCAACATTTTAACATATATGCAATTATACTAATATTTAAGAAAAATCCACGTTAAATTCAACCACCAATGACAAAATGGCCCAATTTTGCATAATCCAGCTGAGGTCAAATTCTTTCATGGATATTGTTTAAAGTGATTTCAGTTAAGAGTTCTAGCAGCGGAAACCATTTCTTCTTTCTCCAGTACTATTGTTTACCAAACAAACAAAATCAAATTCAAACTTTTCTGCGTAGGACTAATTACAAGAAAATATACAAGACAACAGTGTTGTTTCGGGCATCGGAAGCTTGAATTATGCAGAAGAGAGTACCGGATTGTCGTTAACTATTGTGGAGAACCATTTTGCGACAATATAATGGTAGTTAAAATTAGCGATCTCAACAGCTGCTAAAACAAATCGCACAAACTAGAAACATTATATTACAGAAGTTTATGTGTGACTTATTTTACAGTTACTTGCTTATTAGTTAGTGCGTAAAGGTGAAAACCCCAGTTCTATTTTAAAAAAAAATTGTATTGGCAAACAATTCTGGATGTGATACGGAAGGACAACGCAGATAGTTTAAATTACAATATTCCAGTTGGCGCGTCCTACAAAATAGAACCTGAAAATGTAAATATAAATCTATTAGAAATGGATGACTTATCATTCATCTTAAAATATTAAAGAAAATGTCGGGATTAATGGACACATCCAATGGTATCCCGTGAGTTTTAAGGGGTAAAACCAATGTAACAAAAAGGCTGCCCTTACTTGATTTAATGAAATGTGCTCTCTTCTATTAGAAATACATGGAATATAATCAGTGAGGCTTTACTGGAGAAATAAGAGGTCGTTCTCGCTGCTAGAACTCTTTTCCCAAACTATTTTAAATAATACCGATGGAAGTATCTGCCCTCAACAGGATTATATATCATATTGACGTAACAGTGAGTATTACATTTCAATCTCGCTAAACGTAATAAACCGCTTTCCTATCCGCTCTCTTATCGTGAGATATCCAGAGAATAGCAACATCTTTGTGAAATGCCGACGCCCGTAAAACGGCCCGTCATCCTGTCAAACTGTTTATTTAACAGTGCAGAATACCGACAGGTCCCGAAGATTTAAAGGTGTTACGTTGTCCCCCAGCTAAGAGAAAACTTTACTTCTTAACGGTCCTGAACCTTTATCCGATCCTGATCGCTTATCGCAGTACCTGTGAAACGTTTAGTTTATCCTGTACTTTAAACAAAATCGTTCCGGAAGGTTTAATACCTTATCACTGTTATTATTAAAACCGACCCTGAGTTAGAGCCACCGCAGATAGCTACTCTTAACGTTGTCGAACCCAGAAGTGCAAAGAGCTACTGAGCGACCACCGCCCCAAGTGTGCCCGCACCCAGAATACTATACGAAAGTATTAATTTTCAATTCCAAAGAGTTATAACTCGTAAACACTACCAATTCTGTTTTACTGAAACTTCCGCTAATTACTAAGGGTAATTAGAAATATATTAATCTACCGTAATTAATAACCTACTCTAAATAGATAGTTAATAAAGACCCTGTAAATATTATTTAGTTTCTTTAAACTTAAAGGTATGAAAGTAGCATTTATACAATTTAAACTCGTATTTTTTTGTAAAACGCATAAAGCGAAAATACTCCATTTAAAAGTATTGATTTTCTGTTGACCGTAAAATCAGGTAGAGAGACTTCTCTTATCACCGCATGATGTAGCCCACTATTATAAACACAGTTATAATAACTGTATACAATTTTGCTGCTGTCAGCTACCCGACAGGTCCGGCTTTTACAATTTTAATTTTATTTTTAAAATAAATAAAATATCGTAATATAAATTAGGATCAGTTCTTTTCAGAGCATATAAACATCTCGCTAACCGTATTTTCACAGAAAACGTAAGTAGAGAAGCTACCTGGCGACCTCTGCTACAATACGTATACATAAGGCTACCACCCAGAGAAAACTGGACCAAATCATTGGTAGATCATTAGATTTTATAAACCAAATAGGAATAATATACGTCTAAAACCCTTACAAGTATAGTACTCAGTGTGGACCAACCTGATAATAGTGATCACCCCCAGGAACAACGAACAACTCCCCTTTTTATAGAATTTAAAAAGTACGCGAAAGCAGCTTACACAATAGGAACGAAGATCATGCACTTTATTCGAGTGGCAATTTAAAACGTTACCTCAGTCTTCACTTTTTAACCTTACTTCTGAATGTGCTTGTTGAATGTTAACTGTGTTTGACTTTGATTATTGTATAACTACTACCTTTTAGTTTTCTTTGTTAGTTTGTGGAGATTAATTATGTATTTCAGATCTTAAATAATTGTAAAAGAAGGATTTTTATTATTATAGTTTAGTACCTAGACTTGTGGGATTGAACATTATGTAGGTAGTAGGTAATGATTGTAACCAATCTTTTCTGTTTTGACATCTATATTAGCGCGTCTACAAGCTGTATTAAACTTTGGTTCATGTCTATTGAAGAACATTTTGGTGGTGACGAGCTCCTAATTGGTTTAGTATGTAGTGAGGACGAATGAGATCCAGATTTACTAGAACAAACTATCAGAATTCAATAATTTAATTCGTGATCCAAATTTATCCAAAAAGGCAGGTTGAACTGTTTGTTATCTTCAAGACTACAAGGCTGGAAACTCCTTGAAAAGGAAACTAAAGTATGTTTTCAACGATAAAAGAACACCTATTTTCCATGTCAAATGACTTAATGTATTGTAACGATGTGGACTTACTAAATGAACTAGAATAGGAACACAATCCGAAGAGTGGAGGTTTTTTTATAGATTCCTCCAAAATAATCAAAGAAGGGATATTTGTTGAACCACAAATATGGGAAGTTATGGATTTTCATTTGAACAACTGTTAAATGAGTTAGAGGCATCTGCATGGCAATCATTTATGAAAGTTGCGAAAAACTTTCTGGAAAAGTATTCCTCCACCTGCGTGCAGGTGGAGCAATACTTGGGGAATGGTTGCGGGATTAAGGAGGGTTCGCACCGGTAGTGTCGCCCGAACATGACGACACCCTGTGCGAAGAGGAACTCTAGGGTGGTTTGGGAAGGAGTTATGATGCGGATTAGCGAAGTTGGGGTGTTTGTGGCCTTTTAGCTGATGCGAACGGCCTTCTTCACTTGTGGAAGATCGATCGCATCGAGGATCTCTTGGGCTAGGATGTCCTTATCTACGTGACGAATCATGCAGGAAAAGGAGGGAACTCTAGGAGTGGTGTTAGGTAAGCGGGGACCGGAGAGTTGGGTGAGGGTAACAGTTGGGTCGCCGAAGTGGTGTCGCAACCTAAGCTGCGTACCATCCGGAAAGGGAGAGGAGGTCTCTAAGAGACAGGTTTGGTTGCGGTTGAACGTTAAGTTCAACCAGGGAAGGTTGAGGGATTTCAAGGAATTAAAAAGGGATTTTTGGGTTTTAATGGATTTTGGGATATTTCGGATGCAATATCTCGAGGATTGGGAGCGTGCGGGTGTAGGATTGGGGGAAGCGGGTATAGGAATCAAGGCAGGGGAAAGTGTAGGTAAGAGAGGTGTAGGTAAGAGAGCGGGTATGTTGTGTGAACAGGTGTAGATAAGAGAGCGGCTATGTGTGTGTGAGCGGGTTTGGGTGGTTTTGTGGAAGAGGTGGAACGTGTGGAAATGTAGGAGTGTGTGGATGTGGTGGATATGGAAGAGGCGTTTGAATGGGAACGTGTGCGTGAGGATGGTGGTGGTGAGGCGACTGTGTGTGCATAGGTGTAAGGAGTTTGGGATGTGGTTGGTGGTGTGGGTAGACGGGCGGCGTCGGGGGTTGGGGATACAACCGTTAGGGTAGCTCGGTGGCGACCTTGCTTAACCATCACGGTTGTTGTTAGTTAGGGTAGTAGAAAGAAATAAAGGTGTTTAAGAGAAGGCCAGGTCTCCGCCGAGGTGCAGTCTCACACCCCGAGGAATAAAGACTTGGAAATCAGAGACCCAAATAGAAAAGGAGGAAAGCAATTGTTAAATTGAAACAAAAATAAAATTAATTAAAAATATTTCTTTATTAAAAGTACCTATAGGTTATTACCCGACGTCGATCCTGTGCTGTTGTTGGTGATGTCCTGGATTAGTTATTCTCTTTCGGTGTCCTGGATGCTTCTTTGCGTTATTCCCGACAGATTCCGGCGGCTCCTGATTGCTGCTAGGATGTAGATCCTCTTCTGATGACCGCTTTTTTGTATTATCTGTATGCAAGCAGTGACAGATCTAACTCCGAAGCGGCGAAGATCACGATGCCAGAAACGATGAGCGAAAAACGCTTTTTTGTGAAATTAAGCGATTGTATAAAAATCACAAAACGCTTACGCTGGATAGGGGCTTACGTTCGTAACCGAGGTTCGGACTGCCCTGCATTACTCACAAACCCTGCCCTGTACGTAAATTTTGCAAACTGACTCGAAGTTGTCCAACCAGAATTTAATTTAACACAATTTAACATATATAAATTAAAATGTTGTCGACCAATGTAATGATTGTATAACCCCCCTCCCATAACTATTAGGCGATTTTTACTTTAAATGAATATTTAAGATGCAGAACTTTTCTAGTGGCGACATTTTAAATTTATTCGGTGTACATGGAGAAAGTCACATAATAACAAGCGAAACGTGTGGAAAATTAAAGAAAATTAAACCCTGATTGTCACGAATTACAAAATAAAAAAATAGAACCCAATTTTATACAAACAGGTACTCTTAAACTACACAAAGATCAACCTGTTGTATTACTAGAAATTCTGGATTTATCAATTTATAGTGCTGTTGTATGCTGTATACGTCCATGCAAAGTGGAATAAAATCTATAATTTCAAATTTACATATAGAAGGTTCAAAGTGCCGAATTCAGTTTCGTAAACAAATTTTATCACGAACCCAAGGAAATAATGACTTTTAAAAAAAATTATATATAAAACAAAGTTTACTAAAGACGTAATTTTTAACCTTCCAGTGCTCGCGCACGGTGTATGACACCGGATGACGTTTATTATGCCTATAGGATCGCGAGCAGTCGTTCAAACTCCCAGTAGCTTCCTAAAATCAGCTCATAAACATCCGTCTAGCATAAAATTTAGGTGAAGTGTACTAGTATTGTTTTTACTAGTAAAGCTGGTGTTCTACACCGGGTGCGACCTTTTGTTAATGGATTTAGCAACGGAAACTTCTGTTTGCTTTTCCATAAAAAAGGTATTGGATTGCTTTTTATTTATTTGTATTTTATCATTTTAATTTTGCAGTTTGATGTAAATATTAATTACGAGGCTGAGCAAGCGAGTCTACAAAAATTATTAGATGATGTGGAAATCGACATCAAATTTGATGATGATGCAAGAGAAATGGAATTTAATGATGATGCAGAAAAAGGGGAACTTGACAATATAGAAGAAAGAGAATCGAGTGATACAGAACAAGAATTTGATGAAGATGAGCAAATCGGAAGTTCAGGGCCAGCATTGTTAAAGACAATATGTGCAAATGAGCAAAACATGTGCCAAGAAGGGTTGTCAGAACAAGAGCAGCAAACCTTATTACTCAACTACTCGGTGTAAAAGGAACAGCAAAAAATTTGAAGATTCCTTTAGAAATTTGGTCATGTTTTGTTTGACAGAGAAATGTTACAGACTATTGTAGAATGTACTAATAAAAAAATTTACTCTGAGTCTGAAATATTTGTTTGAGGGAGGGACGCCAAAACAACCAATTTAGTTGAGATAAAGGCCTTCTTCTGATTGTTACATTTAGCAGGTATAAGACATTTGAACGTCAAGGATATTTGGAAGACAAATGGTACAAGAATCGAAGCTTTCCTTTTGACGATAATTAATTCTCAGAGATTTCGATTTTTACTCAGGAATTCAACTTTTGACGATATTGACACCCGAGAAGAACGTAGAACTATTCATAAACTGGCCCTAGTGAGATTTTTGGTGGAAAAATACTATAGCACTCAAACTTTTTAACAGTAGCTCGAATCTTTTAGGGGCAGATGTAGCTTCAAACAGTATATTCCGAGCAAGCTCAATAAGTACGGGATTAAAATTTTTGCTGTCTGTGATTCCAAGATGTTTTATATAAGCCACATGGAAGTATACTTTGCCACTCAGCCCGATGGTCCCTACAAACAAGATAATTCTGGCAAAGCTGTAGTAGAGCGTCTTTGTAAACATATCTACAATACCGGTAGAAATGTAATCGTCGAGCATACCGCTGGCAAAATCTCTACAAGAAAAAAATTATCACTGCTTGGTACAATAAAAAAAAATAAGAAAGAATTTCCGTTAGAGTTTACTACACAAGGAATTAGACCAACCAATTCGAGCATGTTTGGATTTGAACAAGATTTTACTCTGGTATCGTACGCCCCAAAAAGGAAAGCAAAAGTGTTATTAATTTCGACAATGCATAGATACGATACCGTGGATGAGGAAACCGGCTTACCAGAAATGATCCTAGTTTGCAATAAAACAAAAGGGGGTAACGATTGTGTGGATAAACTTTGTGGCCAATATAATTGCGCCCGTTGCAGCAGAAGATGGCCGATGGTCGTTTTTTATAGTGTAATGAATGTGACAGCAATCAATTCAAATGTGCAAATGTTAAGTATCCAATAATCAAGATCTACCTACTAAACGTAGTGAATTTTTAGAAAAAGTGAGTTGTGAATTAATGTGCAATTATCAGAAAGTTCGTGCTGCCTCAAACTATATACCTCCAGCGATTAAAATTAGATTGCAAGAAATTTATGACATTGACATAGAACCAGAACCTGCCGTTCAGCATCAACCACCAATAGTACCTTGCTCCAAATGTAACTGGAAGAAAAACAGGAAAACTAAGTATTACTGCAAATTATTCAAACAGTTTCTCTGTCTAGAACATTCAGTGATAGTTTGTGACAGTTGCCGAGACAATTATTTTCCAAATAATTAGGTTTTGTTTTGAAATTTTTTTTTCTTATTTTTGTAAATTTTTTGTTCATTTTTCCAAATAACATCCTTAAAATATTCACTACTTGTATGTTTGTACCAATTATTATGAAGCAAAAATAATTTTTAATTTAAAATAATAATTTTTAAAAGTCACGGTGTGTGAGACCGGGTGCGTCCTTTCGTGTCAAAATGTGGGTGCGTTTACTGAAAGGTTAATTGAGTTAATTTTCTTACCTGGATCTATAAAAATCGTTTTCTTATAAGAGAAAATAATCATTAAAATGTTTGGTTTTAATGTGCTTCGATCAATAAGCCACTATGTTTACTAAGGGTCACTAACATCTAATTGATACTAAAAATTATACTGTGTGAATTTCGAGATAAGTTGCCATTGCAATCTCTCAAAAGGGGTTGGTTTCCACAAGAATCGCTCCCCCATATAGTATTTTAGAAGTCGTTGAGGTTCTGTATAATTTGCAGGCTTTTTTAGACATTAGCTGGGAAGAGATTCAGCTAGTTACCACTGTTGGTGAGATAACTCGTGTATTTTTTGTTTGTTTTTTCAGTTAAACTTTTGTCCGTTTAATAGTACCTGTTTATACAAAATTGCATTCTCCATGTAAAGAAATTTAAAATGTCAACATTAGAATAATCATTTTGCATCTTTAATGTCTATTTATAGTAAAATACTTCTAATGGATACTTTACAGTAATTGAATATGACAGATAGATTTACATTTCAAAGGCTGCTATAATAGTATATTAAAAAAACAAGTTTCATAAAACCAGTCTTGAAGCACAAATTCAAGTTTTAAAAAACGAATTTTTTAGTACTATTTTTTATAAATTGCCCTTTTGTGCCGTTTTTAAATAAAAATTTTTACTTTAGTTGATTTAAGAATTTTTGTGGCGGTTGGTAATGTCTTAATTTTATCTAGTCGCTTTTTGATTTATCCAAATTCTGCCACAAAACACGAAAATGGAAGATAATCAAGATAACCTTGCATGTACGCCCCTTGAAATGTGAAATTGACCAAAAATACGGTTGCGAATTTGCTCACATCAAAGTTTTCCACTGGACGCATCCTGTTTTGGACACATTTTATAAGAGTGACATGCATGACATAATGCCGAATCAAGCTTTGCCAACCTACAAATCTTCTTAAAATGTTCCGTGAATTAATCGCTATAAAGACATTGGAGATGATGACGTCGCGTTCCTTAATCTATCTATTAAAGAATCAAAATGGAAAAAAAGTACAAAAATAATATTTATGGCAATATGGTCATGTTTGTAGAGAAATCAAAACTCTAGGTTCTGGGTATAGAAAGGCTTATACTGATTTATAGAGAATTAAACTAGGTCAATGCCAGGGGCGGACCCAGCGGGCGCGAGCTGGGCCGTCGCCCAGAGCGGTAGAGACAAGGGCGGCAAATAGCAAAAAAATGTCACCATACATTTTTTCGATCCATACGCTATTGAGCATGATGTTTGCAATAAAATAGATTTTAGGCAAATTATAAGAGAATTTGTCAAATTAAAAGTTAGGAAGAAAACATTTTAATTTTTGCTTTGTTTCAATACCAGTAAAAATTTATGTTTATGTACAGGGTGGTTCATTTTCGATGTTTTCGTATGGGAAGTACCCTTTCTATTACAGATAAACAAAAAGTAATATGGGGTCCTTGTGCTCGATTTTGGTGTTAATTAAGATCCAATAGTCATAATCAAGATATCTCTGACCGTTATTGCGCAATTAGCCAAAATTGAAAAAATGGTAATTTTGAAAAACTTGAGTAACTTTTTATTTCTAAATGTATCGACAAACTGTAAAAACATTCTTAAGGCACTTTTTTAAGTAGAATCCGTTGGTACATTCACATTCTTAATACCTCCTTAATTAAAAAAGGTATGACATAAAGTTGTATGTTTTTATATGGACACCATAGTTGGCTATGACATTTTTGGATGACATTTTTTTTGTGCTTTTCAAAAATATATAACACTTCTATGCTATTTTAATTATTAATTGATTTTTTAAGTTTTTCTTATTTACGTTTTATATTAAGAATACAGGCTTCATCTAGACAAATGGTTAACCTAGTTGTATCTCGAAGCAAAGCCCTTCGAATTTTAAAGAAACACAAATACCATTGCTATAGATTTCGGAAAGAACATTTTTTTGACTATAGACGACAAAAGGCGGCGTACTGAGTTTTGTAACTGGTATATGTTAGTGCCAAAATATTCAAACTCTATTGCATGGTCAGACGAGGCGCATATCAGTAGTGATGGTATTTCTACAACTCACAATTTACCTTACTGGGCAGATACTAACACTCATGTCAGTGTTGTCCGCAGGAGGCAAGGGAAATTTGGAATAAATGTGTGGTGCTGCATTATAAACGGACGTTTTTATTATCACATGTATGAAGGAACATTAAGGAACATTTGAGGTTTTTTGATAATTTTATATTCAATCTTTAAATTTTATAATTTGTTACATTTCCACAAGAACAACATTACAATTAAACTTATTTGAATTAAATGTCTCTAAAATATTTTACTGGAAGTGAAATTTAACTGTTATCCTTAATAAATATACTAATTAAGGAAAAAGTTAAAAAATCAACTAATTATTAAAATAGCATAGAGGTGTTATATATTTTTAAAAGGCACAAAAAAAATGTCATTTGAAAATGTCATAGCCAACTATGGTTTCCATATAAAAAAATACAACTTTATGTCATATCTTTTCAAGTTAAGGAGGTATTAAAAATGTGAATGCACTAACGGATTCTACTTCAAAAAGTGCCTTAAGAATGTTTTTACAGTACATGTAGAAATAAAAAAAAAACATTTTTTCAATTTTGGCTAATTGCGCAATAACGGTCAGAGATATCTTGATTATGACTATTGGATCCTAATTAACACCAAAATCGAGCACAAGGGCCCTATATTACTTTTTGTCTATCTGTAATAGAAAGGGTACTTCCCATAAGACAACATCGACAAAACCTGCTTGCTCTCAGAATCTCCTTGAGAATTATTCTTTGTATTTATATTTTGTATATTTTTATTATTTTCATTTATCGAACACGCTATTATTTTTGTGGTTTGTTATTTTATGATATTGTTTTATGACGTATTTATTTTATTTGCGGATATAGTTTTATTTTTATAAAGTATTTGGGAACGTTTGTTAAAAATTTATTTGTTTCTTCACACAATCAATCTTTTACTTAACATATAATATTTCTTTCTATGCCCTTTTTTTACTCGAAATTCGCAGAAAGTTTTTACATCTAATAAACTCTAAAACAAACTCGTAAAAGCAAAAACGATGTATACCTTTTTCTATCAAAAGTAAGGGCGACAGATTTTAGTCTTGCCCAGAGCGGTGAAATAGCTGCGCCGGCCCCTGGTGAATGCTAGTGCATTAGAGGACTTTTTTGAAAAATGCTGAAAAATATATGGGGTATTTTTATATCTTTAATGTAGTGTTTTCATCAGGATAATATCATTTCATTAGCGCAAATGAACAAAGTTTTTTTCCAAAATCCCAAGTTTGTAACCAAAATAGTTAGAAAGTTATATATTAATATCAATATTAAATATTTGAAAATTTATATCACCTATACGAGCAGCTTTAGAAGAAGCAGGTTAGTTGCATTCATAAGAGTGGCTGGTTGCCTAGAAAATATTAAAAAGCAAAGAAATGCATGGAGAGAATTTTTAATAGATTAATTTCGAATAATTACTTAAGTTTGACTCCTTAAATGTAGGCAAATCTATACCATAATTTATTATGTAAGAAAAAATCTTTTGAAAGAACCTGTATTTAACTACGTATATCTATTTCCATTTCTTTTATATCTTGAATGGTATCGGAAATATATATTTCTACAAAAAAAAAGTTATATGTGACTGTAAATGTGGCCATATTCAATTTTGAAAGTTTAAAAAAATTGCAAAAAAATTGAGTTATCGATGACTTGAATTTCAATCTTCTACGTTAAAATTTGAAAATTTGCCCCCAAAATGACACACCTTTATTTTCACCCCCTGTATACCTATTGCGTTTAAAAGCTTGTTTTGTCGACATAATTAGGCCTTCATTCTAAATGTCATAAAAATCGTCCGTATAGTTTCGGCTGGCGAGTGACCACAGACACACACATAGAGGCAGACATTTTGAAAAATTTTCTAAAATTTTTTTTCGGGTTCAGGGAGTCGTAAAACATCAAAATAACGTAACTTATTTTTTTCGATTTTTTTTTCGACCGCAATACTTTCTTGTTTAGCAAAAAAGTAAAAATACATCCTGTGACATAATAAAATATGCGTTGCTGCATTTAAAATAAGTGGTTTATTTTAGTCTGAAGTTTCCGAAATTTCATCACCATCTCTGGAGTCAACATACGTCGGCACGATTGCTAATTTTGTTCTTTTTAGAGATATGCGATGAAATTAGCGAAATCAAATGTTATACCAATTGTGTCCAGTAACTGTGTAGTGACGTACGTCTGTGAGCGTTCGGGTATTTTCGTAATTTTGGCTGCTATGTTTGGCAGCTGTCATCACTTTAGTTACTATTTTTCATATATATGTCGGGAGTAAAAGTAATATTCTTATTATTACCACGTGAAGTTAATTCCACTTCCTCTTGTACCAAGATTCAAAGTTGTAACAATCAATTACCACTTTACTTTTCGCCATGTTTGTCAGTAACAAACCAGGTTTAAATGATCCGAATTAAGTATGTTTCAAAAATGTCTTAATATGGACATTTGAATGATAACAAAACAGAATGTTATACACAAACATGTCCATAAGTGGTTAATGTTTACCAAAGTGGAATCCTTTTATAACCATTATACTAAAATACAATACAATAATTGCATTGAAACACACATTTAATTTTAGGTACAGTCTATACATAGTAATTACGTACCTACTCACTATTAAAGACTAATATCACGTGAATTTGACGAGCCTCATTATATAAGATATAGAATTTGTATTTTCTACAATCTATATCAAAGTATGGAAAAAAAGATAAAAATACATTATTAGTCTTGATGCTCCCTCAAACGCATAAGAAGTAGAAACGCACTTTTTTAATCTTTTTGCAATTTCAATCAATGCAAATGGGTAGTAAAACGTTACGTTTCAAGTCATAAACAGTTTTATGGTTTAAAAGCGCAAACCGCAAATTACAAAGCATTTCGTCCTTCGTAAGTTGTTTTATATGCAAATACTTATACACATACTGTCTTACAGTTACGTAATAGTTATTAATAGTAAAAATGGCGGTTTTCGGGACTTGGAAGGAAGTTGCTGCAGTCCAACAACCTTCCGAGTCCCGAAAACGCATTTTTTGTACGAATAAAACATAAAACTTTTCCTCCAACCACTTCTACCTCTATATTCAGTGATTTATTTGCAGTTCACTATTTGTTTGGGAACCCCTCATTTCTTGTCCCTTATCGAAACGAAATTATTTTTTAGGTTAATTTATAACCTTTAAGTTTATATCGTTACCACGTTTCTATTAAATAATCTAAGACAGCAGGAACATAAAGTAAATTTAATTTAAGGTTAAACAAAGTTAAGAAACAAAACGTACAAATATAAACTAAAAAAATGTATGAAAATGAAAATGAATTGCCATTTAAATTAAAAGTAATGTTTACAGTGCAATTTGTGCAGATGTTAAATTGAACGGGATGGTTTGGAAGTGTACCAAATAAATTGAATTCTGAACTACTGGTAGAATATTGTGGTTCCGGATTAAGATCCTGTTGATTGTATACCTCAGTGTCTGGATTCAGGATCTGATTTGATGTTTTTATCATTTATGTTACAGATTCAGCAATGTGACCCTCTTTTACACTTGTCGATTGCCACCCTCCATGCCTTTTCAATGCACTTATATCTGCACCTGCATTCATTAACTGTGTAGCAAATGTTCTTCTTAGGCAATGACCAGTATCTTCAAATCTGGCAAACCTAAGTAAGAGGCTACTTCCTGAGCCGTTCGTGCCAGCTTGTGTATGTCAACAACTTGTCTGTGACATTTCCCATTGTGATATTTAATAAAGAATCGATCGTTATTAATACCAAGTGGACGTAATGACAAATGTTTCCTATACAACTGTAAGTACCGTTCACAATTTACTTGTAAATGATTGTGGTTTTTTGGTTTTAGTGCCCGGCACTTTTATTAGTGTCTAAATTAGAGATATCTGACAGTTTCATTTTGGACTATTCATCACGAAGTAATGCTTCTGTCCGCCAAAAATCAGACCAACCTAAAATATTTCAATTTTAGAACCAAAAGAAGTACTTTTAATTTTACCTTAATCATTAAGTATTAGGACTCTGGAGTTTCATTTAAAAATTTTTGAACTTCTTTTGTAAGTGTTTTTGATTTTTTAGGCTGATAACCAAGGGACTTACTTTTTAAAATGACTCTATTATTTAGTGAAATAAAAACACTGTGTAGTTTTTAATTAATATTTATTGGATATTACCTCGATAATTTAATTTATGTATAAAAATCCCATAAGACGCGATAAATTTGTCACGTTGACATCGGATAAAGTTAGCCCTAACTTTGCATCTGAATAAAATGCGTGTAAACTTCCATGGCAAACTTTCTCAAACCTAATTATTGTTTGTTGCTATGATAACGAATGAACAATTTTCCATTTTTAAATAAAAAAATGTATTCTTGAATTTATCATAATTACCTAGCTATTATTTTTAATTATGCATTAAATTATGTCATCGAATTTCATTTTTTAAACTCTAATTTGGTAAATTTGGTAAATTGTCGTAAAAAATCAATTTTATCCGGACAAAAAACCTCTGGTGTAATTACAGCCGATAAATTTCAAATTTTACAAATGGTGAAATAATGTGAAGATAGATGGCGCCACCGGCGATGGAAAATTTCTTAAATTCTGTTCAGTGAATATAATCACTCAAAACATTTCAATAATCTTACCCCATACTTGCTTAAAACGAAAATAAAGTGCGAAATTATATTGAATTTAATACTTACTTATGGCTGAAAACATTATTTGTGATGAACATGTGAGAATTCTGAAATTGTAGTTATTGAAATAATAACATACCATTAACATCAGTCAACACAGTGCTGATGTGTGAGTAAGGTCATTACTTTTTTGTACTAGGACCAAGAGTAAATTACTTTTTGTACAGTTGCCATGGAAACATGCTGGAATCCCGAAATCAGGCACTTTTGGTACGAAATACTGTCACAATATAGCGTATTATTTAGGTGATTGGAGAAAAATATATTTTTAGGAAATACAATCAGTGGACACTATACTTAACGCTTCTTAAAAAGCGATGAATGAAATCCGAAATACTAATGATAAATGTATATTTTCTTAATTCAATGTGCAAAACGTTTACTGATTCCGTGTGGCAAAAATTTGTATACGAATAAAAAGTACGCAATCTTATCTAAAATTTCCCCTTGAATCCGAATATCTTTGCCGCAAATCACTAAAAGTGTTTAAAATCGTTAATCACATTGTAAAAAATAAAATCCTTCATATGCAACTAATTTGCTTGCATTAGAGATTAAAAGATACTAGATATCGCAAGATGTGTTTTATATAGGCACAATCTCTTAGTAAATACCGTTCTCACTGAAATATATATTTTGTAAAAGTATTGATTCACTTTTTGGACGACTGCATTTGCATAATAATTTAGTATTATTCAAATAATATTACATGTCTAGAAAAAATGTTTAATCCATTCGAAAAGTATATGTACTTACGAGCATATTGCCTCGTGCGGTTAAAATGTACCGTAGATTCTTTTATTTTCGCGAACTTTAGGATATTTAATAGTACCCAGTCCCGTGAACGGAGTATAGATTATTAAATTTGTTTGTCGTTAATAGATTGAAGTTTTTAAATTACGATTAGGTTACACGCGTGGACAATTGTATGTTAGCAAAATGAATTATATGTGAGAGTTTAATATTTTTTTGTAAATAACCGTTAATCCTATTTGTACGTAAACGTTAATTATGGTTTAGTTGAGTTAAAATTAAGTAATTGAAAATTGTTACTTTGTAGTTAACATTGCTTCAGGAAACGTAGCTTTGCAGATTTAAAACATTGGCGTTGTGGATAAATTGATTTAAAAAATGCAAAGGGTGTCGTTTTTAAAATACGTTGGTTTAGAGTTCATTTTCCAAAGTTTTTAGGTGACGAAAACAGATCGTATTATGTGATGTTTTTCTCGGGGTAGAGTGATGTTAGTGACGTAATTTTTCTGAATTCGGTTCCCGAAGTTCATATCGTTTTTACCACGCTTACGATTTGAAGAAATTGTTTTTTATGATTGGTTATTTGACGTGAAATTTGTGATGGCGAAATCTGTTAAATTCGTGAAGTAGTCGTAGTCAAGATGTTGAGGAAGCAGGTTGTGGTGCTTAGCGCGCGATGCGACTTGAGTGCGGAGTGAACTTACTTACGTTCTAGCGGGGTTAATTGAAGTTTTCGCAGAGAAAGTTTTTCCGTTTAACCTTTAATCTTGAAGAATATTCGGTCACTCCGGTAATCTTGTTGTGATGTGTATCGTTTGTCAGAAGTGACATTTTTACGTTTCCATCGAAGAGGAATTAGTGTTTAATGGTAGTGATGTTCCTCATTTTTGGACTATAATCGCATTTTTTCCGGATTTTTGTAATGTAAGTTCAGTATATTCACCAATAAATGAAAGAAATTGCTGTATATAAACTCTCGCCTTAATACAAATTTTTGGTATATTGGTATATGCAGGACAAACTACGTTTTGTAAATAAATTAATCTGTAGACATATTAAACCAGGTGATACAGTTATTTAATCACTTGGTTTTGGTTTAAATATTGTCGTCACTAAATTTGTGTTGTTATAATTCAAAGTTAACGTTTCATTGAAAGTTGCCCACTGCATTTGCATATCAAGGGCTAAACGTATCGGTGTCCACCGTTCCGTTGCCTACAGGCTGAATCTTACGAGAAATACCTATACTGCTGTACAAACGAGAGGGGAGAGCACAGAATCGTCAATTGATGTGAACATTTGTACAAATTAAGGTAATTACTTATATACATTTCGTTTTGTTGCTTTCTTGTGTTTTTGCGTAATAGTCCATATAGGCGATTGAGATAAAGTGTATTCACCTGTGATAATGTCACTACATACTGTGTATTATTTGTATTATATGCGGACTACTGTATACTAAAATTTAATACTGCGGAATTAGTCCAATTTTATAAAATACGTATCTTTTTAAATTATACAATCTAAACGTTTCGATAACACTTAAGGTAGCAATTATGTATTAAAATTGTTAAAGATGTTGTAACAATTTTGTCAAAATTGTTTCAACATATTGACGAAGATAATCCAAACGTTTAGATTGTATAATTTAAAATACACAATTAAAAACCCAAAAAAGATAAGGATTTTATTATGTGAAATAATGGTGAATGTTTACATTTTCATAGTCCAATTTTATGTTTTCAACAATATTATTTTTGGTCTTATGTGAAATTAAGGTGCTTAAAGTATATGATTCTGGGCAATTGAATCTTGCAAGAGCCATACCGGTGTAGATACTAAGAGATTTTACGTAAGAAATATAGATTTAATGTGTTCTTAACTTCTGTATCAATTCTGTGATTGTTTAATTTAATTTTTCCTCATCATAATTTACGAATAGTGTTAGTGAAAATGAAAGCTTTAACGTAACGATTAGCACGTCATTTTTTTGCTAATACGTGCAAATATTTTGAAGTTTATAGGAACCATCGTACCGACTGTTGATTCACTGATTTATCTGGTTTGTGACCAAAAAGGTAAGCAAGTTTTTTCTTTGTTTGGGAACTTAGCTGTGACATTTATAAATATTCGATCGCATTTTGTTGTGACGTATATTCATTTTAAATTTAATACTTAAGTAGCGTGCGGACCAGTCATTTTTTGTTAATTGAGCAAGTAATTTTACGTGAAAGTTTATACCGAAAATGTATAATGAATTTTGAGTTTAGTTATCGCAAATGACGCTTAAAATATTATTTAAGTAAGTGTGAACTTTGTGTAGGTATTTTTGAAATAGAATTTTCAGGTGGAAGTGAGTGCCTTCTTTTCGAGTGAACATTATGTGATTCGAGTTAGACCATTATTTTAAGATCTAGTCCATGTCGTTTTCCTCGCTATACATTTATTTATCAGGTGGCGCCTTTATTGCGTATTTTTACTGATTTATGACTTACCCTTATTGTGTTTTACATATTACGAGCTATCGCATTAGTAAAATTAGTAACCCGCCCACGCCCTTTTTTCATTGAGCCATTTTCGCCCGTAACAATATTCTCAATATGTTATATTAATCTCCATTGAAGATATTGTTAAGTGAATTGCGAAAATGTTGCCATGAAACATTTTTTTTACGTTTAAAGGTATTTCTATTTATTTTTCAACATAATTATTCAAATTGTTGATTAATTAATGACGTGACTTCAAAGTTGAGACCAATTTTGTAGATAAAATCATGAGCTCAATATTTCATTTTTTTCTGTTTTAATATTTAAAGCACTAAAACAAAAAAAAAAACAATGAAAATTTTTTTGGAATTTGTTGCAAAATCTGTTACTCGCAGCACCTTTATCTTATTTTATAGTTCTCACTTTGAACTATTTCTATCCATATTTGGATTTGTGCGAGGTCAAACGTCTTCCTGACTGGGCTATTTATTAATACTAATTTTTTGTGCATAATCTTTTGAAATGCATTTATCAAGTATAATATGCTTTTAATATTGGCTGCCTCTTCATTTAATTCAAATTGTCTGATATTTTCGCTATTAACAAATAAATAAAAGACTAAATAACTTTAATTTTTTTACGAAATAGTTTAAAATAATCTCAATAATAAAATTATTTATGGAAGCAAGAAAAACAAGATGAGGACATTTATATCTGGTTGCAAATAAATAGCGTATTTAGATCTGTGTTTCACCGGCTAATTGCCGTTTCTAATAGTGTATTACATACCGAGGCGGAAAGTGTTCATTCCTATCGAGAGAAGTAGTTCTCGAGACAGGGGAATGGTACTTTTGCCGAGGTTTGTATACGATTTTTATCACAATTAAAGAACAAGCAACGTTATACAGTTCAAATCAAAAAAATTTGGGACACATCCATCACGGCTTCTCGTTTAATATTGAAGGTCGGCACAATGCGACTTTAATTATTACTTTAATGAGAAGCCATAAATGTTATGCTTACTATGTTTCTATTGGTTTTGTCGTTACTTGTTATCAATAATTCACTTATATATGCTTATTAAAGAAAACGTGTTGTTTGTTTCCACCTATTCCTTGTGTTCACTCATTATCTATGCACGTGAGAAAAAATTGTTGCATACTATTGACCCTTTATTAAAATTGTCAAGTTGTCAATTTGACATTGATAGTTTAAATCGGTAGTAGCTCCCCCACAGGTTGGAAAGTGGTCCATAACTGACCGCTTCATCTCATTACTGTCTTCTTTTTTTGTTACTACTGACCGCTTAAAGTAAACCCGTAGAATCATTTATTTTTCAACCTTTAAAAGGTTAGAAAAGCGGTATGTTACAAACTAATTGCGAATAAACATTCTTTCCGACCATATTTTTGGCTTACTTTTTACAAAATAGGTAGGGAAAGCGACTTTCCTATAATGCTTTAACAACCTACAAGTTGTCGATAATTTAGTTCACTTCCGTATGTTCCATTTACGTTTATTTTCTGTTTATTTGTGAACTACAAGCTCGATCTATAATATTGCTCGCACATAATCCATTGGTATTGTAGGTAGCCGTATTGTTAAACGAGTCAATATACACTCACCGATATAAAATTCGGGATACCTAAAATTTCCATCAAATTGGATGTATGATCATTTCTTTATCACTGTTCCGATTTTAATGATTTTTTTTCGAATGTAAGTTAATCTATCAATTTAAAGATATTTCTTTCAATTTTCATTAAAAGGAATTATACGTGTCGATATATATAGGAAAAGGGAAAGTGTGTTTTTGCCCCTAACGTTTGTTTACATTTTATTTTTTACTCTTCTGGATATCTTTATCAGTTTAATAGATATCATTTTTTAAAAATGTCACTTTTTCAACTTATGAGAGTGAGGTAAGATAAGTTCTTGTTTTGTAGGTTTTTGTTTTTTTGTTTCGGTCTCCATAGTTATTCTACATTTGTTAGTTTCATCTAACTTCTCGAGTACCTTGACACAACGATGCGTTTGTCATCCGAACATTCAGCAAAACCGATGCTCTTCACGATGTGGGTTATTCGTATAGAAACATAGCGAATACTTTGGGATTTACAAAATCTAGCGTGGCACGATTTCGTGAAACTGGAAGTTATGGTAGAAGGCTTGGGTCTGGAAGAAGACATATTACTACTGCTTTCGATAATCGCTGTTTTCAAGCTTAAGAGGTCAGAATAGTAGTGCAGTAGAAATTAGAAATGCACTTCAAAGAGTTCGTCAAGTTCATGTAAATGAAGTAACAGTCAGAAGAAGACTTTATGAAGCCAATTTGAGGACGAGGAGACCAGTAACTGGAGTCAGCATCGAGTCAATAGACATCGTTTTTCACAAGAACACGTTAACTGGAACCAGCAAGAGTGGAAGCAAGTTCTGTTTACAGACGAGTCAAGATTTTGCCTGAGATTTTCTGACGGATGAAATAGAGTATGGAGACGACCAGGGGAGAGATACGCTCAATGTAATTTTAACCAAAGGGCTAGCTTTGGTGGTGGATCCATTATGGTCTTGGGCGGTATTTCCTGAGGCGCGAACAGAACTCGTTTTCATTGACGGAGCTAGTCTAACTGCCCAAAGGTATATCGATGAAGTTTTGGAAGAACATGTTGCTTTTCCTGAATGTATCGGTAACCAATTCCTTTTAACGCACGATAATGCCCGCCTACATACTGCAACTATTGTTGGCCAATGATTAGAAGAGAATGAGGTAAATGTCAAGCGTTGGCCTGCCCGTAGTGCAGATATTAATCCCATAGAACACGTATGGAATATGTTAGGCTGAAAAATAAGGAAACTATAAGGAGAATTATTCAATATTCAACAGCTCCGGGGCGCACTGGAAGAGGAATGGAATAATATTCCACACGAGGATATCCAAAATTTAATAACAGGGATGAAGCAACGTTTAGAAGCAACTATAGCAACCAGAGAAGGTAACACGAAGTACTAATTTTTATTTTCAGTTTTATGGTTTCTGTCCAAAAATTGTCATTTAAAAATCATATCTCTTACACCGATACATCATATCGAGAAGAGTAAAAAATAAGATGTAAATAATGAATCACATTTGTTAGAAAAAAATACACCGTGAAGTTTAGATTGCAAATTTGTTTCACAGGGTGATGCAAACGTAGGGGCAAAAACACACTCTCCATTCTCCTGTAAAATTGAAAACAATATCTTTAAATTGATAGATTAACCTACATTCGAAAAAATCATTAAAATCGGAATGACATATGAAGATATCAGAGTAGTTGCCAAAGATAACAACCACAAAGGACGATCTTTCCTTGAGATGTTACATAAGGACTAACATGGGCAACATCATCAATGCTAAAAGTAATATCAAGAGTTTGAGCAACATTTATACCTTATTATTATCTCGCTGTGTATAATTGAGTCAGATTATTTATAACTTACCCTGTATATTGCAAATTTTGTATTGCACGTAGATATTGTTATTAGGTATTATCAATAGCCATTAATGTTGTTTGTTATTTTTATCGCAAGAACGTTGAACGTCTATATGTTACAGATTTAGTGTGATGTTATTCTTTTTGAGATACACATGTGATTGTTTATGTAAATGTAACGCTTTCTCAGCAACTTTTAGTATTTAAATGTAAATAGTATGGCGTTTTTATTAGCTATCTGTGTTTTCATTACTCAGATCTCAATTTATTGTAAGTTTAGTAAGAGATTCATTTATTATATTGACGCATTGTAAAACTTTTAGAACCTTGATAAAGCAGAAAATAAATCTGCGAAATATTGGTATTTAAAAAAGAGAGTTATCTCATCAGTAAAACAGCCCAAGTCGATCAATATCCCAGTTACTGTCACTGACGGGTAATTAACGTATATAGTGGTTGTAAATTGTCGTATAATATATATATATATATATATATATATATATATATATATATATATATATATAGTATATATGTCCCCGGATATAAATTTTGATTTGAAATTTGAGCTTCTGGGGTCCAGCCCTGCTTGGTATGAAACCCGTAATATCTTTTAATTGATAGATTAACCTACATTCGATAAAAATCATTAAAATCGAAACAGGGATAAAGTAATGATCATACATCGAATTTGATGGAAAATTTAGGTGTCCCGAATTTTATGTCGGTGAGCTAATTTGTTTGCTATTTCTCCTTCCCATTTAAAACGATTTTATAGAACATGTTTTAAAGATTGATACCAGTGAGATATAGACACATACACGCACACACGTACGCGCACACGCACCCACACACGCACACGCACTCACGCATATACGCACACACGCCTACACCCCTCACATCCCACACAGTACAGCCCACCCAG
>JARFJB010002482.1:60911-85911 GCA_036346205.1 Vesta saturnalis | reverse complement strand
GTTCAAATCTCTAGGTCAACTTTGATTTTTTTAGATTCTATTTGTTATTAACGAAATTTGATCAGAATTGAAAATTATGTTAATGTACAACGTGTCCCATCGCAGATTCCATTAAACAGCCACCTGTATAAAATAAAACAATTTTTTTTTATTGTTGGATAATCATCCTTCAACTATAACAATGCATTTAGACAAAAATACCTATATACTGTGAGTTATGACAGTTTATTCAATTAAACCACCCCTAAGTTTGCTCAATGTTTAATACGTAATCTAAATTCTTTATAAGAATTTTGTATCTGTTCAAAAGTAATTTTTTCGTTAGCGTTTTCAATCCTATTTTTAACTCTTCGTCATTTGGAATTCTCTGTGTAAAATAATTGTTTTAATCTGCTCCACACAAAAAAAATCCATAACAGTAAGATCAGGTGACCTTGGAGGCTACAAAAATCTCCTACTGTTTCTCCCAATCCATCTTTCGCCAAACTGTTCATTTAACCAGCTAGAAACAAGACGAATAGAATGGGCAGGATAGCCGTCATGCTGAAAGTAACTGGTCTAGCGTATTTGTACGGAAAGGAAGCTCATCAACAAACTTTTCAAGAGTCATCATGCACGTATTCTGATTAAGGTTTTCTTCAATAAAGAACGACCCAACAGACCAAGTCTACATAAAAATGCACACCATACATTTATTTTTTGTATTGCCTTCTGGAATTAATTTGATATTGTGGATTTTCTTCGCTCCAAAATCTACAATTCTGAGACGAAGGGGAGCCATTTGTTGTGAAAGAAGATTCGTCCGAAAAAATTATCTGCTCATGAAAATGTCCTTTGTTTAGGATTTCTTCACCCAAAGACAAAAAACAATCTAATCTTTTACCTTCATCACCATCTGCTAGCATATGAAGGCATTGTGCTTTAAATGCATGGATGTTACATCTTTTATAAACTCTTCGCAAATGTGCTCTGCTTATACCTGAATTGTCACTTCGCTTTCTCAATGACATTTGTCGGTCGTTTTCTACCGAATTTAATGCGATTAATGTTGCTACATCATTTTCACTCGGTGCTTTTTTTTTGTTTTTTTTTAAATTATTCACACTTGCAGTTTGCAAACATTTTTTTATTAACCAGCTCACATATGATTTTTGTACTATTGCATCAGGATATTTTTCAAAAAAGGTTAATTACCGAAGACTCTTATCAATACGGTAACACTGAATTAAATAAATTTATTGTTCTGTTGTCAACATTTTTTACTGTTAAATAATAAAATAACAGTAAAAGGGAAACAAGTGGTACTATTCAGTTTGTTATTAATAAAGTAGTGATTTGACATTTCACAATATTGTCTTGTACCTTGACATAAAATTTAAAAAATCTAAAAATATGAAAGTAGACCTAGAGGCTTGAAATACATAGGTAATTTTTCATTCTGAACAACTTTTTTTAGTAACATTTTGTCGTATCTATTACAGAAAAGGAAGAATCATTTTGTTCAAAAGACAAGCGTGATTTTTCGAAACTAAATCTCTACCACAAATTAGTTTCAAACCTAGCAGGGCTGGAACCCTTAAGATCAAATATCAAATCAAAAAATTTTTGCCTTTTATAAGAGTCGTCCAACCTATCCGATACACTGCATATATATATATATATATATATATATATATATATATATATATATATATATATATATATAAGGCTGTAACAAATTGCTTCTCAGTATAGGGATCTCGATCGTTAAGAGATAGAGACGGTTAAATTAGCAAAGTTGCTAAATCCTGTGCCAAGTAATATGCCGTCAAGAAAGTAAAATTATTTTGTACGGTTCCGGACATATCCGATAAAAACCGAAATTCTGCGATTTCGTTTTTATTTTTTTCTGGTCTTATTAGTAAAGATACTTTAAAACTAATAAAACATTCTTAAAGCCATTTTTAATGGTCTACAACATGGTATTTTTTATTTGCTTCTACAACGATTCGTCCTCACGCAACCATCATCAACTTTATTTTCTTAAATACGACAAAAATGAAATTTTTCTCTAGTTAGTTACCTTATTAAATTCTGAATGCAATGGTATATCACATTTTATGTTTTTCAACGTTTTGAACCAAAACCTCCCTCATTTAAATTATTTTTGATACGATCCTGCGCTATCTTCAGCTGTAATTACTTACATAAACTGAACTAGAAGAGTATTAAATAATAGAATATGAACTACTAAAATATTACACTTTACTATTTATTATGATAAAATACATAATAACTAGACACTAATGAAAAATAACTAATATCCATATAATAATTATAACCCCTAACAGAAATAGCTAAATATTAAATTACGACAAAATACATAATTTTAGTTTAGAATATACAATTTACAAATGTTCGAACAGATTTCCATTTACACCCCTACACAACTCTATTCTTTTACACATATTTTGGACTGCCCTTTGAATATCACGCCTTCGTAAAGAATTAAACCCATTTATAATATTTTCTCGTAATTCCGAAATATCATTTGGAACGGTTTTGTATATTTTGTTTTTTAAGTGACCCCACAGGTAATAGTCCAATGGTGAAAGATCCGGTGACCTCGCTAGCCACTCCACCACTCCACGATTACCAATCTATTTTCCAGGGAATTTCCTATGCAGAAACTCTCTTACATCTCGAGTATTATGAGGCGGCGCCCCATCTTGCTGAAACCATAAGTTTTCGATTCTGTTCAGTAGTAGTTCATCTAAGTAATCTAAAAATATTGTCCTAAGAAATTCAAGATAACCTACTCCATTTAAGGTTTCTTCATAAATCAAAGGTCCAAGAATTCTATCGCCTTTGATGCCAGCCCATACGTTGAGACCAAATCGTACTTGAGTTCAAATTGGCCGATTAATTCGTGGATTTTCCAATGCCCAAATATGTTCGGTATTTCTATTAAAAATTCCACAATTGGTAAATTTAGTTTCATCACTCCAAATTATTTCATTAAAAAAATTGTTATTCGTTTCAATTTGCTGCCTCGGCCAGTAACGCAAGTGCAAACGTCTTTCTTGATCACCTTGTCGTAAACAATGAGAGATATGTATTTTATAGGGTTTCATGTTATTATTTTTTAAAATTCGCCGGAGTTTCATATGTGATACATTTGGTAAATTACTGTTATTAGCCAATTCTCTCGTCGATTTGAACGGGTCATTATTTATCTACAATGAGAAACATACAGGTAATATAAAAAAAATATGTGATATTGCCATCATATCACATTTTACTTTATAAAATCTATATGAGCTGGGTCCTTTGAGCAAACTTATATTACCTAGCTCTACGCAAATACATAATATGTAAAATCTATAAGTACCTGATTCATAATAGCATCATTTTCATCTTGCCTAATTTTACTGCCATATGATTTCCTGGCTTTCTCAACTGAACCAAATTCCGCAATATTTTTATCTAATTTTTGAAATAGGGATCGGTGGGGCTGTATTCTTTCAGGATATTCTTCTTCATACATATCACTAGCTCTCTGTGAATTTCTATTACATTTATAATAACATTTCAGCATATCTCGCCTTTCAATAAACGAAAAGGAATTTTAAATAAAAATTATACCAAAATCTTTTGAAAATAATTCACACTCAAACCAAATGTCACAATTAATAGTAATTGTTTTGAAATTTAGAATATCCATAGCCGCCTTGAACAACTTATGTTACTAACAACACGAACACCTGATATTCAGAGGGCAGTGCAAAATATGTATTCGTAGAAGAATAATCAAATTTATGTATCAATGTAAACGAAAATTTGTTCACTTCTAAATTGCACACTCCAAATTATATTAATTTATTTTTTCATTATTTAATATTTAGTTCTTTCTGTTCGGGAATATTATTTTATTGTTTGTTATTTATCATTATTGTCTAGCCGTATTATTATCCATAATATTATTATAATAAATAAGTATAGTTATTTTGGTATTTCATATTCTACTTATTAATACTCATTTAGTTTAATTTGTATGAATAATTATGAGTTAAAGATATCACAGGACCGTATCAAAAAAAATTGTAACTGAACGTGGTTTTAAGGTTCAAAACGTTGAAAATATAAAGTGTGATACATCACTGCATTCAAAATTAAATAAGGTAACTAACTAGAGGAAAATTTCATTTTCATCGTATTTAAGAAAATAAAGTTGATGATGATTGCGTGAGGACGAAACGTTGTAGAAGCAAATAAAAAATACCATGTTGTAGACCATTAAGAATGTTTTATTAGTTTTAAAGTATCTTTACTAATAAGGCTAGAAAAATAAAACGAAATTGCAGAATTTCGGTTTTATCGGATATATCGGAAACCGTACAAAATAATTTTACTTTCCTGACTGCATATTACTTGCCACAGAATTTAACAACTTTGCAATTTAACGTCTCGCTATCTCTTACCGTTCCTGAGATCCCTATACTGAGAAGCGAATTTGTTACAGCCTTGTGTGTGTGTATATATATATATATATATCCAAAAATCAATATAAACTTACACCACGTGAAAAGTCATCGAAATGTTCGAGGTCCTATGAATTACTAAAGATTCACAAATCTAGGGTACCACTAAGACCAATAGTGAGTTCAGTCGAACCACGCTTACAAGAATGTGCAATATACGATGCCAAACATCTGCAACCATACGCCTAAAAGTCATAGACTTAATTAAAAAGGAATCACTCAACCATGACGATCTATTTAGTTATCTTTGCGGAAAAGTATGCAAAGGAATCACAGAACGTAGCTTTGATACAAGACGTGAAGAACATATGAGATTTTGTAGATTAGGTCAGCCAGAGAAATCTGCGGTAGATGAGTATACGTGAAGCTGTAGAGATATGCAGACATCCTAATAATTTCAATATGCAAGAAGGTCTTCGTTTATATAGGTTTTGGCATCTTATAGTAAAAAAAAAGGCACAACGATACGTCTTAATTTTAATTTTAGCTTTTATTTTTTTTTTTTTGCTGTGTTTTTCCTAGACCTTGATGAAGTAAATTCTTTCCCAATTATATGTTAAATTACCACAGCACTATAATAATTTAACATATGTAGTTGAAATTAAAATTAAAAATCATATTAAACGTGTTTTCACTGTAAAATATAATTACAATTTTTCTTTAATTGGTAACTCAAGTTTCTGTTTATCAATTTAAAACTTAAGTGTTTCACAATCTTACACTTACATCATAATTTGATTCAACTTTGTTACATGGGTGTTCTGATTTGTTATCTTCAAGGCAGCTTAATAATATTGAATTTATTAAGGATCTAGTTATTCTTTACTAAAATTAGATTCTATGGTTGGCTTAGACTGTTAAAACTGTTATATTAATAGCAGGCAATTCTTAAAGATATTACTAGTACTGAGGACAATAACTGTAATTGTTATCTAAACGTATAGATCTATGTAAAATGTAAATATCAAAATATACCATTTAAAAACCCAAAAACTAGTAGGTATTTTAATTACGTCCTTTTAAAATTTAAAATAGACCACTAAAATCACATATAATGAATATTACCATATTCACGTAGCATGTTGCATCTTTACAATAACGCCAGTTAATAATAATGATTCAAATACTATAAAATATATTCCGGGTTTAGGAATAGTGTAATTATTTATTCTGTTTCACTGTAATGGCGAAATACTATTTAAAAACTCGTTTTCCTTAATTTAGATTACCGTGGTCAAAATTTTTTAGAATTACTGACGACCATATTTTAAATTTGGCACGTTTGGCTACATAAATCTATTCAGAATGAATTGAAATATCTTATTAATTTCGTCGAGTACATATTAGAAATGCCGGGAGTTCAATTGTTAAACAGATACTATGAATTAAGTATTCATGAATATTAGGGCCAGGTGTCACATACTTGTAATGTTGTCTCTATTAATAGAAGTCAATAAAGGATCTCACATAAGCGAGTTTGTAATTGCTTTAATATGGAACGAATTGTATTAATTGAATTATCTAGTAACATATATTAATAAGAATGATTAAATTTATAGGTTAATGAATATGTAATGATATGTATACTGTTACATAAATCACATTAAATTAAAAATTTAAAAAAACCCCGACACAAAAAATTCTACTTTTAAAACCTCTAAAGAGTAAACAAATTTTCGTGAATTAGGACTAAGAACATTCTCGATCGAGTCAGTCACCCTTCAAAAAAAAAGTAATAATAAATCAAAACCTCTAATAAAATGTAAAAAATTCGTTTATCAACTAGAAAACAACTAATGATCTTCAAACGGCTGCCCATATTTTCATGAATAATTAGCTAAGAACACTTTCGATCAACTCGCCTTTCAAACAAAAAAAACTCTACTGGTAGCAGCAAAAAATTGATTTGTTTTTTTAGAACACATACGGAGTTGAAGAATATTGGAAAGCAGGCTATCACTATTGACGACCTAAGAACTAAGAAATTATATTTTTTTCTGAAAAAACGTTATTTGAAGTATACTAAACAGCAAATAGTTATTTGTTTCATTAGTACAAAAAATGTCAATTTTCGGTACGAGTTCCGAAAACCTATGTTGGGACGAATAAAACATACAATTTTTTTTCTAGCCACTTTTAGCTTTATATTCAGTCATTTATTTGCAGTTTACTGCGTGTTTGGGAACTCCTTATTTATGTAGCTATCAGTATCAGGCAATGCTATTTTATTTTATACAAAATAAGTACTTTTCCACTTTTTAGTGAAACAAAAAACTCACGGTCTAACGTTTAATTAGTATTCATTGGAGTTTACCTCTATAAATTTAATTCAAATATGACAGATGTTAGTGAAATAACGCGAAGATAGATGGCGTCACCGACGACAGCAAATGTCGATATCTGCTCATTGAAGGTATTCACTCAAAACAATGAACTTACACTTGCTTAAAGCGGAATTAAAAAGCAATATTATATTGAATATCAATACGTATTTATGACTGAAAACGTTGTTTGTGATGAACATGCGAAAATGTTAAAATTGAATTTACTGAAGTAATAATATCCCATGAACATCAGTCACACGAAGTTAATGTTTAGTGAAAGTCAAATTACTTCTTGTACTAGGACAAAATGTAATTTACTTTTTGTACAGTTGCCATAGAGACACTGAAGAATCCCGAAATCAGCCACTTTTAGTACGAAATACTGTCACAATAGGTTTGTTTCAAGTGGATATCTGATTAGTTTCCGACCAGTCCGAGCATGCGCAATAGCGTTTTCGTGTTCCAACCAAGCCACTGACTGGTTGGCAACTCCTAGTCAAGTATTTCATGCACCCCGCTGACTGGTTGTTTCTCGGTCACTGATCAGTTAAGGCAGTCAGCGGTCCGTAGTGCTGACCTCTGATTATTCTAAGCTGTGATTCATATTTGATAAGTGTTCTAAACCTCTGTGTTATTGTTGATCAAATTATGTCATTGAGTTTAACACGAATTTTCGTCATCGTATCTTCGTCATGGAGTTTTTAAGTGAGAGTGAAGACGAATTTTGTGACATTATAGATGCAGGTTATAGGCGACCACAATTGTAAAGTAATAGACGTTTGTCTAGAATACCCTGGATCCGTACATGTTAGTTGAGTTTTCATTAACTTGCCAGAAAAATGTGGTACATATTACATAGTTGGGAATGGTGGATATCCACTTAAGCGGAACTTATTAACGCCTTTCAAAGATAGGGGAAACTGGACTGGGCGAGAAGTTAATTATAACATAAAGTTATAAAAAGCTGACACATAATAGAACATTGTTTTGGCATAATGAACCAAAAGTTCAAATAACTATATCATATTAAAATGAGAGATATTAAATTTATTGTTCACTTCATTAGAGCCTGCGCTGTATTACACAATATAGCAATTGACGATGAAATTGAAATTCAGGAACTCAATGACGTTTAAGAAAATGAAGAAATTGTAGCAGATGATTACGATGCAAATGATTACAGAAATATAGTCATGAATACACTAAGAATGTAAAAAATATCTACATGTGCACCTGATTTATTTTATTATTTAAGTCTTTGGTCACATAAATTGTGTTGCTTGCATTGTATTTGTATGTTATGTTTTATGTTTTAGTTAATAAAACAAATTTACTTTGGCATATGATAAAGGTTTGACATTATAAGTTTTTATAAGTAACTCAATTTTTTTAGTTCACGAATAATTTAAAATACCTGCATAAAACTGTAAATAAAATGTAATACCAAATATATATACAGGGTGTCCAGTTTAAGATGAAATGCATGGGGATATTGGAAACCGTTAGAGATACGAAGATGGTTAAATGGAGAAAAAGTTGCGTCATTATATGCCCAAGAAGTAACCATGGTTACATGTCAAAAATCCTTCCATTTACTAGACACAGGGTGATAACTGAAAATATGCGTTTTCTAAAATCGCTATATCTTGTTTCTTGCAAGAGATACATCCACGATTTTTGCAGGATGGGGTAACAGGTAGCGAGGATTTCAAAATGATTTTGAAAAAATCTAGGCCTACTAGATTTTGAGATAATGCACGCAACTTTCGATTTTCTTATGGACGCCATATTGGATTTTTGCATTTTGAATTCTTCATAAAATGCTTTTCAACCATATATCATATGTTTATAATCTGCCAATGAGAAAGTGTCAAATTACACAATTAAATTTATATCAAAGCAACCTTGACATATTATGTATTTTAATTAAATGAAAATTAATCTACAAATTAAACTAACTATTGAGAACAATATTATTGATTATTAACATAAATCATAATAATAAAAGTGACAAAAACAACAAAAATAAAATTTAATATTATACTGAATTTTACTATTAATTAATCAAATGCTCGAATAAACCTCCATTCTCCTGCAAACACCATCTGCATCGAGTTAGCACTGCATCAGAAGAGTTCCTTATCATCTCCGGGGTAATTTTATTAACAGCTTCGATAACTGCATCACGTAATTCGTCCTCATTGTTATACGACTTTGAATAAACTTCGTTTTTAAATAGCCCCACACAAAGAAATCAATGGAGAGAGATCAGGAGCTCTGGCCGGCCATCTTATTGGTCCCTGGTTTCCTATCCATCCATTAGGATATTCCATATTTAGAAATCTGTAATAATATGGGCACTATGTGCAGGAGCCCCATCCTGTTGGAAAATCATATTTTTACTGTAGCAAGAGGGAGCTCCATTATCCTTTCCGCTATTTGAGTTTGCAACAGGTTTAGATAGGTAGCAGAGGTCAAGTTCTCGTGATAAAAAAGGGCCAATAATATGGTACCAACAATACCTAACCAGACATTAAATCCCCACTTCACCTGTTGCCGCGTTTCACGGTATAAATGCGGATTTTGGTCCGACCAATAGTGGGTATTTTTCGTATTAAATAGGCCACAATTTGTGAATCTGCTCTCATCAGACCACAAAATATTCTTGGTAAAGTCTGGATTTTCATTACATCGTTGGATAAACCATTGACTAAATTCCATCCTTCTTACATGATCCCTTCTCGCAGCCCTTGGACCGGTCTTTCACGATAAGGATGGTATTTATTACGTTTCAATATTACTCCCGCTGTTGATCGGGCAACTCCTACGTTGCTTTCAATTTCACGTAAGGATGAGCGGGCATTTTCAACTACAGCTTGTAATACAAGATTTTCATTGTTTTCGTTACTATTTCTGTTTCTCTTTACCTTAATGAAACTACCATGATTTATTAAATTGTCACGTATGCGGCTAAACATGCTTCTTCCTGGTTGGCGTCTCTCAGGATAATTATGAAAATACATCCCCGCAGCTCTGTCACTATTTCTCCTACAGAGAATGAAACATTCTAACATATCGTATTTTTCACTATTTGAAAACGAGTTCATTTTTGGCTTATAACAGAACGTCAAATTAAATGACGTTTGTACAAACGTAACTAACTATGGTAATTCAATTGCTTATAAACATGTCAAAGGTGTCAGCGCCTACTATTCTCTTGCAATAATTGAATAGATGGTTGATTGGCAAAGGCCTAGTTTGATATAAATTTAATTGTGTAATTTGACACTTTCTCATTGGCAGATTATAAACATCTGATATATGGTTGAAAAGCATTTTTATGAAGAATTCAAAATGCGAGATGATAAGGAACTCTTGTGATGCAGTGCTAACTCGATGCAGATGGTGTTTGCAGGAGAATGAAGGTTTATTCGAGCATTTGATTAATTAATAGTAAAATTCAGTATAATATTAAATTTTATTTTTGTTGTTTTTGTCACTTTTATTATTATGATTTATGTTAATAATCAATAATATTGTTCTCAATAGTTAGTTTAATTTGTAGATTAATTTTCATTTAATTAAAATACATAATATGTCAAGGTTGCTTTGATATAAATTTAATTGTGTAATTTGACACTTTCTCATTGGCAGATTATAAACATATGATATATGGTTGAAAAGCATTTTTATGAAGAATTCAAAATGCAAAATCCAATATGGCGTCCATAAGAAAATCGAAAGTTGCGTGCATTATCTCAAAATCTAGTAGGCCTAGATTTTTTCAAAATATTTTGAAATCCTCGCTACCTGTTACCCCATCCTGCAAAAATCGTGGATGTATCTCTTGCAAGAAACAAGATATAGCGATTTTTAGAAAACGCATATTTTCAGTTATCACCCTGTGTCTAGTAAATGGAAGGATTTTTGACATGTAACCATGGTTACTTCTTGGGCATATAATGACGCAACTTTTTCTCCATTTAACCATCTTCGTATCTCTAACGGTTTCCAATATCCCCATGCATTTCATCTTAAACTGGACACCCTGTATATATATATATATATATATATATATATATATATATAATATATTGTATATGGAACCGTGAGAGACCGAAATTTGTGATTGTCATTCGCCGGTGGTTGTCGACAAGTACTAAATGTCTCGGTGAAGGACCGAACAATTTTTAATTTTATAATGCTTTCGGATTCTCACCGATATTTGTCGACAAACACAAATGAGCTTCGGTGAGGGTCGAATACGACAGGTCTTAACGTGCTCTGCCGTTGTCCAGCACCAGCCCGAAGTGCGTTGGTGTTTTCTCAGTCTTAAAGGGTTCGTACGATGATAAGATAAGATTCAGTAAGTTAATCACATAGATTTTTCTTGTCTCCTTTTAAATTATATTAAAATGTATGTGTACGTTAATTTTTTTATATTATTCTTCTTTTGTTTTGTGATTTAGCATGTCCTGTTTATTTTAACTTCATAATAATTTAGTTATGTTTATTAGAAAACTTCTCCCATATATTTTATTCTTAAAAAATATGATAAAAAAGTGTTTTTAATTTTAAAAAATGTTGCTTTTCAACATACACCATCAGTCAACAGCAAATGTCGACATTCGCCGGTGTAAGTTAAAAATAATGGTATTAGGCAAATAATTCTGACATACGCCAAGCACCTTGGCTGACATTCACCAGAGAATGTCGACATTAGCCAAGTTTCGGAGTTTCACAGTAACATATACTTAAAATAAACAAAACTTAATTCTCAGTGCCTTCAAGTATTCTAAAATATTTCAAAAGCTTATGTATTGTTAATATATTCTAATATTTTCAATTTTTCTTCTACTAAATCGTTACGACAGGTTAATTGGTCAAGTTTCTTTTGTTCGATTGCAAATCTCTTTTCGTGGTACAATTTTCTATCGTCATTTTCTTGAGAGTGCCCATATTGGACTTCACACGAGATCGTGGTGTACTTTCTTTTTTCTTCCGATTCTTTGGTGTATTTTTACTCCTGGGGTTGTTTTATAATATTATTTTACATTCAAATAGTCTATTTTTTTAGAATTATCTATTTGTCATAAAACATACATGGGCAATAGCTGGTGCTCGCAGTCGGGTGATTTTCTTTGGATTGGTCATCGATAAGTGGTACATCTATAAAATCGAATATGTATACCTAAATGAAATGCATGTGAAATATATTTAATGTACCTATAATTGAGGCTAAATCCTCAGAAACTGATGAATGTCGCATTTCGGTTTTGCACAAATTTCTTATAATTTCTCTCCAATAACCTCTCTCGATTCTCACATTGGCTTGCCGTAAGGATACTCTCATATCTAAACATGTTATTTAATTCTTCTGCGATTCTTTTCTACATCGCATTCTGACTCCTTAAGACTAAACTACCAACGTCTTTTTTAAATGTTTTATATAAATCAATTAATAATTTGGTTGTACCCGAGGCCCACTTGTGGACACTATCCACATGCAAAACTATTGTCTCTTCTAAAAGAGTGATTGATTAGAGTTTATAAGTATTATTTGTAACTTAGCTTATCAGTCAATAAAAGCACGATGGAAATTACGGTTATGAATGATGATTTTGCGCGCATAAAATCAATGACGCATGCGCAATATTACAGTTAGGGATTTGTTTCCAACTGATCAGAAATGTCCGCTTGAAACAAACTAAATATAGTGTCTCATTTAGGAGGTTCGACAGAATATTTTTTTTAATCTAGTTAGTATTTATTTTCGGAGCACTGTATCTACTATTACGATTTTTAGGAATGTAGGAGTATTTAAAAATACTATTAAAATGAATGTGAATATAGCAGAAATCGGCGGTTGTGATATTTTTTTTACTTTTTCCTAAAATCTTCAAGATATAATATATCATGACTCTATGACATTTATAAGTGAGGTTAAAAAGAAAATCTGATTTAAAAGTGGATTTGAATCTCATTTAAAATAGTATATTTGAATACAATGTTGATTAAGACATACTATTATCACAGAAGTGCATGTGTAGGAATCAAACCGTTAACCATTTTCATAAATTATTAACTGCACTAAGAAACATGATTAGACAATTTTTCACCTTATACGAATTTTCACCATTCCGCTGCTTCTTATTTAAGTAATTAGTTAATTAGCTGAGACTTTAATTAACGTTTGTGAAACCGGGAATGTGTGTGGTCGATTTCTGGATTACCAACGTTGTCATTGTTACCGCTCTTGGACCTTACTTTGGTCAGTAGAGAGTAAAGAGCAGTGATATACATATTTAAAATGTCCACCAAAATTGCTTTCAAATGGCCCTTACGTTGCTGTATGGTCTTCATTAAAATTTTGGTAAACCTTGACCTATGAACGAGGTCAAAGTATTTGAATTCTTTTTAATAAGTAATTTCTTAAAGTAATTTTTATAACACTAACGGCAATATGTTAAATTTATTACACTCATTCACTATTGCAGTTCAATCAGTATTATTATTTCTGTATTATAAGTGTTTTGTAACTGTGGTTTCCTATTAGTGAAGAAGAAGGGCTGTTTTCGCACCTGAGTCGAATTCATATGTTATATATAATTTTTCCCAAGCGCTTGACTACTCTCAGATTCAAACTTGGTACCTTTCACTTACTTTGCCACTGAGCCACTGAGTAATCCAATATATATATATATATATATATATATATATCATATGTATATATATTATATTTTAGAACGAACTTATATATATTAAACTTTGTCGTGGTTGCGCAGAAGTTTATTGCGCATGTTGCGCAGTAACTTCTTGCGCAGGTGTATTGCGCTTAAGCTCTTCGCGCATTATTGGAATCCATATGGGTTTCATTTCTACACTAGCTTGGCTTATTGGATTTTCTGCTAGTACGATGTATGTGGCTTCTTTGAGTTTTCGACGAGTTGTGTTATCCCATTGGATGCAGTGGTCTTCGTTCCACACATGTTCAGCGATTCTTGATCTTTCTGTTTCGCCCTTGGGGACGTTGTTCTTATGTTCCTGCGTTCTCACTTTGAGTGGTCTACTGCTCTCTCCTATGTATGCTCTGCCGCATTCGCATGGTAGGTTGTATACACAATTCTTGGAATTCTGATCTTCCTTGTATGGTTTGGTTTTGGTTAGTATTCCACTGAGCGTTCTGGTCGATTTGAAGGCAGTGCGTATCTTGTATTTGCTGCCTATCCTTCGTATTTTGTCTGAGGTACCTTGTATATATGGTATTATCGCTGTATATTTAGGTTCTTCTTTTTCGGTTACCCTTTCCCTGTTTAGGTTAGGTGTTAGATTGGGGTTGCCATTTTCTTTGAGTGTTCTAGCGATATTTTCTTTTTCTTTGTTCAGGTCCTCTTGTTTTGAGCATATCGTTTTTGCTCTATCGTACAAGCATTTTGTCACACCTAACTTCACGTTTTTGTGGTGATTGGAGTTGTAGTGTAGGTACCTCCCCGTGTGGGTAGGTTTCCTGTATACACTTGTCGTATATTATTATTATTATTAGCTTGAGCTAAGCAGCAGCAGCATCTGTATTAAATTCAATGTCGTAATCAAAAACGGTAAGAGATTTGTCCAATTTTGCGTATTACGAATAGTCCTATGTAAAACATCAACAGAAACATAATTAGACAGACCATGATTTTCAAATAAGCGACATCGTGAAGAGTGAGAGAAAGAAAAGTAGAAATATAGATAAAGGAAAGGTCTACTAACTAGTCTGAGAGAAAATATAACTAATAAGCTGCAAACAACAACACTAGTACATATATTGATAAACGTAGGCATTTTTACTAGTAATAGTACCTGATAGAAAATTTAGCACATATCCTGAGACATTGATAAATCAAAACAAGAAATGAAGTACAGTCCGCCCGGCCAAAGAATGCCTCGTGTCGCGCATGGATGTTCGTGCATTCGGCCACACTCGTTAACGCAATAGCGACTGAAAGCATTACCAGTGGCGTCGGTGTCGCGTTTTCAATTATTCGTCACCAAACCACAAGAAATTTTAAAACATTTTATTTATTTGAATTACATATGAACAGTTATAGTTTAAACATTTATAAAATAAAAAAATAACCATGTTGACAAGTAATAAATTTTATATTTGTTTGTTTTTCAAATAACTGTACACATTATATATCACCTCATGCGTTTGACCACTTATTACTTGGCCACTTTTTCCCAATGTAGAACTCATATTTCTACACTCGCTTTTAAATTTTTGAATATTTGCTGATCTGTTGTTAATGATACTAAGGAATGTCAACTATTAGGATTTCTTTAATGAGAATTTAAGCAAATGCCATTTGCATTACATGCGCCGCAAAACTAAATTTATTTTACTATGTATTGTGAAAGTATTTGTTGTTTATACATATTTGTCTAAAAAATTTGAGTATTATGAGCTTTCAAATTCACATAGGACACAAAATGGTTCACTGTCGTTTTGTTGCAATAATTGTAATAAAGTTAAATTAACAAGTACGTATGTAAATTAATAACAGAAATAAATAATTAATTAGTGTAATACATGATAATAAACGGAACGCGGTTTTGGTGGCGACGCCACTGACATGCCGCGCTTAAGAGACTTGAAGTTGGACGAATGCGCATCCAACGTTCACGCATTCTTTGGCCGCGCAGACAGTATTTATTCAATAAATGTATAAAAATATGAAATCAAAGTTTGTCGCCCAAATTATTGTTTTATTCAGTAACAAATAAATTAATGTGAACTATAACTGTGCATATCAACTGAAATTAAAGGCTTGCCATGACGTACCTTAATTTAGAAACAAAATATGAAAAATAGTTAAATGAGCGAAAGTTTAATTCTGCAAAATGCAGTAACACATTAAAGTCATTCATTGATGTAAACTTGCAATAATTGTAAGTAAAAGTAAAAGTTGAACACCGTTGAACTCAAGGGTATAGGTATAGCGTACTAAAATGTTACTAATGTTACTTCAAATAAACCAATCTTTGTCTGAAAATGTCTGTAATAAAAAAGTTAATTATAAAGAAAAATAATGTTTGAGGCACAAAGTTTCTATTCTAAATGAAAGATAAATACTTATACTCAAGTTTGGTCATCGTAAACATTTTACAAATTTAGCGGTATAAGAGCCACAATTTGTTTTGGCAATGTAAACTGACAGCTAAATCAACAAGTAAATAATTGGCTAATAGTAATTAGATACAGGTTATATATATATATATATATATATATATATATATATATATACATAATAATTATATAAATATAGAATACGTAAGTAAATTTTGTATGTAGAATTGGTTTATTTAACCAAAATTCAATATACGAATAATCAAATAGTTCAACGTAAACTAGTATAAGCTACACAATTTCCACTTGTGCAAACGAGCAGTAAATTGATGTTATAGAAGGTGTCCGGAAATTTAACGGTCATATTACAGTGAGTGATTGCTCGTCATAAAATTCGAAGAAAAGTTCTTGTAAACATAGGTCCTAAAATGCATTTTCAAGATACAGTGTGTTAAAGTAAATTTTCGAAATCAATTTATTTTTCATTTTTTAGATTTTTTAGGAACCGTTAAACATATTGAATTAAAGGTTTGAACATAAACTTGGAGTAGTGCTGTTAAAGTTAAAGTTTGGAATTTGTTTCCATTGGTTTACCTACGGGGTAAGGTCAAGGTATTTTTATCATCATTTTTTTTTTGTAACACTCTATATATGATTTTTGCACCCGATTATTAGGAGAAAAATATGCGTAGTTTAAGATTCTCCTATTTTACTCGAAAACGATACGTTAAATACTTGTTTTTGAAAAGTCGGGTGCAAAAATTATATAGATGGTTTTACAAAAAAATTGATGATAAAAATACTTTGACCCTACCCTGTAGGTACGGCAATGGAAACAAATGCCAACCCTTAACTTTAACGACACTACTCCAAGATTATGTTTAAACTTTCAATTCAATGTTTAACGGTACTGTATCTCGGAAAGTTACATTTTCTGACCTATGTTTACAGGAACTTTTCTTCAAATTGCATATCATTCTTATTATGTATTCTCCTATTAAATTGTGATTTTTTTTATGTTGTGGGTACAAGTAATTATTTCACTCATCGTCATATATCTTTATTTTCTTATTGCTAGATTGAAATTAACGTAATGGCTTATAATTATATAAATTTTATAAAATTAATTAACTAATTGTATACACCAATGTACTGCCTGTTTGCACAAATGGAAATTGTATAGCTATTATATTGAACATAGTGATTTCAATTGAACTTACTTGTATCAGTTGTACGGTTATCTACAGTACTGAGAGTACTGAGTACTGAGTATCTCCTCAACGGTTTATTATTTTTAAATAAAATTGATCTAACACCTCTCGATTTTTTTCTGTGGGGTTATTTGAAATGTAAAGCATTCAGAAGTAGACCCTCAAATTTAAATAAGTTAGAGTTGCGCATAAGAAACTTATTGCTATAAATGCCGAACGAATTTTTGCAAAATTCTTTGCAAGAATTTGAAGACCGTTTAGAATATTGTCAGATAGCAGAAAGGCGTAATTTTGAACATTTATTATAATTTTTGTAGTTCATGTTATTTTTTGTTAAAATTAATAAATTGTTAAGTTGCCGGGTTTTCAAGATTTGTTTTCATTAGTAATAACCCAAGAACATCGATAATCGAAATAATTTTACAACACTTCTCGAATGCATGTTTCCGGGCAATAAAAATGTGAATGTAGAGGTTCATTGTATCCAAAATTAAACAAGGAATTAAAAAATGTAAAAATATACAGGGTGTTCCATTTAAAATGACATTTATTTCGGTGTAACCGGAAATGATACAGTAAATCTGATTGCATTTTTGGATTCCTTGAATCTTTTTAGAAGGCGATGCCTAATTTTATTTAAAAATAATAAACCGTTGGGGAGATACTCAGGGGCTTCCATACTCTATACTAACTCTGTATAATAACTGTTAACCATTGTTTACTTATTTTTCTGTCTGGCAATTGCCAACGAAACGTGGTTTTTTTTAGATAATTTTTTTTCTTTATGCTTTTTCTCTACTTATTATTTAAAGCTAGTAAGAATTTAAGAAAGCGCTTAGATCCTTTAACAATCTTTTACTCTCAACATTAAGATGCACGTTTACTGTTAAAACGTTTTATCAAGTTGTTTATAATTTATTTTACAACTTTAAACATCCAGCCACAATATGTAATTAATCTATTATTAATTAAAGAAAACGATATTTCATTATAAAGTTATTAAAGAGATTCAAGATTTGTAAATTTAATGTTGTATCGTTAGACTGTCAAGATCGGATTATGAACGTTGAGACTCAAATTGTAATCGATTTGAGTTAAAGCTAGATTAATAGGAATGTTACAAAATTTATAATAAACTCAATTTAATTTGAAGAATTCATTGGGGAAATATGTTACTTTTTATTTGAAACAAATTTTCAGTGCTTGGTGAATTAATTTTACTAAATAAAAAGGGAATTGGCAAATTGTTTTCATCGTGGAAAATCACAAAAGCAGGCGTTTTTTATTTGTATTAACCAACATAAAGTATTCAATCATGTATGGCTACGGAGAATGTTGCACTAACGCATTATTAATACCTTCCAGGAATGAATTGTTAATTGGTTAAATCAAAAATATATTTTTTCGTTGTTTTAATGTATATCAAAATTTATTCGACCTTTCCTTAAGGAAATGCTAGAGACACTAGACATTAAAGTGTTATTAATTATAAAACGAGTTTTTAAAAAAATGCACATGAATTATTTATTAGTACCGGATTTCTGAAATGTAGTATAATTTCAAGCAATGATAACGCATAATTTTTTTTTTGGTAGCTTTTAGATTGTAATGTTTTTTTTGCCTTTTACGTATTTAGTAAGTATTCCAAATTCTTACAAATGGTAGTGGCATTTAGAATCTTTCTTCTGAAAACGAAATATAAGTTTTGGTTTGTTTATGAATTAAGATTTTGTTTACTTATTGCCACCGAGAGGCAGTGAAATCCCTTTTACTAAGTTTGTTGAGTAGCTTCCTTGTAAATAATAGTTGTTCGTACTTTGTAAATTTTGTCAATTACAATAAGCATTGTCGTTGAAATTGCGCCCTTGGAAAATTACGTGTCATATTAAAATTGTTACTTTGTATTGAAATGTAGCGTAGAAAGCATATATCGTAGTTTTTAAAATGTTTTAGGCGACAGGTTGGCGGAAGTTTTCGATAAAATTTTGGGTCTTAAACAAAGAGTTTCGCTTATAGATACTAGGCGTTAAGGGCTAGCGTCGTAATGAAATCATAAACTTACAGGATATCGATTACATTGATACCACCCGCTTGTTGCGAAGTGTTTTTTTTTGTATTGCAATTCTGCCGCCGGCTTTCGAGTTTAGTTCGTTTTGGCGTATTAAAAATTTTAAGTAATCCTTGTTATGATTGGTTAATTAAGAGAAAGGGGAATAAGAGTTAAATATGGCGGTAAGGGAGTTATGCACGAGAGTAGTGTAGACGCAGAGGCGTTAGTAAGTTACCGTTACCACCACTGGTGAATTAGCTCGGAATGGCGTTACCTTAAATCCGTGTTGAAAGAAATTCTGTGAGTAGGGGCAATTTGCCCCAATCAACCCTTTGAAGGGATTCTATTGTGTCGTTCAACCAACACGTGATTGATTTATCGTTAAGTGCACCTTGTCAAAGGGGGCTTGTTGACGATCCAAGAAGAAGGTATTGATCGTTAATTTCGTGCTCTCCTTCTTCTATGGAGTGGTTATCGCTTCTGTGCGAAAGAAACCAAACGTCCGTTCCTAATTTCCAGACGTTAAGTTCATAGCTCGTCGGTAACGAAAAACTCGGTGTACATACTTAAGCTTCTTGTGTTGTTAAAGAAAGTAATAAGTGTCATTTAGAACTAGGTCATTAGATCTCGAGATATTAATCATCCGCGATTCAGACATTGAATCGACGTGGAGTTTTCCTTCTCGAGGTGCGTCATACTGGGATTGCCGAAGCCGCTGCAGGGTTTATCCTTCGGGTTTCCACCAGGTGGCTGTATAACAAAAGGGGGCAAATTAAAGGAGCCAATTGATGTAAAGGCTGATCAAATTTGAGGTAATCATTTCCGTTCATATTGTTGCTGTGTTGACAATTTTTAATGTATGTGCTAATGGTTGAATACGCTGCCCTGTAGGATCAATTCCTTTAATATCTTTCCATTTAAAGTTTAAGGCAAGCGTATTCATCTGTGTTATAATCCAAATTTATAAGAGTTTTTATTTGTTGTATTGACCATTTTGTACCGACATTTTATGTGACGATTGCGTTAAAAATGGAAACGCAGACTATTTGTTATAACCATTTATGGTCTTGGCATACGAGTAATATTTACCGTAATTTAGTAAAGGCAGACTTTGAAACTAGCTAGTATCACTGCATTTTAAGTAAACGAAGTAATTTAATTTGTGTGGAAAACCAATTGTTTCGATATCTCTGAGGTGAATGTCATTTCTTATACGGCCCATTAGTTACGCGCAATTTAAGTTTGTTTTGTTATTAAGATGAGATAATCGAATTAACGTCAATATTTTTTTTGTTTGTTTTGAGTAAAGTAATTGCGTAATTTGAGTATATTTTGCAGCGAATTGACTGATATAATTTCAAGTGGTTGTGAAAATTGAATTAAAGTGTTTTATTTTCTTTGGATTATAATTTCATTATAATTCAAAATTTGCGGCACGTAGTTATTTAGGTTAAACGTGCAATACTTTTGTAGCCTCACAGGTATAGCGAAGATTTGCAGGTCGAAGGACCGCTGTGATTTATGTCCAAAGGTAAACTAGTTATTTGGGTATTTAAACGAGCTGTGAACTTTCGTAGTCAGGCATTTCAACCCTGATTGTGTAATTTTAAATATTATAGCGCCATTTCTGGTTTTATATCAATCCCGGCCCTTACTGTGATTTATTTATGGCAAGTTATCCTACTGTGCGCAACATTAGGTAACACCTTACCAACCCCAAACCGCTGAGCAGTTGAGCAAACCCACAATTTTACCTGTTATCCCGTTCTACTGCCAGTTTATACCGTAACAGGATTGCCGTGTAGACAATGCACAACTTTCCGACTATAATCTATCCGCGATCTTGGAAACTTGTGTCGGGTATATGTGTCTGCAAATGTTATAAAAGTCTTCCTCAGAATATAAAACAACGGGAAGGAGCACTAGGAATAGTGAGATTAGCTTGAACGAAGGACGCTATATTAATCCTGTATTTATTACTCATTCATAGTTATTTAGTACTAACTGTTGGAATGTTTAGTATAATGTAAAATTTTATGAATTAGAATTCATGATTTAATAATATAGGAGTGAACATTTTTATGTACAGAAAAAAATTTTCTCGAAGGAAATTCAAACCCATGTCCTCCCATTTACTAAACTAGTGCTCTACCAACTCAGCTACAAGTGTTCTGAATTCCATTCAATAGAAACTTAATATGGTATTGTGTCCGTTCTCAAACCCGAACATAGGGATTTAACTTTGGAATAAACGTTTTTGCAGATTCCTGCTCGACCGACAGAAAAGCTAATGGTATCAATCAAAAGGTAAAGTGATTGCACATCCAAAGGTACTAGTTACAAGACTAAAAGATGAATTATTTAGTTTAAAATAATAATAATAATAACATATTAAATCAAAGACCACAAAAGTAAAAACCGTTTTAAGTACCATTCACCATTATGTGCAGAAATTTGAAAGATCTGGAAATATTTTTGTTGAATGAGAATCTAGGGGTGGTAAATAACATTTTTTATCGTGAAAACACTAAAATTAAAAATAATTATGTCGCAGGAAATGAACAAATAGAATAAGTTGATCGCACTGAAGAACGTGTTTTGGCGACGGGAAACTTGGACCCGATAATTAGTTTAAGACAAATTGCTGTTGAAGTAGGTTTATCTAAAACATGGATATGGGGCATACTTAGGAAGCACATATGTCTCTCCTAAAAGTGTCATCAAGTGATTTTCGATTTTGACGAGGAGCGCAGATGTGTATTCTGTGAAGAATTACTAGAGCACGCTAATGCTGATCGTCTCTTTTTGTCTATACTTTGTTTTACAGACAACTGTACTTTTACACTCAATAACGAACCAAATGTTCAAAACGCTCGCTATTGGAACCAAGAAAATTCTGGAGTGAATATTAGTACGCGACCTTAGTATCCTCAAAAAATCAATATTTGGGCTGTGATTTTTAAAAATAACATTATTGGTCCGTTTGAAGTCGAAGGAAATTTAAATTCACAAACTTATTTAGAATGATTAGTAACCAAAGTTGGCCCTGCATTAGAAGAAGTTACAAAAGAAATTCAGGAGATCTGGTTTCAACAGGTCGGCTGCCCTGCACATTTTGCTTTAGATGTTAGAAATGTTTTAAATGATTCGTTTCCAACTCGTTAGGTAGAGGTGGCGCCATAAATTGGCTTGTCAGATCTCCTAATTTAGCCCCTTGTGGGGGGCCACCTTTAAAGCAAAATTTATAAAAGGCACCACCCAGATATCAATTCTATGAGGGATGCAATAGAAGGCGAGTGCTGGTTAATTAGCGAAAGACAAGTGGCTAACGTTAGCAGGGGTTTTTATAATAGATTGCGGTATTGTTTGTTTCAAAAGGAGGGTTTTTGTTTGAATATTTATTGTAATTTTATTTTTCTTTGCCTTTCTTTAGATTTTTTTACAATAAATTTTTAAAACTCTAATTTTATAATTTAGTATTTTAAACTACATAATTGGGTCTTTTGTCTTAATTAGATTCAATTTTTTGATTCATACCATTTAACTTTTTTGAAAATTCTTTTTTCATTCCAGTAGTTATTCACTTTTAAAGTTAATAAAATGGACGACAATATTAATCAGCGCTAAATACTGTTTGAAGTTTATGAAAATGTAAGCTTTCACCATTATCACACAATAAAATTCTTATCTTTTTTGGGTTTTTTAATAGTGTATTTTAAATTATACGATCTAAACGTTTAGATAACACTTTTATCTTCGTCAGTAGTAATATTTGTTAAAATTGTTAAAGATGTTGTAAACAATTTTCTGACAAAGATAACTGTAAGTGTTAACGTTTAGATTGTATAATTTAAAATACACCATTAAAAAACCCATAAAAGATAAGTATTTCACTGTTTAAAATTATTTGACACATTTGAAACAAATTAGAAATCAAAGCATACCATATTTAAAAAACGCCAATTACTTATTTAGTGTTTTAAACTAAATATTTCATCTTTTAGTCTTGTAATTAGTGCCTTTGGGTGTGCAATCACTGTATATTTTAATTGATACCATTAGCTTTTCTGTCGGTTGAATTTGCGAGCAGGAATCTGCAAAAACGTCCATTCCAAAGTTAAATCCCCATGTTTGGGTTTAAGACCGGACACTCGGTATATTATTGGTTAAGGAACTTGTGTTGAACTTTCCTAGTTACGGTTACTAGTAACGTTCTGTTTTTACACGTTTTCTAAATATCTTAGAGATAAGGTTATATTCTTGTGCATCCAAACCACTGAATTATTTTGCCTAAATATTTATCACTTATTTGAATTGTACCCGTAACACAATGTTATATAATATAACATGTACGCGAATATTAAGTTGCTATGGAGTTTGAAAAGGTTGAAAGCTAACAGTAAACAGAATGGAGGGTGAACAGGTTATTTCCATGAAATCCAAACAGGCCTTCAATATTAAGTTTATAAATTTACTTTTTCTATTTGCGTTTATAACACTTACCAAGCTAGTTTATTTTGAACCTAAACGGGTTTTATAATGTTTTATTTTATGGAACATTTTTTTTAATATGTTATGATTGGTGGATACTTACTTACTAGTGCCAATGGCAATGTTGTTAACATGGTAACCACTGAAACAAAAATTTCCTAAATCGTATTACAATTTTTTTTATTTGGATTTGAAATATGCACCGCTACACGATTAGTTTTCTAAATGTGGGCTCGTGCGATAAAATGTGTCATATGGAACTTGTTTTCTAATATGCCATTAAACTACTGTACTTATGCCGCAGGAATTAGTACATTATATTACTTGGAGTAGAACCATGATACTAAGACTTTTCGTGGAGTAGAACGCACTCACTTTGTGTTCAATCAAGATTGCTGCCGTGCAATTGGATGAAATACAATACAATATTCTACTCTGCGTAATATATACAAAGCGTCTCAGAGTAGGTGTAACAAATTGCGGCAGCAAATAGTACTAGTGAAAATAAGAAGAAAAGTTCCTGTAGGCACGGTCCTAACTTGCTTCATTTCAGAGATACAGGGTGTTTTAGTTGAGAAAAAAATATTACTTTTTTTTGCGATAATTCAATGACGGACAATGCGACTCAGAAAAGTGACATTGCATGATGAAAGCTAAATTTTGATTGATCTCAAAAATATTCCAGTGGCGTAGTTTCTAGGATGATCTAATACGTCACCGACTCGCGCTTGAATGCCACTTCAATTTTTTTTAAATTTCTGGGTTAATTGATTTTTTGTAGTTTTTTCTTGAAAAAATATACATCGATTTTGATAAAAACGGCAACCTTTTCAATATGCACTTTACAAAAATCAGTCACAATAGTTTCTATAGAAGGATATAACTGAAAGCTTCAAAATAACACTTGGCTGTCACCTGTGGCAAATAACTATAGTGATGGCGCTGTACCGTAATTAGGTACTAACATTTGCCATTATTGAACAATGCCAATTTTCTACTTTGTGTATTCAGTAACGTAATTCACACATTTTAATACGCTTAAATAAAAAAGTTTTGTAAGTTACTACAAGCAGTAAATATATTTCATTACAATATGTCTACAGTGTCAGTGATAATAATTAGGGCAGTTTGAATAAATGAGAATGAGTAGATGGCGCTGTACTGCAATGCAAATTAATTAAAAATTTAAATTCAATTACATAATTTGAATATTTAATTATAATGGTTTTAACACAGTTATTATATATATATATATATATATATATATATATATATATATATATATATATATATAT
>JARFJB010002482.1:30000-60906 GCA_036346205.1 Vesta saturnalis | reverse complement strand
AGTGTTCCACTATATATATATATATATATATATATATATATATATATATATAGCAATTCATAAATCGCTTAAGACATTACATCTTTCTTCGTGGAATTACACTTTTTTTAAATAGCAAACAGTAGAAACGTTTTAAACACCTGGATATAACACACTGAATGTTTTATTCTTTTCTTTGAATATTCTCAATGTTATTTATTGAATTAATTAGTTTATTATTTTATTTTATGTTTTAAACACGGAACTCGCTGAGATTCATACATAACTGTATAGTGTATATCATTAGAATGAAATTTAAATATCCGTTCATTTCCAAAATATTCCACCTTGGAATTTTAAAAAACGGTAATGACTGTGTTAAAAACCATTATAATTAAATATTCAAATTATGTAATTGAATTAAAATTTTTAATTAATTTGCATTGCAGTACAGCGCCATCTACTCATTCTCATTTATTCAAACTACCCTAATTATTATCACTGACACTGTAGACATATTTTAATGAAATAAATTTACTGCTTGTAGTAACTTACAAAACTTTTTTATTTAAGCGTATTAAAATGTGTGAATTACGTTACTGAATACACAAAGTAGAAAATTGGCATTGTTCAATAATGGCAAATGTTAGTACCTAATTACGGTACAGCACCACCACTATAGTTATTTGCCACAGGTGACAGCAAAGTGTTATTTTGAAGCTTTCAGTTATATCCTTCTATAGAAACTATTGTGACTGATTTTTGTAAAGTGCATATTGAAAAGGTTGCCGTTTTTATCAAAATAGATGTTATTTTCAAGAAAAACTTCAAAAACCAGTTAACCCAGAAATTAAAAAAAATGAAAGTGGCGTTCAAGCGCGAGTCGGTGACGTATTTAGATCATCCTAGAAACTACGCCACTGGAATATTTTGAGATCAATCAAAATTTAGCTTTCATCATGCAATGTCACTTTTCTGAGTCGCATTGTCCGTCATTGAATTATCGCAAAGAAGTAATATTTTTCTCAACTAAAACACCCTGTATCTCTGAAATGAAGCAAGTTAGGACCGTGCCTACAGGAACTTTTCTTCTTATTTTCACTAGTACTATTTGCTGCCGCAATTTGTTACACCTACTCTGAGACGCTTTGTATATATTACTCAGAGTAGAATATTGTATTGTATTTCATCCAATTGCACGGCAGCAATCTTGATTGAACACAAAGTGAGTGCGTTCTACTCCACGAAAAGTCTTAGTATCATGGTTCTACTCCAAGTAATATAATGTACTAATTCCTGCGGCATAAGTACAGTAGTTTAATGGCATATTAGAAAACAAGTTCCATATGACACATTTTATCGCACGAGTCCACATTTAGAAAACGAACCGTGTGCGGTGCATATTTCAATTCCAAATAAAAAAATTACAATTAAAATTGTAATACGATTTAGAAATTTTTGTTTCGGTGGTTACCATGTTAACAACATTGCCATTGGCACTAGTAAGTAAGTATCCACCAATCATAACATATTAAAAAAATGTTCCATAAATAAAACAATAAAATATTTATTTTGGGTTTTTAATGGTGTATTTTAAATTATACAATCTAAACGTTAACACTACAGTTATCTTCATTAGAAAATTGTTTACAAAATCTTTAACAATTTTAACAGATATTACTACTGACAAAGATAAAAGTGTTATAGAAACGTTTAGATTGTATAATTAAATACACCATCAAAACAAAAGATAAGTATTTTATTATGTGTGATAATGGTGAAAGTTTACATTTTCACAAATTTTAAACAGTATTTAGCGTTGATTAATGTTGTCGTCCATTTTATTAACTTTAAAGTGAATAACTACTGGAATGAAGAAAGAATTTTCAAAAAGTTAAATGGTATGAATCAAAAATTGAATCTAATTAAGACAAAAGACCCAATTATGTAGTTTAAAATACTAAATTATAAAATTAGAATTTTAAAATTTTATTGTAAAAATCTAAAGAAAGACAAAGAAAAATAAAATTACAATAAATATTCAAACAAAAACTCCTTTTGAAACAAACAATATCGCAATCTATTATAAAAACCCTTCTAACGCTAGCCACTTGTCTTTGCTAATTAACCAGCACTCGTCTTCTATTGCCTCCTCAAAGAATTGATATCTGGGTGGTGCCTTTTATAAATTTTGCTTTGAAGGTGGCCCCACAAAGGGCTAAATCAAGAGATCTGACAGGTCAATTTATGGCGCCACCTCTACCTAACGATTTGGAAACGAATCATTTAGAACATTTCTAACATCTAAACCAAAATGTGCAGGACAGCGACCTGTTGACACCAGATCTCCTGAATTACTTTTGCAACTTCTTTTAATGCAGGGCCAACTTTTGTTACTAATAATTCTAAATAAGTTTGTGAATTTAAATTTCCTTCGATTTCAAATGGACTAATAATGTTGTTTTAAAATCACAGCCCATATATTGATTTTTGAGACTTTCTTTAACATTCAGTGTGTTATTCGAACGACCTAATTAAACGTACATTTACAATAAAATGTGCTTTTGTCCAGGTGTTTAAAACGTTTCTACTGTTTGCTATTTAAAAAGTGTAATTCCACGAAGAAAGATGTAATGTCTTAAGTGATTTATTAATTATATATATATATATATATATATATATATATATGTACTGCTGGTTTCGGTAGATCTTCTGGTCTCCGAAAGACCTTTTGTTGCAAAACGACGTTTCGGCAACATCTCATTTGCCATCTGAATTAACTTCCTGTTGTGTGCTGCTGCTGCTATGTACTATTGCTTTCACTCACTGCTTTCACTGCTTTCTGCTTTACTGCTTTCACTGCTATCGCTGCTTTCACCTTCACTGATTTCACTGTTTGATTCCTGTTAACATTCCTTCTTTTGTTGATTCTGTTTTAGGTATTGTGGATTTTAGTGGTCTAGGGATTAAGGATGCTTTCATTGATTTATTAATACTTTCAGCCATTTGGAAGCATTTTGTCCTTTTAAATGGAAGTGAACGATTACTTTTCTTATTTCCTCAGAAACAGCACCAAAGCACTAAAATTAATTAAAACGTCAAAATCAGCTTCATTCAACGTGAACTCTTTTCATTTGTTTCACATACCTACCTTCAATTGAGTGAACCGGATGAACCGATCATTCAAGTTAAGTTGTCACCCTTACGTATTTTACTAAACATAGATCATTTTACGAAGACAATTTCGAAACAAAACTCCTTAAAAATAGCACGCACTACACCCATCCATCCACCCACGCACGCACGCACACCCACACGCACGTACCACCCACACGCATGTACGCACCCACCCACCGTTCGTTATGGCACCAGTATATACGTTGTGGCACCTTTTTGGTGCGTTTGGTTTTGAGTCGTATTTGGATACTACCATACTAATGTATTTAAATATAAAATTTAGTGAGGTGCTACAACGAACGTATACCTATAAAATCGCGATTTTAGTTGACACTGTAGATCTAGAGACGGCGCTTCCATGGGAAAGTATAAGAAAATGGTCTTAGTAACACCATTTACGTTGTCGCACCATATACTTAAAACCACGTGCGTTGCAAGGTCAACCAGCTGTTTATTTCAGGTCTTCCTTTTACGATCCATTGTATTGATTTATTACTGGAAATAATATGTTTCGCTTGAAAATTGTTTAAAATTTGTACGTTACATCCTTAGTGACAAAAGTTTATACGGGAGGAAATAAATGCGTTATTTTATTAAATATGACAACTTTCCTTACGATTCAAAGTATTATTAAAAGATTGTATTTCAATTATAAGGCTGTTTTGACTATTACTATTTAATTAGCTTATTTTGGACGCTCAAAATTTGATGTTTATCAAGAAAACACGTTTATAATCAAGTAAAATATCAAGATTTCAATAAATGCCAGAGACTATTAATTTCGTTTCTTTATTCTACCTGTGTTACCAGTTTTAACAAAACATTGTATTATAACTTGTTGACTATTGAAATTGTAGTAAACATAAGAACCGACTTTTTAAATCCTTTTCAATTTTCGGCGATTGTAATTTGCATACATACAATCTGAGGAATTTAATAAAATTAAAATTAAATACCCGGCATTTATGTTATTTTTAATTTGCTAATTTAATGGCGGCAAAACTATCTTATCATAACCACATTATTAAGTAAGTTTCAATAAATGTCAGAAATATGATTTCCATCTTTTTTGTGTACACTTTTTTAATTTGAATGCATACAATTTTACAGTTTTTAAGATAAAATTAAATTTGAATAGTTATATTTTACGTTAATTCACTTTTTAATAATTTAAATTTGATATTCTCTTACGTTTAGCGATAGTATTAAGTAAATATTAAAGGTGATTAATTTCTTTTCTTTTGTTTCATTACTGTTATCAGTGTTAATAAAACCTTTACTTTTTATTATGATTTACTTTCATTTTAGTATGATCATAGGAGAATCAAAAAATATGAAATATAGGTAGTTTTCAATAAATATTAAAAGGTTGCCAATTTTGTTATTTTAGCTTGCATACATACAATTTTACAAACTTCAAGATTACGTTAAATGTAAATATCTATCGCTCACATTAATTTGAAATAGATCGGTAAAGCTCTCTTATCATTAACTATAGTATTAAGTAAATTTTAATAAAAGTTAGAAATTAATCATTTCCTGTGTTTGTTTACTACTTTCCGACAATTTGATTTGCTTACATACAATTTTACAACTTTAAGATAAGCTTAAATTTGAATAGCTATCGTTTATATTTTACTATTTAATTTGTTCACTAATGTATGCCTAAAGTTTGAAATTCTCTTACCTTTAACCGTAGTATGAAATAAATTTATATAAATATTAAAGACTATTAGTTTTCTTTCTTTTGTTTCATTAATGTTTAGTTTTAATAAAACTATCTTTTTATTATTGCTTTCATTTCACTACAATCATTGGGGCAAATAAGAAATATGAATTTTGTAGTTTTCAATAAATATTAAAAGATCACCAATTTGTGTCATTTGTTGCTTGTATATATACAATTTTACAAACTTCAAGACAAACTTAAAGTACTTTGTGTATTCAGTAACGTAATTCACACATTTTAATACGCTTAAATAAAAAAGTATTTTACTTAATCATCACCTCATTTTTCCATAACGTTGCTTTTGCTGTGAAACACTAGCTTCGGTTGTACCGTTAAAGTTAACCGTTAAAATTTTACAGAATAATGCTTTGATCGATCATATCAGTTAAAAGTCAGGCTTTTTACATCGTTTCTTCCAATAATTGAAGTTGATCGATTAAAGCTGTAAATAACCTGTGTCCCGTTAAGAGAGGTAGCGGTGGTATTTCAGAAACTAATTATCTCGTAGCTTTAGAAAAAATATTTTTAATACAAGTGACAAAGGAAAATATTTTCAAGTCTCTGTAATGACCGCTAGGTGGCGTAATAGTGCAATCAAAACATACAAATATGATTTTCTCAAAAAATTGAACAAGGTGTTTTATTTAATCTGCCCCATGGGTAGAAATCCATACAAGTTAAATCAAGTGACCTACAAAAACCTTTTAAAATTTAATTAGTACTGAAAATAGTAATATTTTACCGTTTTTAATATGAAAAGTAACCTTGCAGGCCAAAGAAATAAGTTTCTCTTCAATCCACCTATCAGGAAATGTCTGATCAACAATGCGACGAACAACCATCATGTTGAAAAACATTACTGTTCTAGTATCAAACGGAACGTTTGTAAACTGATTACTGATTGTATAAAAAATTTAAATATGTTTGCCCTCTAAGAGACTCATTAAATATAAAAGATTTGTGTGCCTAGAATGTCACACCAAACGTTCACGCTCCACTTTTCATGATGCTGCACCTCCTGCATCCAGTGGGGTTTTTCGGGCCTGTGATGCATATTTTGTCTCTCACAATGGAATATTAGTTTATCCGTCCACAGAACTTGGGATAAATTTATCAATCAATAACAATAGTCTAACCATGTATCGTAGTTTGCGGCGGTTAAAGCAAGGGAGCTCAATATGATACGGATGTAACCTAAGACACAGTTTACTTAACGCGTGGGTATGTTTCAAAGATAAAAATAAAAGATGAGCTTCATATATTAGTAAGGATAATTATTCATCTTCTGTGTTCTTTCAATATTTAATGCACTGTAGTCCGAGTAACACGAAGTCTCTTGATATCACTTAGCTGAGAGTTTACTTCACATACGCTAAAACATCTATCACTTTTTCCTTAGTTCTTTGGGTACCCCATCTACGGTATATAGGGCAGAGGACACTTCCGTGGTACCAAATCGAGTTGCTAAACAGTCAAAATTTTACTACCGTATTGTTACCTGAGGATACCACAATATATACAACCTTGCAGCGATAGTCACATTTTGCTGATATTTAAAATAAATACCAATAATATCGACAGCTTTTGAAGTCACAAAGGCATTTTAATAAATATTCTACATTAACTCTGCCAACTCGGAAAATTAATATTTTGATATTGAAATTGTAAAATTTTGACATTAGTTTCGCTTCCAAAGCTTACTTGATAATCGAAAAATCACTGGATTAACACAGATATTAATAATGTATTCATTTAATATGGTGAATTTGATTAAAATAGGTAATAATTTTGCAATTGAATGTTAGTTTCTCCAACGAGTTTGCAATATACCAATCTTTATAACTTTATAAAAACTCGATCTTAATATCCATGGAAATTTTGGGTCACTAAATGCTGTACATCCATGTTTTATTCATATTTTCTAATATTTCCAGTTTAAAATGAGATATGTAAATACGGTTTTTAGGTTCTGTTTATTGTATCTAACCATATTAAAAGTATATATGATTGTATTTAAATTTTTCCAAAAATTTCGCAAAATGTCAGTTTTGAGATAGCACCTCTAGCGGCATTAATAATAGGTATATAGCCATAAGGTAAAGAAAGAGACATGGAAAGCTCTTCTAAACGAGACCAAGTTCATAACCGGACTTATGAGCATTTTTCAAAATAAAGATGTAACTTTCACTACTGTGTTTGACAAATAACAAAAATCACACCTGAAGCTTTTTGTTTGACGCCACTAGCGATCGTCTCAAAGACTTGTAAATATTGTGTAGTAATTTATCTTACATACTTTTATTATATTTTTTCTAAAGATGTAAATGTACAGTTTCTGAGATACAACCGGACGTATCTATTTGGATAAAATTGGACAAAATTAAAGTTATTTAAATATAAATAAAATCCGTGTTTATATTAATCTTCATTATAATCAATATGAGTACGTGCATCAATACCACAATGTTGAAACATATATTTCAAGAGTAGGTTGAAATCCTTGTCCAAGTTTTACATTCAACTACCATGGATATATTTCTGAAGACACCCCACAAAGAACATTTGAATAGAAAATGGTATAGAAATTATTATCAAGATAACATACGAAATAATATTCTCTACTAACATGATTATTTCAAGTTATTGACGAAGACTCTTAAATCTGTTAAAAACTAGATAAATGTCTGCGTGGGTGCAAAATAGTATATAAACCTCTGGCAAACATTGGTGCTTTGTACGCTTTGGTTTCTGTCATACAAATTGCACCGTAAAAATAATGCATTCATCTCCTTGATGTATAATATGCCGTTTTTAATTCTATGCCTATGGTCGTTGCTATGGTACAATACTTTTATATCATTTAGTGATCCGGGTTCTTTTTCACATATAGATTAATTTTTTTAGTTTATGGAAAATAAAAATTGCGTTACGTATGTTGGTGTATTTTATTAATCGAAAGCTATTAACTTTACAGCAAAATCTAGAGTCGAACAACCATCTAACTAAATTAGGCCAAACAACCCTATTTTTATTATTAAATTTTGCCGTTAAAAATATCGTAGAGGTTACTTATACCATTCCTTTCTAATAATAGGTGCGCTTAACTCAACGGATAGGCTTAAAGAAAACATTTTATGTGAAAGACTCTTAACGTTCGACACAGAAACATCTATTAGAATTTTCACAATCATAATAATATAATAAAAAATGAAATCAATTTATTATTACGTTACCTTAAAATAGTGAACCGTACGCCAATGAAAAGTCGAGACAATATACGAAAACGGTAAATTTTACAAAATATCGAACTTTCGAACTATCGAAACTTTTCTGTAGGCGTGAATGAATTGAATATTATTCTAAAATCTAAATCATATGTCGAATAACTTAATCGTTTTTGAAATATCAAATTAAAAATACCTAAGCTTGATTATTTATGAACCGATTTAATGAAATCACTGTATCAAGTTATATACGATACCAATAAAAGTGTATGTGCATAATTTCATTCAAATCGAACATAATTTTGTTCAAAAATTCTAACACACACATAAACACGTCAACTCAATAACCACTTTTTCGACTTCTCGCGGTCTCAAAGCATCAAAATTCCAAACAGATCTTCTTCAGACCTCATCATGAGAGGTTTCTTTATACATATTTTGATGTAGTCATAAACGCAAAAATGCGATTCACTTTTTTGTGTATTCCTTGTGAGTAGTAAACGGGCACCTCACCTTTCACTTTTTGATGTCATTTGACCTTGTGAATTTCCCAGGTCTGCTACGTGGGGACCGCATTTTCCACCCTTGTTTTACTCGCTTACGTGTAGGACGTATTTTTCACCCTATTTTTACACATCCACATGTGAGACCGTATTTTCAAACCTTTCTTCTCGAAGGCCCTTTTCAACCCTAAGTATTTTTACACACCCACGTGTGAGGCCGTATTTATTACCCTTATTTTTATGATTTCTTTTGGGGTTATTTTCAAACCTTATGGTTGTATTAAGGACCTTTTGACAGCTAGGACTTTTTTGTGGTTGCTAACGTGAGGACTGTATTTAGGGGCTGGGGGCTGGTCTAGGGATAAGTCTTAGGGTTGGACCTGGGGCTGGGGTGGACTTGGACTTGGAGTTGGTCTTGGGGTTATTTTTATGGTATTAAGGTCCTTCTGGCTATATTAAGAACAGTGCCCTGGAGGTTGACACGCATACAATGTTGGAAATTACAATCAATAACATATTATTATCGATCCTATTGCTTTAAAATGGTCAAATACTATTGGATGATCTTTTACCTATACGAGAAAACGTATTTTCTAATAAGGATGTAAAATAGCAGCTGTGTTAAGGACTGATCTTGCGTGGGGGAATTTGAATGACAGTAAAATTTAATTATAGAACACTTATTTTTATTGTAAATGTCATAATTAAAAATCCTCAGTGAACTATTAAAAATTACTAACATTCGGGTCTAATGAAACAAATTTTTATTAAGTTAATTAATTACATAACAGCAATATTGTCTTATAAAACGAATATTAAAACATAGTTTACCTTCATTGAAATATGTTTAATATCCATCCGACCGTTAAAATGTTGTACGCCTTAATATTTTTTAAAGAAACTTAATGCTTAGATGTGTTTTATAACTGTAATTAAAAATCTGTAAATAAATAAATGATTAACACCACACTTACCAGCTCTGTACTTAAAGAACGTTTTTGAGAAACTGCTTCACGAGTGATAGCCACTGCTTTTGTGCTGCATGTCAAACTAAAAACAACTTTCTAGGTTGTGTAAAACTACCTATTGATTTCCCTATAATTAGAGTGTAAAATATACAAACAACCTTATTATCTTTATCGCACTTTGCAATTCGTATTTACCTTTCTCTTAAAATAAATCGGTTTGAAAAATATTCATATTGTACATACGGACACAAATTGTTTTATAAAAACCATATTAAGAATTTGGAAAGTTACATGTTTTAAATTCCACAACAATATGTAGTAAGAAATCACTGTTCATGTTTACTTTAGCTAATTACCGTGTAATTATATAACTTTGTTAAATATAATAGTCTAAAATTGATTACCAATATAAATGGTTAAATAATTTCTTTTAAAAACACTAAATCATAAATTTTATAACACGATTTTAAAACACACTAAATTAAAAGAAAAACAATGGGTTATTTGTTATTGCAGGGCTCTTGATTAAAACAATTAAATCACTAAAAATCTCTTTATTTATCAGAATAGAATGGTTGGGTAACAGGCGTTAAACAATAACCTGATTATCTCATCATTTATAATTAAACATGTACTAAAATAGTTTTTACAAAATCAAACATAGGTAAATTATGTAATCTAAAATATAGAAACATTAAGGTATAAAGTCCACACATCCGAATGATAGTCTTGTAGTATTGTTTTATTGTATACGAAGCATCTGGAATTCTTCTCTAGGAAACGTAAATGATATCCTTGCGGTGCTCGTCCAAAGGAATCAAAATACTCTCCGCTACCATTCTCGTCAATGTAGATAGCGGTCCAATGCTGACTTTGTTTGTTTGCAGGATCCGTGTTTACGATAATTGCATACGGTCGAGGTGTGTGTTTCGGTAGTTGATTAGAAGCACATACAAGCCAAAACACATTCTTCTTGTGGCTGGGGATCGATTTCAAGCATCTCAACACTTGTACCGCATACATCTTTGGAATTGGTATGCGTCCACTCTTGCAGTAGTAAGGCGCTTTCCAGTGCACACATAGGCCCAGTGATGTTATGGTTTAAACAGCTATATGCTTTTGCTTCCTTTTTCAACTGTTTAATCGACGGGCAACTAGTCTCCTCCAGGTTTACTATTGGTTTGTTAAGAAACGTTGAAAACTATTGTTTTCCACCGCCCTTAACGTGAATTTTGTTAAATGGGCGCAACACTTCCATCAACTCCTCACGGAAATTGTTGTAATGTACATGACCCACACCACCATTTCAGCCATGATAATTATCTTCCATAAATTTTATCTGTCGTGACATGGATCCTGATATAAAGTAGCCTCGAGGTGGTTTTATTAGCATCAACGATAAACGACCGTGATCTGTAACCACGGCAATTTCTTTCTGTATGAATTCGTTGTTAATACCACTAAACCCTTGTACGTCCAAGTATGCGTCTATCTTCTATCAGCTGCTGCTGTACACTGAAGCTTGCTGGTTAGAGCTACCACTTTTAACCGCTAAAATCCACAACGACATTCCGACGTTTATCGATCTCGATCACGTTATCGAATTCTGCATACACAAACAGTTAACGGTTACGGTGAGCGCTTCTTCAAACCCGACTTCCAGCCGTTTCTAACTAAATTCCAGTGCGTTCTAGCGTTTGCAGACAAGTCAGGTGTTAGGTCAAAGGCCATTAAACAGTAGCCGTTGGGGTAATCACTTCTCGATATATCGTTACCTTCATTCAAAAATGAATACCCGTACCAGAGAATAAGGTGTGGTACGCTTTACATATAAACCATTAGCTGTAAAGTCTGGTTGTAAGGCCTTCGAAGGAATTTGTTGCCCGTCAATATATAACGACATGTAGTTAATATTGCAGTGATGAAAATTGAACGGATTTGAGGAGTCACCGTTGAAGGCTTTATTTGCTACAAAGCCTACGATGCATCGTTTAGGTAACTGACCCAGGAAAACATTATCCAATTATTTTCGCTGTATGCCTGCAGGTATAGTTAACACTTTTACGTCGGTCCTTGTAACAGGGTATTTTGCGGCTGTTGTTTCTAAAGCTTTAGCGTGCGCAATTAGAATAGTTAGATTGATTTGCATACGTCTCACCAGTAAACTAGCGTCTATAATTCGCGTCTTGTAATTTGAAGCGAGTGCCGCCATTAGGCTAGATGAGAAACTTTTCTTGATTAAACAAATCCGAGTGCACGTGACCAATCATCTCTATCTGTTTCCCGGTAGCCGCAAGTGCTTGACGTTTTGAGAAACCGTTATTAGCGTTTCCCAGTGTATTCATCTGTCCAGCTGTATCATTGTGCCATAAGGTACATCCTAGATGTGAACTCTTGGCCTCCTTTCCATAATTTAGCAGCGTTTCGATATATGAACGGTAGGCGTAGGTGTTGTTTGGTTGTAACACCATCTTCTGATTTAAGTAAACCACCTGTGAGAAAAGCGAATGCATCCAATTGTTTACCGGTGCTACAACATCAGCGTCTGTAAGTGCTGAATCATCATGCTTTAGAACTTTAGCTGTAATGTACAGCATGGTCTGGCTTAAATCTATATAATCGTTTCCATTTCCGGGGACTACAAATTCTATTGGGGCGTCATCACTCAGAGCTGATAAGGGCTTGTAAAATATCCATTCACCACTCTCGATACTTGTCTGCGTCGATGGTAAAGCGAACAAATCCAATTCGGACTTGACGCATTCACACGATTGTGCATGTAGAAAAGCCATTATCTTGAAAATATATCGTCGTAAGCAGACTTCTTCTTAGCAACAGCTCCCAGTGGAGACTGATTATTATCGGTCAGACGTACTCTTTTATACCCCTCCATCATTTTATCGATTTTCTCGTCGGCTTTACGCTTAAGGTTTCTACCTGCCTCGTGAAATCTTTCTTGAAACGAATCCTTAATAGGTCGATCCTCTATGACGTCACCAAGAATATTAGCACCCGTTCTAAGAGCTTCTTTACCAATAGCCTTTGCGCCAGACTTAAATAACGGTATTATACTTCTAAATATACCACCTAACCAGCTCCCTATTCCATGACCGCGTTGATAGGGCGCACCTCTGTAAATAGAGCCGATACCGTTACCGGCCTGATGTAATATTGCTGATAAACCATTATTGTACTTTCTTAAAGTGTAGCTTCAGGCACGACGTTCCAAACTCAAATGGCATTGCTGCACCCGTATCTGTTTTTATATTAATCTCGATGTTTTCAAATTCCCGTGTCATTACCGGTATGTAGTGTGCAGGCGAAAAAACCACATCTTTATGACCCCCGTAAGCATAGTTTTCTGAAGTAATATTTATTATACGCATAAGCGGAGATAAAACATCACCCACAATTTGCGGTTCAACGATGTCGCAATAAACAAACATCTGAGTTGGTAATCATATCCATATGCTAGCGGGGTGAGGGGTATTGGTTCCATGCTATGTTCTGATATGGTCGATAACCCAATTGTAAGGCTAGACGTTGTGAGAATCCGAATAGCGAGAGCTGAGTTTTTAATTTCGTAGTGACGCGCTTAGTTAGATTATGATATTCGATTGTTAGCAATTTACTTATTAGTACATGGTTATTTAGCTCGCTGATAATTTCTTCTATGCTGGCGTAATTTCCCGAAGCGAATCGTATCACGTAACAGCCATCTTCAATATAAATGATCTTCTCGTTGTCGGGTTGAAAATATTCTGCGACCTTTTTTAATTTAATAAATTAAGTTATCTGTTGCACTTACAGCGGCAAAAGAACATTGGTACTGAATTTCTGATATCCCTACAACCCACGAGCCCGTTAATCTTATTCGTTTTGGCAGTTGCGTAATATAACTTGACGTCATATTACCTGGAAAATACGTCATAGAGCTATTACTCAATCAGGTAAGATAAAACTCCATTTTATATATCTCTCAACTGCGAAGCTAACACCCAGCTATTAAATTTGTCACTGTATCCACGCCGCTTGACCAGGTATTGTTTATTTCGCCCACGGCCCTTCTCTGCTGGAATCTTATCGACTTTGAATAGAGTATCTTTATCAACCGTTACAACTTGCAATTCTTCTTCGTAAAGGTGCCCTCAACAGGATCGTTATTAAGATCGATTATTCTATAAACTGGTGGTCTTCTTTTTATCACCGTACTAATTGTAAAAACTTCCTCGCTCCAATTCGTTTCATATCCCTTCTCAAAGGTGTACTTAGTTCTGGCGATTCTGACATGCTCAGACTTTATATTTAGGATGGCGTACTGGACCTAAACCTTTCGCGTACAGGTTATTCCACACTTCCAAAATGTTTTTAGCGTTTACAGCCGGGGGCCATCTTTATACTTGAATGAGGGGTATTGTTGTAGGCAGTCACAAGTCTTTCGAGTACATCAATATACCTGTAGGAATTTTGTAGTGAAATAACGCCACATCTTTGTTTTCAATGTTTTATTAAATCTTTCAACTACAGATGCTTTTACATCAGGGTTATTTGTTACATAGAAATTGATATTTTGTTTCTTGAAAAAGTTTTGCACTGCTGCCACAAACTCTTTGCCTTTATCCGTCTGTAGATTTGCCGGGTATTGTCGCAATCCTTAAGAATATCCGCGAATGCTTCAATTACAGATGAGGCTGTCTTTCGTTTTAAGTGCTCTCGCCCATGCCCTCTTGCTAAACACATCAATTACCGTTAGTATGTAGTTGTATCCGCTATTGTGTTTACTTAAAGTTCGCATATCACAAAGATCCGCTTGCCACAATTCGTAAAGGTTACTCACAATATATTTATTTCGTGGAAACTTTTTCTGACTGGTTTATGTACCGTATAAGCTTCCTGTGTCTGTAGCCAGTTTTTACTTCACCATATCTACCCTTTACAGCATTAGTTAAAGGTGTTATACCAGCGAACCCTGCAGGGCAGAGGGATCATAGTATACAGCATCCATGTTATGGCCGCCACGAATCCCAATCTAGTGAAAGTCCTCTTCTTCTTCTTCTGAGAGGTTCTTCTCGGTGTTTCCTGCGTTTCACTATCAGCATCGTAATTCTCACCTATAGTTGTGAGGGTCCGTTCACGTTGGGTGATACAGAAACATCATACCTTTGCGTATTTCCGATAAACTCTCGTGGTATATTTATCTCTTTAATGTACGTCGCAAACTGACGCCAACCGCGCGGTTTGTGGTTTTCGTTTTCTTAACGTCTCGTGAACCAGATCGATAATGTTGGAATGTGGTATGATCTCGCCTTTATTGTGACAGTACCCTTTTTCCCAAAAACATCGCTGCTCGTATTCAGTATACGTAACAAATTCGCGCCTTTTCTTTATATGAAGGCGGAAGCGTTGATACTATCTCGTCGTCTGTCAGACCTTTGCGTTGCGGTAAATCTCTAATATCATCAGCAACAGCGTCACCGCTAATTGTTATACTGGTGGGCTGACGTAACTGATTGGAAAAGTGTAGATACCTTTGAAGAACTTGGTGTACTGCTGCCATTTGTCATGGTCGGTCATTTTAGTTTTAAAACTTTATCCATATCGTTACCCAGCTGCGTTAAAATGTTGTTTTGTGTAACATCTGGTGCCTGTAAGCGCTGTATAAAGTCCATCGGTAGAATAATCATCTTCTTCAGATGTGGTCCATGGTTATTGAAACAGATTACCCATAATTCCGCCGAGTAATGGTCCTAACAGGAGTGGTAGAAATGCACCACCTTTCTGTACAAGAAACTGTTTCTTCTTTTTATAGATTCGCCTCTTGTGCCAAGCGTCTTAAAGTGTGCTTATGTTGAGAGAGTCGCTGCTTCTGATCAGCTGACAGAGGTACACGACCTTTTAAAATGTTATGTGCACACTCGCAAATACACTCTACCTGCTTACTATCCAAACATTTCAATAAAGCGTCACGTTGACTTTTACTTAATCTGGCTAATGCACGTAGGATATCAGTGCTTAAATGTCACCCATCATATATGATGTAATCTTTATGACTGTGAGACTTAAACCCTTTTTCGCTATATATACCTGGCAGATACCTTGAGGCAGATAATTTTTCAAAACCTGTATCGCAGGCGGTTTCGATATTTTTAGAAAATCAACGATAAAATACGATTTCACATCCCGACGGACCTGCAACTATCGCCGAAAAGGGTGCTTAAACTGACCTTCCATCTTGAATCGCTAAACGATACTAACAGATACTCCACCAACAGCTTCGTTTAAATAGACTAAATAAAATCTTTTCAGTCAGAACACGTGCAATTGCCTAACCTCCAGGGGCACTGTTCTTAATATATATAACCTTATAACCTTATAACCTTAATTCCATCAAAAATAACCCTAAGACCAACCCCAAGTCCAAGTCCAGGTCCACCCCAGCCCCAGGTCCAACCCTAAGACTTATCCCTAGACCAGCCCCAGCCCTAAATACAGCCCTAAGCCAAGCCAAGACCAGCCACCACCCCTAAATACAGTCCTCACGTTAGCAACCACAAAAAAGTCCTAGCTGTCAAAAGGTCCTTAATACAACCATAAGGTTTGAAAATAACCCCAAAGAAATCATAAAAATAAGGGTCATAAATACGGCCTCACACGTGGTGTGTAAAAAATAATTAGGGTTGAAAAGGCCTTCGAGAAGAAAGGGTTGAAAATACGGTCTCACATGTGGATGTGTAAAAATAGGGTGAAAAAATACGTCCTACACGTAAGCGAGTAAAAATAAGTGGAAAATGCGGTCCCCATAGCAGACCCTGGGAAATTCACAAGGTCAAATGACGTCAAAAAGTGAAAGGTGGTGCCGTTTACTACTCTTGTGAGATGGTTTATCATACACTAATAATGACACGAATTATAAAACTATGTTCAAGACTGAAGTCATAATTCATTTTAGGAATAAGAAAAATATCTATTGAAATATTAAAAATAAGTTTGCAACACTGAGAAAAAGTATGAGTCTGTCAGGTAAACGTACTAATCTAACACTGGCTGATCAATCAAAGGATAATGTCATACATCCATATCTAGGAAGTTTGTTCAATATTTGGATTTTCAGTGTTAAAATAAGAGTACATAAAATTTTCGGAAAAATTGGAAAAATGTATACTAACTACAGCATGAATGCACGAATGCATTTGTTAACCGACCACCTAGCATAGGTTTTCCAGTTCATCGAAACAAATTTTATTCAGGAGTTATTTTAAGAATACTATTACCGAACTATTTATTGTTCTCAAACGTGTGCAAAAGATCTATAATGGTATTTATCTGTAACATCGAATATGATTTATTTATGACTTTTACGGTTTAAAATTTGAATGTAGTGTTTAGTGTTTAGTGACATATGCTAGTTGAATTGATTTTTTAATTTTAAAGGTAAAATATGATTGTACCTATTTGATGAAGCCATTTATATTTTTACACATAAAATAAAATTCACAGTAAGAATGCTGTTCTCTGATTGATCAAAACCGAATTGAGAAAGAGCCATGAAAAACACTATTATCCTTTTATTGTGGTTTTCAGTCACCTGACGTTTTGTTACTTTTTCGTTCGGAGCGCTATTTATAGTGTGCGCTATCTATGCTTCGATTTTTATTTGTTTGTCCATGAAGCAGTGCACTACAAAGCAACACATGTTAATCGAAGAAACTGTATCAAGATAGAAAAATTGTTGCCAGCTGCTAGATGACTTCATTCCATTCTAGGCTGTAGTGAAATACGGAATGAATAAATAATTACGACAAATATAAAATACGATAATCGATACAGTGATAAATCAGCATATAAAGGACAATAACCAGTATGCGATGCATTGCCGTTTGTAATTGCAGGCGGTTTGTAGTGAAACTGACTCATTGAAGTGCTAATTAAATCCTACAAAAATATCAAGAAAATATCAATCGAATCGATAGGCTAGAATTGGAATTGTATTGATCAGCGACAAACGTCTAAAAGAAGATATTTGGTGAATAAAGAATCCAATCTTCGGCTATTACGCACGCACAACAAGTAAGCCTGATAAATTTACGTCATAAAATACACGTTAATGTGTTTAATTTTTCCTTAGGTTGTGTTTTAATAATCAACACTGAATGAAACCAATTTCATTCACTGCCGATAAAGAAATTATGTTCATGTTAGATAATAGGAAATATGAAATATCATAATAATACCCAGGTTATCATAGGATTGTTTTTTATATTTATTGTGAACAACGCATTTGTGCATTTTGAGGTTACTTAAATTAAATGAGCACAACGTTTAATTTACTTTAATTATGAACCATTACGAAAAAAAGCTTTAATACAGAACGAAGCAATTTCACTAAAGTTACAATTTTCATACACATTTAAGAGAATCAATTTGAATATATTTTGGTAACTGATAACAATAATCATTTCTTTTAATAAACAACTAGCCAGCGCAAAGATAAGGAAGGAATTTGTTAAAGCAAACATCGAGTTCATTTACGCGGACAGAAACCTGATAGCAAGTAAGTTGAATTTAACTTAATCAATATCTTTACAAATTGAAACGACCTAAATTAAATTAAAAGATAACCATTTCAAATTGACACGATAACCATATGAATGTTTATTAAAGGATTTTGAAATGATTAAAAATTTAAAAGAACCCTCGCGTTTCTCTTTTGGGGCCAGGGGAAACAAGCAAAAGGAATTTGTCCATGTTTAGGCCCGGTGCAGGTATAACCGGGGTGTCAGAATAGAATGGCTTGTGTTTGGTCAGGTTTACGGAGAGTCTCCATTAGTTGGCTAATTGAAGTTCCTAGCTAGCAAGCAGTGTCGTCGGCAAACTGTGCCAGGATACTCCAGGAGTTGTCACGCTGGGGATGTCGTGTGCAAATATAAAGTATGGTATTGGGACCAAGGCAGAACTTTGGGATACGCCTGCTTGTGGGGTAAAACTTTGAGGGTGGGCTGAGCCAACTCCTATCTCTGACAAAGGCTTGCTTTATGCTTGATGTCTTTATGAACACGGAAAGGTTACAATAGCGGTGGTTAACGGCTTGTGACGTTTCGGTTAGGAGTTTTAGTAATGGGTTTAGGAAATTCACAGTCGATTGTTTAAGCACCTCCACATCAGTAAAGTATTTAGCTAATATAACCGTAAATGCCGCTGAAAATAGTACAGTCACAATTAAAGAGTATTACAATTGCACATTTACTGAGAAATAGTGATTCTGTTTATATGACACATCTAAAATCTTCAATTCATAGTTCTTTACAATAATATTACGCGTTTTATGTTTCTTCTTATTAAAAAATAAATTATTGTGATTGAATAAATTTTAAGGTTATGTAGCGATTAGACGTTGCAAATGCAATACACTACAGGTATACCAATACGACATCAGTAAAGTATTTAGCTAATATAACCGTAAATGCCGCTGAAAATAGTACAGTCACAATTAAAAGTATTACAATTGCACATTTACCGAGAAATAGTGATTCTGTTTATATGACACATCTAAAATCTTCAATTCATAGTTCTTTACAATAATATTACGCGTTTTTATGTTTCTTCTTATTAAAAATAAATTATTGTGATTGAATAAATTTTAAGGTTATGTGCATTAGACGTTGCAAATGCAAGTACACTACAGGTATACCAATAGAGTGAAACGAATGCGTTTCTTTTTCTTACACTGTTTTTACTTCAGAAACATAGTGAAATGTAATCATGAGCATGCGATTTTAGTTTTATTACAACAACGTGCAGTTGGGCAAATTAAGGTCGTTTTACAATTTAAAAAAACTACAAGGTTGAACTACTCACTAAATTTACGTTGGAAACCAAATTTTAACGATCTTACAAGCATTTGGAGAAAAATAGTATATTTTAACCGGGCTGTAAGTGACTTTTCATGGCTCGTTTGTTCTTTTCAAACGAATAGATTCGTCACAAACCGTGACACTTCTATGCTTAATAAAATAATTATACTATTCGCAAAAACCTTCGCTAGTGTACAACAATCAAATGAGCTTAGTATGTGTATTTGTTTAAGGCGTTTTACAAATTCAAATTAGTATGAACATTTATTAACAAATAACTCGCTAGGTTCTAACGTTTTGAAAACTGATTAATCTATAATGTTTGTAAAACCAAGCGGATCTTAATGATAAGTAGTTTCTTGAATGAGCAAATTAAAATTAAAATAGATTTGTTCTATTTTTAAATTTTCCATTGAATATTTTATATTTTAATTTTTCTGCAAAAGATGTAGGTCACTTATGAAAATGCCGGAAATAAAATCCTTTATCAATTTAATACACGTGTTTAAATTATTCTTATTTTTGATTAGTTAATTAATTTTTCAACTTTGACAAAATTGTTTTCAACATCTTTAATCATTTTAATAGATATTACTACTGACGAAGATAACTGTAAGTTTATCGAAACGTTTAGATTGTATAATTTAAAATACACCATTAAAAAGCCCAAAAAGATAAGTATTTTATTATGAGTAGTAATGGTGAAAGTTTACATTTACATATTTATGTTTGAACTTATTCGTTGATAATAAAACTTAGAAATAATTTACATTTACATACTTGAAAAAATTATTTTGTGGATTACGCGACAGCTCTGTTGCTTTAAACGACGTTATTTCATTTCGAAACATTATAATAACCGAAAATGAGGTAAAATATAATAAGAGGAGAAAATTCAGTCATAACTAAATTCTAACAATGCATTTTTTCAGAACTCTGTTAGAAGACCACAGTACGTGTTATCTGCACAGAGACGCACAGAATTACTCCAGGCACGCAGATGTACGCTTCATTTTTAGAAAAGATTATAGAAAATACGAATTTTTTCATCATCCACACGTAAGTAGTTTACTAATTAAAGTTATTGAAATAAATTTTATTCATGTCTCGCCACCTGGTGGGAAATGCTTAAAGCTGTAGCTGACTTCTTAACTAAGACAAATCTTACCGTACGTAGAGGACGCTACCTACCTAGCATTTATAGGTTTCCAGTTTTATTATATGAATTACTAGTAGTTTTTTGACCTAATGCTAAAAATGATTTAATAAGTAATTTTTGATGTGCAGTAAAATGCATTTAGTTTATGAGTTCGAAGAAAGCAATAAAGCTAGTTTTATAACCACCAGTAAAACCAAACGCTGCAGTTTGTGATTTTAATATCGTTTCAGATCAATAATATGCGGGCTTTAATTAAATTTTAACTTAACGTTCTCAAGTAATGCAAATTTAATTAAAACTTGTATTATTCAGTCAATTTTAATGTTTGGTACATTTTACGTCATCACAGTAACAGTACATGAAATTTTCTCTTAGTTCTAGAATCCTAATGAAAAAGTATACTGTACATTTATAGGGCTTCCGGTTCATTTGTTCATCTTTTCACACGAAATTAAGTGTATTGGTAATCAGTCTTTTGGAATGATTGACTGAGAAGCAGTTATCGTATTAGAAAACGAATTTAACTTTTTCAACGATTAATTACATTTCACACTCAATTATAAGTTATTTTATTTGTTCAGCGACAAAAAATGTGACCTCAGACTTATAATGCATTTCGATAGAATTGATATGTTCCAATTCACTCTTACCTCGTGACCTACGTCTCAAAATACATGTAAAATATAGCCTTAATATCCTATTCAGACATATTCAGATTACAGTTTCTATCGTAACATACTCATGTATTGATCTTTTAAAACCAAATTTAAATCGGTGAAAATTGTGTTATTTATGAATACATCTAATTACAATTTACGTTTAGTATGTACATTTTTTAATATAATTTTCATTAAATAAATTGTTTTATCTTCATATTCTACAACTCCACATAAAGTACTATTCAAATGTATTACATTAACTTAGACTTTTTAGTGCACTTTAGTCCACTACCACTTTACCCAATAAAATCTTGACTTGTTAGCTGTCTCAAGAACTTTTTGCTTTGTACCAACTCTTGTTAGCCTTGCTTTTATTCTAAGTTTATATTAAACTTAATTAAGGATCAAGCTTTGACAGGACTTGTATGAATCTACTTGCGGATTACTTTACATCCGCTTTTGTACAGTCCATTATCTCATATTATTGATAGGTTTAAAGGTTGACATTTGTAACGTTGCTTTGCCTTATTCCAGTAATTAATATAAGGAAATGACCTATTATATTTAATTTCTTGAATATTAGGAAATATCGTAGTAGTAAAAGTTTTAAAAGGTAAAGATATTGCAGATTCATATACCGACATTTGTTAAAATAATGATACCTTTAACAAATCGTTGCAAGATATCTCTTTCAAAACTGTTGAATTTACAGGTGTTATTAGTTAATATTACGTAGATATTTAAAGAAAATCATTAAAGCATATCTAAATCTGGAAGAGTTTTTGTCGGTTTTGAGTGTATTAAACGGGATAGAGGGCGTGGCAGGATGCTTACTCTCAATGATTCCACTACTAACACCACTGACTGTTTTAAAAATCTTTGTTTAGCCATAGTATGCTCCTTCCAATATCTCAAAAATCATATTTGTCATCGGTAAGTTGATTATTCATATATTAGAACAAAATGTTTTGTAACCAATAATAAAATATACTCAATCATTAATCTCGGTCTCTTTTTAATTTTAATTTTCATGAAATTATTTGTATCACTATTTTGTATCGGCACAATTCTGCTCATACCCCAAAATAGTTTCTTGACGGATGGGTGGGTGGGTGCGTGTGTGTGCGTGCGTGGGTACATGGTTTTTCGTTAATATTATAGGGTATAGGCTAAACGGTAAGAGATACAAAAAACTAAGATACGTGTCCCGTTCTCTTTTTAGTGTTTAGTTTAATGGCGCAATCGGATCTACGCTAACTAAATTGGTTTCGAGGATACAGAGTGATTCTCATAATCTGCCGGTTTTATTATCTCTTATGACTCGGTTATTTATGGAGATAAAAAAGCTTTGGATACGAAAGTTTTATGACTTTTTACGTTGAATCCAGCGTTCTTAAAAAATATAGATGTTTGGTTTTGAGATATTATCAAAAGTAGCATTTTCTTAAATGGGACACCCTGTATCTGATATTCTCAAAAATTGCATTTTTCTTGAGATTGCAACAATATATAACACTTAATATTTTGCATTGTCCTAAATAGCTAAAATACTAAAAAACGTTTTTTTAGTTGACCATTAATTGAATGTTTTAAGCAATTGTTTTTGTTTGTTTACATGTCATAAAATTCAGTAACAATTATGTATTGGTATTCTATTTCGTTTCCGATTATATTTTTAAACAAGGTGATTAAAATGAATAATTTTCAAAATTATGAAAAATTAAATATGCTTGTGCTACATTGAGAGTAATAAAAATAAAGACGCAGCTCTAGACTTATATTTTGAGCGTTATCCGAACGACGACAGCCAGAACAACAAATATTTGAAAGATTATATCACAATTTAAGTGAGTATGGATCATTTGAAAACCAAGAAATAAGATTTACAATAAGGCAAATAGAAAGAGATGAAATAAATACATTGCTTGTGTTGCTGCTGATGCGACGATATCTAGCCGTAATATTGAGAAAGATATTGGCACAAGTAAATCTAAAGTTTTAAAACGTTAAGAAAGCATAAGTATAAACCATATAAAATAAGAAAGGTTCATAACTTACACCCTGGAGATGAAGAGCGGCGTTTAACATTTTGTGATTGATATTCGCAGCAGATTAATCGGAATCCCAATTTTTTCAAAATATAATATGGACCGACGAGGCTTTTATATCTAGCGAAGGAATTTTAATCGACATAATAATCGATATTGGTCAGACATAAATCCTCATCAGACAGTCGCCAGGATACAACAAGGACCGTTTGGGTTCCATGTATGGGTGGCGCTATATCATAACTACAGAATTTTAATGAAATTTGAATGCTCAAGGATACATCCAAATTTTGGAAGAATGTGTAATAATGGAGTTGGATAACATGCCATTAGCTGCAAGAAATAATGTTTATTTACAACAAGACGGTGCTCCAGCACATAATAGCCACATGGTAAGGGACTTACTAAATGCCATTTGGCGAAAATTGACTTGGTACATATGGACCAAACAGATGGCCTGCGTTCCCCGACCTTAGCCACACGACTTTTATTTTGGATCTATCAAAATGAAGTCTATAAAACCAAGTAATACTGTAGAAGAACTCAGAGCAAATTTTATTAATTGCATTGGAAGAGTGCCAAATATTCAAATCTATAACGCCACTCGTTCAGTTACAAGCAGAGCCCAAAAATGCATCGAGCAGAATGGAAGACAATTTGAGCACCTTTTGTGATTAACCACCTATGCTAATTGTTATATATAAGTATTTGAAATAATTCCTGTTCAGTTGTTATAAATCTTTTCTTATTTTTTGTAGTTGTTGTTTTAGTTTATTAATGTTTTATTATTGTTATTATCTGCAATTTTATTACGCCTCTTATAAAATAAAATTGATTAAATCCATGGCAAACTAAAAAAATGTTTTTTAGTATTTTAGCTATTTAGGACAATGCAAAATGTTAAGTGTTATATATTGTTGCAATCTCAAAAAATGCAATTTTTGAGATTATCAGATACAGGATGTCCCATTCAAGAAAATGCTACTTTTGATAATATCTCAAAAATCAAACATCTATATTTTTTTAAGAACGCCACTGGATTCAACGTAAAAGTCATAAAACTTTCGTATTCAAAGCTCTTTTTTATCTCCATAAATAACCGAGTCATAAGAGATAATAAAACCGATCTGTATCTTCGAAACCAATTTAGTTAGCGTAGATCCGATTGCGCCATTAAACTAAACACTATAAAGAGAACGGGACACGTATCTTAGTTTTTTATCTCTTACCGTTTAGCCTATATCCTATAATATTAACGAAAAAAACCATGTACATGTGTGTGCATGTGTGCGTGTGTGTGCATGTGCGTGTGCGTGTACGTATACGTGTGCCTGTGCATGTGTGTGTGTGTTGTGTGTGTGTCGCGTGAATGTTCGCATGAGTATCGTATTATGTGTAGGATAAATGTGTGTGTGTGTGTGTGTGTGTGTCGTTTGTGCGCATTCTGCAGGCATTCGTGCGCGCGTGCGTGCATTTGTCTGTGTCTTCTAAGCTAGAATTTAAGTATTAGTACATTTTACCTTCCAGCTTACTACGTATGCAGGTATAAGATTATGCAAACGACTGTTTTTCACTATCGCTAATCGACTTTACATCAGATTACGATATTTCACAATGTTTCGATCAGTCATCATGTCTATGGAAATATTACTAATTTGAAAACACACTTTCTACATAATTTTCCTTTTTAGAATAAGTGGGAGCTTGAAATAGACTACCGCTACCATTCTGGTTAACTAAATTTAAGAGAAACTTAAGCAATGACTTGGAAATTTGGATAGTCTGGTATATTTAAAACTTTCATCTCTTGTGTTTTTCATAAAACTTAGATTTGAAAAAAATAAGATGTAAATCATTACGTGTCGGGATGAAATTTATTGTAAAAAGAATCTAGTTGGTTGCTGTAAAACACAGTTTTATTCTGACTAATTTTGTTAAATTTCTTCTGAACAATCACATTTTAAAAATAATTTATTGAAACGTTTTTGAAACTAATCTATCCTCTATTAACGCATAAACTATGAATTAATTAAATATTATTTATGTAATACATGCATTTATCCTACGTATCATTGAGTCTATAATACGTTGGAATATGCCACGATTATTTCTTATAACATCACAGGATGTAATTTGATTTCTCAGGTCTTCGATATCCTGTACTGTAGTGTAAACTAATCCTTTCAGATATCCTCAGATACAAACATCCAAAGTTTAAATCTGGGGATCGAGGTGAAGATGAGCCCTCTTCCTATCCAGCGTTTTCAAAGGTAAGATTTAAATACCTTACATTTAAGTTGGAATGTGCTGGGGCACCATCATGCATATAATAGATGTATCTTCTAATTTTCGGAGTAAATGTTCTAATGGAGGCAATTCTTCTTGTAGAAAATGAAAATATGACTTATCAGTTAATCTTAACCGTAAAAAATGTGGCCCAATTAAATGTTCATCGATAATTCCTATCAAACGTTAACGAAAACTGATATCGATATCTAGATTATGTTAGAATGTGGATTATATTCAGTCCATACATGCTTGTTATGATAGTTTTAAATTGCATCTCTTGAGAAACTAGGTCCGTCAAAAAAAATGATTATCGGTATTCATTCGTGAATCCATTGGGAAAAAATCATTCTCAGTTCGATATTTCTTAGTAAAGTTTGAATCCTATATACATGGTAAGGATATAACTGTTGTTCTTTTAATATCATCCATACAGTTGATACCTCAGTATTTAATTCCTCGCAATTTTCTTGGTACTTGTCTCAGGTTCCGCTTCAATAATGTTTCGGACAACTTCTAATTCTAGTGTTTGAACTTCGTGGTGTCGCTGGCATCAAAACTTCTTTCCAGATTCATGAAGTCTGGTAAACGTGTAATGAGGAGATGTACGATTACGATACGCTTGCGTATAAAGACGACAATTCTACGAAATTTCAATTTGCTCTGTACATAAAATGCATGTCTGCCATTTCTGATTAATGAAATTAAGCATTATTGTTCTTATTGATTTAATTAAAACTCTTATTACTGCGCAATTAAATAGATCAAATAACCAATTTTGATTGATTTAATCGTCAAATATTTATTCAAACTGAGTACCTAATGTCAAATAAAGCAATCTCAAACGACCTAATAAGTTACAACAAACTAGATTCTTTTCTAAAATAAGTTTCTGTCACAGTAATGATTTACATTTTATTTCTTATTATTTCAGATCGGCATGTTATGAAAAAATACAAGAGATGAAAAGTTTCTAAATAAACCAGACTTTCCAAATTTTTTTAAGACATTGCGTAAGTTTTTCTTTAAATTTAGTTAACAAGAGTGGTATAGTCTATTTCAATTCCACTTATTCTAGAACAGTGAAAAATATGTAGAAAGTATTTCTTTCATAATAGTAGGTAATATTTCCATAGAATTTCATCATTCTATCACTTTGTTTTAATATAAAATAAAACATAATATTCCGCCATCTTTGTATCACGATATCTTCCTAATGGTTGTCTTTTGACCCATCGTTTATATAACTTCCACTTTGTTTTGAACAAGGAATTACTTTTATATATATATATATATATATATATATATATATATAATGTGTCCCAAATTCCTTCTCTATAATGATCTTGGCTCCTGTTATACTTACGGCAAAGGTTAAATGGGGAAAGTTTTAGAGGAAGCTTAGAGCATTCGATATCCGGTTTCAGATTTACGATCGGTCAATTGTTTTGAAAATATCGGCGAAAAACCGAAAATGGCGGATTTCGTTTTCACCAGTAAATCCGAAATGGTTAATTTGACAGCTGTTACAATGTGAGATTATTCGGACAATTTTTAAGACGAATAAGATGGCGTGTATGACATGTCACAATCGTCTTTGTTATCCACAATCTGCCTCAACTTTCATTTTCTTATGCCGCCATATTGATTTTTCGATTTTTGGAAAGAGCGCAATATTTCCAGTTTAGTGATGTCTCACAAGTGCATAAAAGATTAGAGTTTCATCGAAATATCACACTTTCTAAAGTTAGGTCTTATTTATTATTATTAGTAGGACATGATTTATGTGTCAGTAAAATTGGGTTTCATTTTTTCCATGTAAGGTGGATCTGACTTTGACGTTAAATAATTCAAAGTAGTGTTTTCATAAGTAGTACGCTTTTCTGTCATTAAAATCATAAACGTGACACACAAATTGTAAAGCCTGTTCAAAACCGGTATTCCTATTCAATGAAGAAAAGTTTGACATTTAGGCTTTACTTGCAGTCAAACAGAAACGCCGACATTACCTCAGCGAGGTAATTGGAGATGTAGAACGACAGCCTCATAAAACCCACTTCAGAAAAATTGTAATTAATTTAATTAACTATGGGGCCTTCGAACAACCTAAAAGCGGATACAATATTGATAATGAAAATCGTGACAGAAACATTTTACAGGCTGTCAACGAAAACCCCAGTGCATCGGTAAGAACGGTAGAACGGAAATTTTGTCAAAATCAACGGTACAAAATGTTAAAAAAATAAACTATCCATACAAACCACAATAGTTCAAGGACTTAAAGATTTTCCAAGACGAATGCGCTTCTGCGTGGTATACTAGAATTGTAATGAAAATCCCGATTTTGTTAATCATGTCTTGTGGTCTGATGAGGTAGGTTTACAATTGTGGAGTTTTTAAGCACAACATTCATCATTGGGATGTAAAAACCCTCACGAAGTGGCAGAGATCTACAGACCAGATTTGGAAGTAACGTTTTGTGGGATTATTGGTAATTTAATCTAACTTACCTATTTAATTGGGCACCTATTATTATAAATTATTAATCATTGCAGGAAATCGACTTATAGGACCATTTTGTTTGACTATAACTTAAACGGACAGAGGTACCTAGAGCTTTTGCGAAACCAGGTTTGTTTACGATTACTCTCACCAAATGAGTTCAGAAGAACCTGGTTTCAACAGGATGGATGTCCCCCCAAATCAGGAACCTTAAGGGAGCAGTTTGATGAAAATTATTGCATTAAATGGTCCAATATCTTTTGTTGACCTTTCCCTTATTTCTACCTCTGGGGTCCACAAAGAATGAGGTCTACAGTTTGATCCTCCTGCGACCATAGAAATCCTGAGACAGATTTTGGATACATTTAGAAATAGTGTTAAATAACTTCTAGGGTTGTACAAAACAGTCCCCACCAATTGTCAAAAATGTCTCGATGTAAATGGACGTCATTTTGCAAATCTATAAATTAATTGTAATTGTAATTTTATTGTAGGTTGTTCAAAGGTTCAAGTATTAATTAAATTAATGACGATTTTTCTGGCTTTATTTTAACACACTCATAGCTGAATTTGTCCCAAAACATCTGTTTTGTGGAGGTCGTTATTTAATTTCATGTTTTATTGAAAATTCAAAGAATTTTACATTATTTATTAATGTTATTTTGCGACAAATAAATCATGGCCTACTAATAATAAATAAGACCTAACTTTAGAAAGTGTGATATTTCGATGAAACTCTTTTATGCAGTTGTGAGACATCACTAAACTGGAAATATTGCGCTCTTTCAAAAATCGAAAAATCAATATGGCGGCAATAAGAAATATGAAAGTTGAGGCAGATTGTGGGATAACAAAAGACGATTGTGACATGTCATACACGCCATCTTATTCGTCTTAAAAAGTGTCCGAATAATCTCACATTGTGACAGCTGTCAAATTAACCATTTCGGATTACTGGCGAAAAACGAAATCCGCCATTTTCGGTTTTCGCCGATATTTTCAAAACCAATTGACCGATCGTAAATCTGAAACCGGATATCGAATGCTCTAACTTGCTTTCCCATTTAACCTTTGCCGTAAGTAAACAGAAGCCGAGATCCTTTATAGAAGCGAATTTGGGACACATTGTGTATATATATATATATATATATATATATATATATATATATATATATATATATATATATATATATATATATATATATATATACATGTTACAAAAAGTAGGCCAATCCGTTAATCACATATTCTTTGGAACAAAATAAGGGACGTTTCTTAAGTCACTTTTCATTTGAACGCTTCCTTTTCGATATACAGGGTGTCAAACTTCACTTTTTAAGTATATTTTTATTATCTCTGGTGTGTTTTAAGATATCGTTTTCAAATTTGGTACAAATCTTACTCTTTTCTAATTGCACCTTCTGTATGATTTTAAGTAAAAATTCAAAGAACTAATAGAAAAATAAAAGTGTGTAGGTAACCTTTAACCACCCATTTTTCTACGAACGCTATGAACGTCGCATCCATTTTTATAGTACGATGATTTATCTGATTTTTGGGTGTTGTAAACTTTTGATTTGATGCGTCCTTTATGACATACTTTTAGTTATTCGACTAGGTGTTGGATTTTTAACAATTTTTTATTTTATTAATCAGAATAAATTCATAATAATGACTTAAAACAATCAATTGTGCTAATAATTATAATACGAAGTTGGATGCAAATAATTAAATTAAATGTTCGATGTGTCCACCGCCTTCTGCAATTCTCTTTTTATAACTGAAAACCGAATATTTTGGAAAATATTCGGTTTCAATCATCTCTGCATCTTCTGCGATAGCCCTCAATTGATTTTGATTTATTATTGGAACCGTATAAAAATTCTTTCATGAATCCCAAAAACTGAAGTCAGTGGATTTAGTCGAAACAGGTCAATCAATAGGCGCATCCTGTCGACCAATCCAGTGATTAAAATATTGGTTCAAGTGGTTCCGACATTATTGCCATAATGTTTAATTTATAACTGAAAACCGAATATTTTGGAAAATATTCGGTTTCAATCTAAATATCTATTTGCGATGCGATCTCAATTGATTTTGATTATTAACGTATAAACAAAATTTTCATGAATAAAAACTGAAGTCAGTGGTTTAAGTAACAAATATTATCCTGTGACCAATAGTGATTAAAAATATTGGTTCAAGTGGTTCCAACATTATTGCCATAATGTCACTGTCAAATTGAAACCACATACGTACGTCATCAAGTAAATATGTAACTCATTTTGTAAAAAAAATTAAAAATGTTCGCCATTTAAGTTTGTCAAAATACCGGATAAAGAAAATTGTCTAAAATTTGACAGTTTACTTTAAAATTTACTTGATGACTGGACTCTACAAAATCTTGTATTTTCATCTGCAAACATGTGTTGTGGATATTCGTTATACATTTGTAAAGGTAGCTTCATCCGAAAATAAAATGGATCTACAAACGAGTTACGTTATTTTCATTACAGATCAGTTGCAAAAGATGTTTTTGCCTGAAAATCTTGCGGCAATAAGTTCTGACTCTTTGCATGATATGGATGTAATGGTGACGTTTTAAAATTCTATGCGTCTGTCAATTTATATCATTTCAATTTGTCGAGCTATAATCCTAGTACTAGTACCCGGATTTTGTTCAACTATTTACAAAATTTGTTCCTCTTGATTTGGTGTAATTTGACGTGGCCGTCCACATGTTCCTATTCGTTGTTGTTTGAATTTTCCATTGTCTCTTAGGCGGCGCACTAAACTTTTGGTGATACCGATTTGGATACAT
>JARFJB010002482.1:0-25000 GCA_036346205.1 Vesta saturnalis | reverse complement strand
CGTGCGTTTGCGTGCGTGCTGTGCGTGGTGCGTGCGTTTTGCGTGCGTTTGCGTTGCTGTGCGTGCTGTTGGTGCGTGCGTGCGTTGTCGTGGTGCGTGCGGTTTTTGCGTTTTCGTGCGTGCGTGCGTGTGTCGTTGTCTGTGCGTGCGTGCGTGCGTGTTTCGTTTTGCGTGCGTGCGTGCGTTGTTTTTTTTTTTTTCTGTGTTTTTTTTTTTTTTCGTGCGTTTGCGTTTTTGCGTGCGTTCGTTGCGTGCGTGCGTGCGTGCTTTTTGTTGCGTGCGTGCATATATGATTGCGTATTAGTTGTGTGTGTCTATATATATATATATATATATATATATATATATATATATATATATATATATATATATATATATATATATATATATATATATATAATATATAAAATCATGTAGTCGTACCAATTAAACCAATTCTTTATGCACTAACATGGGTTGCTCAAATGAGGACTATTCTGAAATCAATGAAAAAATCGATTCACATCTATTGTATGATCCTGAAATATAAAATCTAGTTGCGACGGTGGGAATATGTTCTTACACGAACAAAAACTGCTCAATTGGTGAACCATAGATCCACCGGTATATACCTACTTCAAATTACCAATCGTGGAAGAAATTTCAAACGCTAAAAATACTCCAATGGGATAAACAAGCCACAATTAACTGGTTATTGTGTTTTCTAATTGATAAGGAATACTCTTCTCTTTGGTAAAAGGAAGAATAGTATGCATTCTATTTCTAAATTTGTAAGAATACTCAGGAAAAGGTTGTTCATTTAAATAGGATACTTATGTAATAAATACATATTTTATACGTGCAGTATAAATAAAATTTTTCTTATGAAAAATCATCACAATGCATCCTACTATGGAATTTTATTAGCGGGTCCTTTCTTTCTTTTCACTCGTATTTATAATCATATTCATTTATTATTATTGAATAACCAAGTATTGAATATATTCCACATATGTATATGAGTAAATCTTTTCTATTGTAGCTGTGAAAGTTTTTTTCAAATCTCTTGTAAATAGAGGGTCACGGTATATTTATAGCTTTGTAACTGTTACCAAGTTATGAAATTTTTTAATATTTTAAAGTCAAAAATAAAAAAGATATACAAGTATTAGGGCAATGTACGGTTTATAATTGTTTTAATTGCCTTTAGTGACTCTAATTCTATATATTCCTTAGGTTATCGGTTTTGCAAAATGTAATTATTATGTTCATATTAATGTACAAAACATATCTCTAATACCATTCTTATTTGCCCTTGGCAATTTTTTAATAACAAAAGTATACATAACGGGATATTTGCATTTACAATGTGCAAATTAAGCTTTGAGTAATTTTTGATCTTAACTGTAAATTAACTGATTTACTAATCGGTTCTGCAGCTTCGTAGTTTTTACTTAGACATCTGAAACTGCGATTTTAGTAGATTTTTCTAGTTCCTGATTGTATAAATTCTGAGCTTTCGTGACCAACAACAATTACAATTAAATAATTAAATGTTGCTTGTAGCATAACGTAACGTTCTGAAGTATAATTTCGCTATAATGTGGAGTTATTTTCTGATATCTGCAATATTATGCAAAATTTCTTTTTGTTATAAATTATTGAATATCTAATTCTTTGATTTGGTTACACAATTTTCCCTGCAGACATGATTGATTTAGACAGCTATGAAGAGTTAAACGGAATCAATGCCAACCAGCGCATCACTTAGGTAATTTCAATGTATTGATTTTAATGTATACCTTGTGTACATTTGTTTAAACATCTATCTTCGTTACCGAAATTGAAAGTCTAGTAGTGATAAAATAGTAGTAGTTGTATGTAGAGCAGTGTTGTATGTACTAGAATACGCGTGAACAAAAATTTTCTTACATCGCGAATTATGTATAAAGTATTTAAAGTATAGCGCCATTTATATAAATATGTATTATTCGTTACTAGAACTTGACTAATTTACGTGGACTTTACGAAAATGTATGCTTTACAATTCAAGTTAGGGTTATTATGATTAATAAATGGAAAACCTACTTTAATATATGCTAATTCTTAAAAAATGTTTGCATAATCCATTTTAAAGGTGTAATAAATTAACTAGATTTACACACAAAGATATGATTACACCTGCCTGTCATAAAGTAAATTTACATGAAATAAATCCTTGAATTTGTGAATTTGATTTTCAGGTAAACAATTAGCGGGCCTTGTTTGAACTTGAAAACTGATAATCAAATCGTTTACTTTCACTTGATTAGTTACTATTAGCAGAATAATTACAATATCATTCAAGGTTTAAACGCAATTTCTTAAAACTGTTTGAAAAATAAAACATTGGGTAGCGTTGTGAAGAGTTTTAAAATAATACCGCACTACTCATCTGCTAAGGTGGCGAAAATACCATAAAATAGTATCCTTCCTAGGTTACACAACTGGCGTGTTTTCTGAATTTTAATATTAATAACAATGTCAAGAATATTGAGGTGGGAGTTTTAAATATGCCACCTATATCCAATCTTTGAGTAACCTATTTATCAACACCGACCCAAACTCCTAATTGTAGAGGCGAATTATAGATGGGTTAATTGCAAAAATCATCATTAAGTAGCTACTATTTTGGTGTTGAGTAAAATTGAATAAACACGTGTTGTTCCAATCCCTAAAGTCCAAAAGTGGTATCAAATCTATATCCACCTATAATAGTGGTAATATTTATTGGTAGTTGAAACAGCCCAAACGATGGGTATTTTCTAAATCGTTACGCAATTTATTATTTTTTAATAAATAAAATCGATATTCACAGACAAGTTTTACATAATTTTACTAACGAATTTAGAAAATTAAGTAGGGTGAGATTCTTTGACAGTGAATATATGGACATTATACAGTGCACACATCGCCTGAAATTGTACACTGGATACTACTCGACTGTGACCACAACGCCTTAGTAAAGACGCTACGTCGACTATGCCCACTGTACCGTATATTTCACTGCGGACCAAACGGCAACTATATCTAGTCGCCAACTCTCAGCATTGCACATTACGTCGGCTGTGTGCAAAACGACGAATAATGTACATTAGATACTATGCTGGCATAGACCATAGCGTGGGTATTATTGTTGTTATAAAACAAGTTATAAAATAAAACCTACCAAAGTAATAAACTGAATCTATTTCCGAACTTTTGATAAGTTTAGGCTTGTCATAAATAACTCTTACCAGGAAGTTAAGGTTTTAAAATTTTTGGTTTCCTGCCCACGATACGATAACTTAAGGAATTTCAAAAACTCTGTATTTAAAGTTACTATTGAAATATCTCGGATCAAAGTGTTTTGTAGAGCGCTAAAGTACATTTTGGATTATCTTTAAAAATGTTAACTGTAGTGAAAAATGTATACAGGCCTTTATTAAGGATAACCAAACTTTATATACATTCTCTTCATGAAAATTTATCGTTTAAATCATCCTAAATATCGAAAAGTTCTTAAATTATATTTGGTGTATCATGTAGGGATGGATTCGAAACGAATCGAACTTTGTAGTCAGGTTGGTTTATTTTGAATATTTTAGTGACAAATTCGGTTCGAGGTTTGCTTTGGAAAGTTAATCGATTCGGTTCGATGTTCGGCTCATAAAACGACTGAACGGAACCGAATTTGGTTTATTTATTGTATTTAATGTATCTAATATCTTTGATTATCCTGAAATGTAATTTTCAAGGCGTTTTAATCGTGTTTAATCCGATAAAGATCTCTCTCACTCCCTCTCTTTTGATTTTAAATAGAACACCTATATATTATTTTATTTTTCGATTCTCCTTATAATTTTACCTCTTTTTATAAGAATTACTTGCAAGCTAAATCTTCTAGTTTTGAGATATTTGCAAAGTTAACTAAAACTACATTTTATGTAGTAATTCAAGTAGGCGTATCTCAGTTATTTTTAAAAATAATCTGTGGTATAGAATTTATTCATACATGAGCTTACTTTAATCTATTGTCAAAATTGATTTCAATATACAGAGTGATCACAAAATTAATTCAATAACATAAATTTGAAAATGCTATATCTTCATTTTTTAAATGGCACACCCTATATTTTTTAATTCCTTGTCTTCGTCTATTAATCGGCTTTCATTTCTATTAAATATGTACCTATCTCTAATAGTTTCGGAGATATTTAAGTTTGTTCAATTTTTTTCGTTGATAACACTGAAAAAGAGTAACATTAGTCGGTCAAAGCAAGTATGAATACATAGAAACTAAAAACATATTAACTGAAATACAAACACTTAAAATTATAATAAATGTTCAATGTGACCGCCATTTTGTTGCTGGCAAACATGAAGTCTTTGAATAAACGACAAATTTACTTTTCGTAACGTGGAAACATTTATATTTTGAATGACGTCTCTAATCTTGCCTTCATATCATCTACAGTCGTTGGAGGAGTTTGATAGACTTTTTCTTTAATCCAACCCCAAACAAAAAGTCCAGCTTTGTCAAGTCAGGCGATCTTTCAGGCCAGGAGATCGGCCCTCCTCTTCCAATCCATTTGTTTTGAAACTGGATATTTAAATAATTTCCAACGTTTCTGCTAAAATGCGGAGGAGCGCCATCTAATTGCAGCCACATTTCTCTGGGGTTTGTAAAGGTAAATCTTCAATAAAAGTTTCAAATTCGTTGCGCAAGAAATTAAAAATGAATCTCCATTGACCGTGTTTTCAAAAAATATGGTCCTATAATTCTTTCCCCAATAATTCCGGCCCAAACATTAAGTGACCAGCGGATTCTCAGTATCGTAATATTGGAAATTATGTCTATTAACGTATCCATTTTGTGGAAAGTAGCTTCATCAGTAAATAAGATCGTGCTAAAATAGTTGGGTTTTCTAAATTTTATTTATGGCCCAATTGCAAAAGTTTAATCTATTAACGAGGTCATCTTCGTCTAATTCTTGTGCAAGCTGGACATGGTTTGGATGATATTTATATTTTTATAATACTATTAACTGATGTTTTGAAACTCCAACTTCTAATTCAATTGTCGGCAAGAAACGTGAGGATTTTCAATCACGGATTGAAGAACTAAATGTTCATTACCTTCGTTAATTGCGGTTCTTTCTCGTTCTAAATTGTCTTCGTAATGAATACTGCATGTTTGCTCGAAACGCTCTTTCAATCTTATAAATGCTGAAACTCGCGGGTGTCGTGCATTTGGAAATTTTTGCTTATAAATTCGATGAGCTAAAGACAATTTTATCGCTTTCACCAAGGACGTAAATCATATTAACAAGTTCTTTTTCGAAAAGTAAGTATACAATACTGTTGCGAAACATCGCAACAACGCAATTATATATTTTTTTGTAATAGATCAACTCTCAAAGTTAGTGAAAAAAAAAGAATGTAAAAAGTTTTATATAAGTTGTTGTAATAAATTAATTTTAATTACAACTGGTCCTTCGTATTTATCATATTGAAAATTCGAAGAAGAAGTTGACGCAAACGAGCCTTAACTATCGAAGGAAGCATTAATTTAAAGGCACCGTTTTCGCGCATGGTCTTCATCGAGCCGGATCTCCACTCAAAAATCTCCACACAATTAAAAATTTCTCAACGTTTTCCCTATCCCTGGCACATGGTTGATTCAAGTTCCAGTTACGTGTGAACTCCTATTAGCTGACGCCCTCCGCATAGGCCCAAGTCAAATCCACACTACGAAAGATTCCAGTAAGTTAAAGTGATCATTTGTTTGTATTAAAACTCTGAGAAAAAGGTTAGTGAACTAAATTGTTTACATAAAACTATTGCAAAAACTCTCAAATAGTAAATACGCATTCACATTTATTTAACTCTGTTATTTATTGTTTGTTTTGAATGGTCATGGATTTCAAACAATTAAAACCACTCGCACAAGTGCTAAAAAGCAAAATCACTCGTATTCAGAATTGGGTGCAGAGCTATCAAAATTTGACATTGGATGTTCAAGAATTGTCATGTAGACAAAAAAGATTGGAAGCCGCGTTTTCTGAATACGAATGTGCTCAAGACGAGATAGATTCATATTTATTAGAATTTGAAGATAATTCAGATGTAGAAGATCATGAAAAATTGAAAATCAGTATTTTACAACGTTAGCCCTTATTGAAAAATGTATACAAAATTATCTCCTCAAAATGTCACTGTAAGTCACAACAATGATTCAATTAGAAATAACTCGCATATACACAATTCGAATATAAAATTGCCACAAATTAATATTCCAACTTTACAGGAAATTTGCACGATTGGAAGCCCTTTTAGATCTCTTTGATGCGTTAATAATAAACAACCCACAATTCACAAATGTGGAACGTTTTATTATCTAAAACACTGGTAAAAGGTGAAGCTTTTAGTTTAATTGAATCATTGTCATTGACTAATGAAAATTTCTCTACAGCTCTTTTATTACTTAAGCAAAGATATGAAAACAAAAATAAGATTGTTAATTCCCATTTCGAAAATTTGTTAAATGCTCCTTGTATAACAAAATGTAATTCACAAAATTTGAGAGAATTGGTTACAACCTGTAAGAAAAACCTAGAATCACTAAAAACATGAAGCTCTCTGATAAATGTAATTTTGAATCATTACTTATTTTTCTTTTAAAAAAACTAGATTTCGGCTCTTAAGAAATTGTTTGAGGAAGGTCGTGATTTAAAGACATTGCCAAATTTAAGAATTTCTTTAATTTCTCGAAAATCGTTGTGTTGTGTTAGAAAACATTTCAGGGAATGAAACACTAGTCAACTCAAAATGTAGTAAAGTAACACTATACTCGAAAAGTGACAGTTACGCTCTCTCGTGCAATTTTTGCGATAAATCTCATAAAATTTACGGTGTCCACAATTTTGGAAATATCTCCTCAAGAAAGATTAAAGTTTGTTCAAAGTAAAAATGTGCTTAAACTGTCACAAAGCATAAAGCATACAGTGAAAATTGTTCTTCAAGTGCAACTTGTTTCATTGCTCTAAAGCATCACGCTGCGCTACACATACAAAATGTCCCCTTCAATAGTTTAGGAAAATTAGGTTTTCTCAAACTCATCATAAACCCACAATTTCTTACTCAAATGCACAAAATAACGGTTTCGGCCGTAATGTACCAAAAATAAACATTCTGTGCATTCAAATAATCCTCAGCCATCAAACAATCACCCAATTTCAACTCCACTTCATTATCAAGACATTAACAGAGCGTCAACTTCGCAAGCAAATAAGCAACCGACTGAAAATTTATCCAGTTTTCCGCTCTTTCCCCAAAAATTGCCACGTATTACTAGCCACAGCTCAAGTCACTTTGTTTACTGCGCAAGGACGACCTATCCAAGCAAGAATACTACTAGATAACGGAAGTCAGAACTCGTTTTGTACTCAAAAACTTTGAATATTTCTGGAATTTCTCAAAACAAAACTTTCTCAAATAAAGCGGTGAATATGTATATACACTCAAACGTAGACCGCTCTAAAAGATTCAAAGTTTCTTGTGCTATATTAGAACAGATAACTCATAAACTCCACAAATAAAAATTCACTCGGATAAGTTACAAATCCCAGATCATATTAAGATGACTCTAGCTGACCCTAATTTTCACACTCCATCCGATATAGATTTGCTTATTGGAGCAGATAATTACTACACACTTCTCACGTATGGCATAGTGAAATTAGGCAGAGGTTATCCTACTTTGTTAAATACGCATCTGGGCTGGATTATATCAGGAACCGTTCCTAAAAGTATATATTTGAACCATCTACTTCAACATCCTATTCTCATCATTCCACTAACCACTCAAATGATACAGATGAATTAGAAACTCTCTTAACAAAATTCTGGAAAATTGAAGAACTCTCCGAACCTCCTTGCTCTCTCCAGAAGATAAAAGTCTGAACAAATTTTTAATACTACTTCTCGTATCCTTCAAAATAGACATTATCAAGTAGATATTCCTCTGAAATCTACAAATGAACATCATAAACACGGCGATTCTCTTTCTTTATCGCAAAAAGATTCTTTTCTCTTGAAAACGATTTGAAAAGAGCCCTCCCTCTTTCACGAATATAAAATTCATCGATGAATATGTGTCATTAGGTCATGCCAAATATGTTCCGCTATTTCCGACTAACAGTAGGTTAGAAAGGAAATACTTTATTCCTCATTTGTGCGTAATCAGAAATGAAAGCGTCAGCACCAAGTTGCGTGTAGTTTTGATGCGTCTTGTAAAACATCTTCAGGACTCTCATTAAACGATGTTACCTGAAAAGGGTTTCAAGTTCAACCAGATCTATATGACATTTGTGTAGGTTTCGCTCGTTTAGGTTTGTACTCACCGCTGACATTGAGAAAATGTATCGGCAGATTTTCACGAATCCTCGCCTAAATTTTCTGCAAAACATTATTTGGCGTGACTCACCTCGTCAATCTTTAAAATGTTTGGAACTTCAAACCATCACATACGGAACAAACTTTGCTCCTATGCTGCCACTCGGGTTTTAAATGATATCGCTCTCAATAATTCCGATTATCCCTTAGCATCAGATGCTCTGCTTACTCAAACTTATGTGGATGACATTCTGTCGGATGTGAAACGAAAAAGATTTACCTAAACTTTATTCTCAATTAACCTCTCTTCTCTCTAAGCACGGGTTTCACTTGCACAAATGGTGTTCAAACTCAAATGATTTTTAAAAATATATCTCACCCTCAAACCACAGAAGTTGACTTCAATCCCTCATCAGACAAATTTCAAATCTTTTTTCCTTCACAATCTCTACAAGGTTGCCCCATTTCAAAAGAAAATTTTATCTTATCTCGCTCAATGCTTTGACCCTATTGGATTGGTGAATCCTCTTATAGTTAAAGGAAAAATTCTTATGCAAAATTGTGGTTACATAAGGTAGAATCGGATGAAGAAATACGTGACATTTCGATTTTAACAGAATGGAAAGCTCTCTGCGAACTCTTTTCTCAGTTAAGAAATCTCACAATCTCTCGGTGTTTATTTTCTAGTAAAAATATTGCATATGTAGAATTTCATGGGTTTTCTGATGCAAGTAATCTTGCTTATGGAGCTTTGTGTATATTAGAACCATTTACTCAGACAACTCGGTGTCTTGTAATTTATTGTCATCTAAATCGCGCGTAGCTCCAATCAAGACAATTACAATCTCAAACTCGAACTTTGTGCCATGTTGTTATTATCAAAATTGATTAATAAAATGGTGTCGATTTATAAAATAAACTAATTCCTACCTCTGTCACACTTTGGACAGACTCGCAAATTGCATTATACTGGTGTAAAGCCACTAAAGTCGATGGGCAGCATTTGTGTCGCATCAGTGTCTGAAATTCAAGAACTTACTCATGACTATAAGTGGAATTATGTAAAATCAGCGGATAATCCCGCAGACATGCTGTCCCGTGGTCATTTGAACTCTGATGATTTAACTTTTTGGTTTAACGGGCCCAAATATTTGCTCAATCCTAAATTTGAAGTGCGAATTGTAGAATTTTCCTTTCTCGGTGGACAATCCTCCTGAGGAAAGAAAATATCTTTAATCGTCAATCAATTTTTAGAAAATTTTTGGAATTCAATATTTACACGTTTCTCGTCATTTTCTCGATTGCATAGAACAATTGCATATGTGCTACGCTTTGTTCACAACGTCACTCATTCTCAAGCAAAAACAACAGGCCCTTGACTATTTTGGAGTTGGATTCCGCGCTCACTGTAATTATAAAAAGGTTCAACAAGAACATTTTTCTCAACAAATCTTGGAACTTGACTCAAACAAAGTTCTATCTCACAAGCAACTTCGCTCATTAAAACCCTTTTGGACAATCCTGGATTGCTGCGTGTGGGTGGTAGGTTGGAAAATGCAGAAATTTTGTTTGAACAAAAACATCCTCTTCTCCTGCCCTCTAAGGATCACGTTGTTTCTCTCTTATTGAAGTTTGAACATCTTCGATTATGCCACGCTGGTCCTCAGAATGTACTTTCCAATATTCGATTACGGTATTGGCCACTAGACGGACTGCGTCACATAAAACGAATTATTCGGAATTGCACTATTTGTTTTCGATTTAATGCACAATCAGTGCAACAGATCATAGCTAATTTGCCAAAAGACAGAGTGACTGCCACACGACCATTCGAAAAGTCGAGTCGATTTTGGTGGACCGTTCTTCATAAAGTCCTCCCATCTACGCAAGCCACCGGTAATGAAATGCCACATAGCTATATTCGTATGCATGGCGATTTTAAGCAGTTCACATCAAGCTAGTGTCAAATCTGTCAACTGAGGCTTTTCTAGCCACTCTTAAAAGAGTTATATCTCGAAGAGAAATCCGTCGGTTATTTATAGTGATAATGCCACTAATTTTCTGGGTTTGAAAAATCAGTTAAAGGAACTATACGATTATTTCCGAAATACGGATGTGAACACTTCTATTCAAATTTACCTTTCTCAAAATGAAACCAAATGGACGTTCGTCCCCCCCAGATCCCCTCATTGGGGAGGATTCTGGGAATCCGCAATAAAAAGTGCCAAATACCACATCTCGCGTGTTGTGGGCACTACTCCACTCACTTTTGAAGAATTTGCCACTATATTAGCTCAAATTGAAGCTATTCTCAATTCTAGACCCCTCATTGCTCTCTCAAACGACCCTTCAGATTTTCAAACACTCACTCCTGGGCATTTTCTAATAGGAACTAGCCTCTCATCATACCCTGAAAAAGACATTTCCAATTCAGCAGAAGCCAAATTGTCCTTTTGGCAGCGATGTTCAAAACTTCAGCAAAATTTTTGGAAAAAGTGGTCAGTTGATTATCTAAACCGGTTACAAAATCGACCAAAATGGATGACTGAGACTCGAAATTTGCAGCAAAATGATTTAGTCTTGCTGAAAGAAGAAAACTCTCCCCCTCTGCATTGGCCAATGGCCAGGGTCTTGGAAACATTTGAAGGCGCCGATGGAAAGGTCAGAGTTGTCCGCCTAAAAACACAAGAGGGAGAATTCACTCGTTCCATTACAAAAGTGTGCCCTCTTCCACAGGCAGATTGTTAATTCCTCTTGCGAAAGAAAATGTAAAAATATTCCTTTATATATATATATATATATATATATATATATATATATATATATATATATATATATATATATATATATATATATATATATTTATTATTTTTTTGTTTGTTTTATTAACGTCCTCGCATTCCCATTCTCTCAGTAACAAATTTATCTCGGACTTAATCCTAACTTGTTCAATAATATCCGGTCTCTTACGCCGAATTATTTAGTTAACTTCCTGATTTCAATCAGTTGTAAATTCATGTAGATGTTCAGACTTACAATAATAATTTTTTGCCAACACACTATTGCGGTGGGGCAGTATGTTAAAGTTTTATATAAGTTGTTGTAATAAATTAATTTTAATTACAACTGGTCCTTCGTATTTATCATATTGAAAGTTCGAAGAAGTAGTTGACGCAAACGGGCCTTAACTATCGAAGGAAGCATTAATTTAAAGGCACCGTTTTCGCGCAAATACTACACAAATATTAGCAGTATTTGACAAGTTTGGTTTCTTCATTTGTTTTCGTTCATCTTTTTTTTACGCTCTTTTGATTAAATTGTTTAATTTTACGATGTATCGTATAAAAACATCTCAATATATCTTAAAAATGGTGGTTTCATACAATATTTATTATAATTACAATGTATGTATTTCAGTTAATATTTTTTAGTTTCTTATGTATCCACAGCTTGCTTTGACCGACTAATGTTACTCTTCATCAGTGTTATCAACGAAAAAAATTGAACAAACTTAAATATCTCCGAAACTATTAGAGATAGGTATAGAACATATTTAATAAAAATTAAAGCCGACTAATAGACGAAGACAAGGCGTTAAAAAATATAGGGTGTGCTATTTAAAAAATGAAGATATAGCATTTTCAAATTTACGTTGTTGAATTAATTTTTGTGATCACCCGTTTATTCAAAGACTTCATGTTTGCCAGCAACAAAATGGTGGTCACATTGATCATTTATTATAATTTTAAGTGTTTGTATTTCAGTTAATATGTTTTTAGTTTCTTATGTATTTATATTTTAAAAATTAAACAAACTTAAATATCTCCGAAACTATTAGAGATAGGTATAGAACATATTTAATAGAAATGAAAGCCGATTAATAGACGAAGACAAGGCATTAAAAAAATATAGGGTGTGCCATTTAAAAAAATGAAGATATAGCATTTTCAAATTTATGTTATTGAATTAATTTTTGTGATCACTCTGTATATTGAAATCCAATTTTGACAATAGATTAAAGTAAGCTCATGTATGAATAAATTCTATACCAAAGATTATTTTTATCTTTAAAAATAACTGAGATACGCTAACTTGAATTATTACATAAAATGTCAGTTAGTTAAATTTGCAAATATCTCAAAAACTGTAAGATTTAGCTTGTAAGTAATTCTTATAAAAAAGATGTGAAATTATAAGGAGAATCGAAAAATAAAATAATATATAGGGTGTTCTATTTAAAATTAAAAGTTCTATATTGTACCAAACTATTTTACTTTAAGCAGCTTATAAAAATAGACAACTTTCGTATTTAAACTTATCTTCTAAGTTTAACGGCTAAGAGCTATCGACCGAATACGCACTATTGGGACACCCTATATATACATATATATATATATATATATATATATATATATATATATATATATATATATAGACTTTAAATTTCATGCACCTAACTGTTATCACAAGCTCAATCTTTTCATATTTTAATTTCCTTGTAATTATGAGTTTTAAGTTGTAAAAGTCATCTTCTAGGAATTAATAGAGTAACGTAACTACACGTGAATCATATTGAAAAACTAGAGTTGGAGTTTGTTGTAGCAAAATCGGAAACAGTTAAAAACAAACACTCTTTGTTTTAATTTTACCTTCACTGTATAAGGCGATTCATGCTCAACATATTCTCTCAAAAAGAACCGACAAACAACATTAATTTGGTTAGAGGTTTGGTTATTTGATAATTCTCTGGTTCGGTGGTATGAAAATTTCCAGGTTTGGTTTGAATTTCGTTTTCGAAGTAAAATGAATAGAGAACTAAACTGTAGTTCGATTCTTTACTATCAAGCTCATAGTTAAAGGCATAGGTTCCTTTTCTAACGGTAATTTCATCTTAAATAGGTTGCCTTTATAAAAGTGTTTCATACGAAACCAAGCAAACCTTAAAAATTAATTGACAATAACTTAAGAACGTAAACTCCACTCACAATATGTTTCTCAAGCATCTAAATAGATGTGTTTATTAACCTCTGCATGTTGTCATTCTGACGTCTATTTTAATTAACAGGTGCGATAAACGTTAACCAAAAAGTGCGCTGATGAGATATTTCAAAACGTGATATGGGATTGCATTCAAATTTCATATACGTGTTTATGATCAAAATGTTTAGACCCCAGTGATTTTGGATGAGGTTGATTCGCGGAGTAAGGTGTAAGAGGAGTAAATGTAATTTTCGGCCACACTAACCTAGAACTTCTAACCAATTCTACTCAAATTTAATACAAGTACTAATACCGCATGATTCATGGTGTTAGAGCTACGGGTATAAATTTCAGTAAAGTCGACACCGTTTATTTTAATATATTAATACTTATACTGCCACGTATATTATTTAGAAACTTCCGACGAAACTAGGCCAATCACTAGTGACTGACACGGCGTTATGTTATAAAGCCGTGTCAGTCGTATTCATTTGTAAGGAATTGGTAGAGGCTGCGTCAGACGCTTTTGGTTTATTTTACATGACAATTCGAATTAGAATCCTTTTAATGGCCTCTACGAATATCATACTGCATCAATAACGAGTCATTAAAAGTTTTCTTTATAAAAAAATCACTTTTATTAGTACAAATATAAAATAAATAAAACAAATTATTACGTTTTTAGATCTTTTAACAAAATACAGGTTAGAAAAATTTATTTCAGATTTTCAAAAAATGCATTATATTTTAGAAGAAATTTTAAAATGTAAAATAATTGTAACTAAATTATAATGTTTCCAAATATTGACAATACTTACATATATTATGTAGGCTCAATTTAAGGATTGGCACTTAAATAATCGTCAATTTTTGACAACACAAGTGACTGACGTAGCTTAATTGAAGCGTAATAACCTGTTAAAGCCATGTAGTTTTGTCAAAAGCAAATAACCAGCAGATTTGAATGCACGACACCTAGACGATCATTTAGGTACTAATAACGACTATAATGACTGTAAAACACAGGAAACTGTAATGATGGCGCAACCGGAACAGGTCACTAATAGGTTGATGGCGCAATTTAGGAGGCCAGTTTCACTCGTTTGTGGCTGACACGGCAGGGTAAGTGTTGAAGTGACAGATTTGTTTTATTTCGCCAATTCGATATTTATGTACTATTATGATAATAATTTCGAGCTTTCTAAAAATGCTTTCAAGTACCCACTATTATAAAGCCAAATCTACAAACACCATTTGGCTGGATTTTAGATACGTTATACGTTTAGATACAGCGAAGGACTGATGCAAAACAACATTTTGCAAACTTATTGAAACATGGCAGGTATCAATAAATGATTGTATATTACATTTACAGAAGGTGTTTTATCCATTTTGTTTAATAAAAGCATGGGCTATCATATAATTTAGCTTAACAAGAAAACTACAATTAGCTAAATTAAGTAAAATTTACGATGTTATACTTTCACACACCTGGACCAAGCTGACCGCTTACTCAGAGAAAGTAGCGAGTATTGGCGGTTAGATTTCCTGTCCTATTTTTCTTCGTAGTAAGTTGTTGACGGAGAAGTTATGCCAACTTCTAAAATTCAAGGTTGACTATATCGTTTAATTGGCTGTATGCTACAACCACCTCAACATATTACAACCCATTACTCTGTATTTTAAGTGTTTTGTAACTGTGGTTTTAAATATTATTTGAGTTAATCCACAGTTTTTTCGATTTTATCGCGACATTTCGGAAGCGGACTCTGCTTCCGTGATCAGGCTTTGTCCTGAAAAGGACTGTTTTCGTCAGTGTTTGAGTCGAATTCATAAGTTATGATTTTTCCCAAGCACTTGACTACTCTCAGATTCGAACTTGGTACCTTTAACCTACAAGTCTATACCTTTAGCGCTGAGCCACTGAGTAATCAATATATATTTTTTAGAACTTATGTGTATATTAAACTTTCTTTGTGGTTGCGCAGTAGTTTATTGCGCTTGAGCTCTTCGCATATTCGTTCCAGACTTATTCGGTGATTGTTGATGCCCCTGCGGATGTTGTTTTATGTTCCTGAGTTCCCACTTTGAGTGGTCTACTATTCTCTTCTATGCATTCATGGATGTTTCAAGCTTTCTGAAAAGTTGTTGGAATTTGGGTCCGTACCGAGTTACTACTTCCTGTGTTATAAGTGTTTTTGTAACTGTGGTTTCAAATGCTATTTGAATTAATCGGCCTATTGCCACAGTTTTTTTCGCTTTTATCGCGACGTTTCGGAAGCGGACTCCCTTCCGTCATCAGACTTTGTCCTGAGAAGGACTGTTGTTACACTGTGTCGAATTCACTTTGTGTGGCCTACTGCTCTCTTCTATGCATGCTGTGCCGGGTTTGCATGGAGCAGAGGAAGGTAGGTACTTCTCCTCTAGTGCTAGCTTGTTCATGGATGTTTCATGCTTTATGAAAAGTTGTTAGAATTCGGGGCCGTACCGAGTTACTAATTCTGTATTTACGAGTGTTTTGTAACTGTGGTTTCAAATGTTATTTGAATGAATCAGTTTATTTCCACAGTTTTTCGCTTTCTATCGCGACGTTTCGGAAGCGGACTGTGCTTCTGTCATCACGCTTTGTTATGAGAAGGACTGTTTTCGCGTTTGAGTCGAATTCATATGTTATGATTTTTTCCCAAGTACTTGACTACCCTCAGATACGAATTTGGTACCTTTGACCTACAAGTCTGACACCTTTATGCTATACAGTTTATCGGCGAAGATTAATTTTTTAATTTTTAACATATGGTTCAAGAAATCTTATCTAAAGTAAACAAAAGTTACCTTGAAAGAAGTACCTTCAACTTGTAACAAGTAAAAAATATGGATTAACGTAATTACAGTTTTCCTCATTATTATCGATAATGCAGTAGAAAATTTAAAACGCTCTGTAATCTTGTGGTATATACGCTATTTTTGACGCAGAACAAAAACTTAGAAATTTATACGATAGTTAAGTGAAAAGAAACACATAACGTTATTACTTAATGGTTATAAAAATTACTGAAAAAAAACTGATCTTACTCGAAATTCGAACCCGGATCCTGTTGCTTACAAAGCGGGCGCACTGCCATTGAGTTCTTTGATTAATTTGACACTCATGATACTAAAATCAAAGACTGAAATTTGTTACTATAGAACATTTTATTATGTAATTCAATCAGATTCTGAAATTAATAAATTTATCAATATTTCTAATTGCAGTAATACTACGTTAATGTTAATAAAAATTAATCAAAAATAGTTATTGTGTTTGGTACTGTTAATTTATAATTAATTTCATTGAATAAAGTAGTTCGCTAAAGTTTTTATTATTGTTGTTATTTGCGGAGTAATAATTATTTATCTAACTAGTTCGGAAGTTAAATTTCCCCATGAGTACTTTGTTTGCAGCACGACCGTAAGTCTATTAGTCAATTCGGGAAAATATATTCACAATAAGTATAAAGTTATTTGTAACGAATAAATTAATAAAATTAAAAACAAATAATTTAACATTGTTTACTTTTGTATTCTAAATGGATTGGTAGTATAGTCGACATTGTAATGTTGCATTGGTGTTATGGTTAATGTCAACAAAATTCAAACGTTGAGTCGCCATTTTCTTTAAAATTACTTTTATCCGCAAACGTCACAATACATTGCTACTGCCTTTGCCACATTCTCAAGAGCATGGATACCCATGACCATTTTGGTGCACTTTCCATTTTGGTATTTCACAAAAATCGTCGATTTTCAAAACTCTCAGGTCTTAAAGACACATACTGCCTATACCTCATTAAATATTCTTCTCCTATAAATGACCGTTTTTATTCGTTTTAGTGTCAGGTACATTTACTAGAACAACGAGCCATGATCTTCAATGTCATCAATTTTCAGTTTTACAAGTTCATTGCACCTCATTTCCCTGATATACCAAATATTAAAACTACCTATAAAACAAGAAATTTAATCAGTAACTGCGCGCAAAACGAATATTACTATATGTTATTTCTACCTTTGTTCAAATACTTCTCGTCAGTGCTTCCTAGAAATTTACCTAATTCTTCCTTAGTTAGAACTTTTGCTTTCTTTGAACTGAAACTCTCTCCTTGTTTTTTTATAAAAGTACGCAGTTTTAAGTATTTTGAGATATCCACGTTCTTCTTGAAATTTAGGGATGATTTTATCATCGAATAAAGCAAATGTTGGAACACAATGATTAATGAATCACTAATTAACTATGGCTTTCAACGTTCCAAAAGGATCCTTGTCTATATTTTAAAGAATTTACTTTCATTTAACTTCAGGTTATGGGCCCAGTAAATGCTTAAAAAACTAACCGGAATATCTTGAAAATTGATAGGAAATTGGAATTGTCAAGCAAGAAGACAGGTATACTTTGCTTGGAAATTTAGCAAAGGAAAAGCCGGAAAAATGGCGGAAAAGCAGCTCTTTTATGTAAAACCGTTTAATGGAACATCATTTTCAAACTGGGACTTTCGTGTTAGACTCTTGTTGGAACAGCAGGATGTATTAAAAGTTATTACGGAAACACCTCCAGCAGTTGGAACTGAAGAAATGCTACTTATCACAAAAAATGAAGTTAAGGCACGTACAATAATAGTACAATGTATAGATGATAACATTTTGGAAATGACTAAAGCTTCGGCAAAGAAATTTACGCAATTTAAAGTTCAATGCAGACCAGACAATGATCAGTATTTAACACAGTTTGAACAGACTGCATGTGAACTAAAAGCCGCTGGAAGTAAAATTGAAGAAAGCGAGCTTGTATTGTAATTGTTATCTTCAATGCCGGAATCCTATCAAGCGGTAGCTACAGCAATAGATATAATGTTCTGCCAAAATCAGGCTAGTATAGACATGGACTTTGAAAAGAACAAATTGCTACTGGAAGAAGCTCCTCAAGTAAAGTGTAAGTCCGAAACAAGTACAAATAGTTCAGCTTTTGTAGGTTATAACAGTGGAAGAGGTTTTGGAACAACGTCGAGAAGAAGAGGTTATGGAAGAGGAACGTATGGTAGAGCAAATTTTATTAGGAGCAATAACTCGAGTTTTGATTTTCCTTTTAAATGTCATGGATGTCACAAAATAGGACATAAACGAGCTCAATGCCCAGAAAGTGGATTTAATAGAGGAAAATATTACTCAGAGGAAATAATAAAGACTCAACTAGAGGTATATTTAATCCAGGAAATGTGCATGTTGTGCAACAGACCAGTAAAGAAGAAAACATATCTTTTTTGACAACATCCGAAGATAACGAAGTTTTTGGTAATAATAGTGAAGTTGTAAACTTTGTTGTGGACAGCGGGCTACAAATCATTTAGTAGGTGAGAAATTTAAAGAACTTATTTATGATAAAAGGACATTTGTGTTAAAATAAATGTAGCTAAGGCCGGTGAAACTCTAACAGCAATCGAAGAAGGAAATTTAAATTTAAAAAGTTGACAGGACGTAATATTACTATGAAACAGATTTGGTTGTGTGAAAATATAAATTATAATTTACTATCTGTCAGAAAATTGGAACAAAGTGGGTTGCAGATTATTTTGAAAGAAAAGCAAGTTCTAATTGTTAGGGACAAAGACATTATTTTATCAGGATCATTAAAAGGCAATTGGTATGTGATTATTTTCAGTACCAGAACTGAACAGTGCAGTTATTGGAATTGCTGACCAAATGTTGATGCATCGAAAGATGGGGCATTCATCCAAGTATCCTGCACCAGCGTTTTGTGAAGTGTGTCAACTGGGAAAACAAACCCGTCTCCCATTTCAAGAGGTTGGAAGACAGAAAAGCTAAGGATTTTCTGGAAATTATATCTAGTGATGTGTGGACCAATAACTTCTGAGACTTTTGATGGTAAGCGCTATTTCGTTACTTTTATAGACCATTACTCACATTTCGGTGTTGTTTATTTAATATCAAACAAATATTAGGTGTGCAAAATTTAAAATTTATGTATCTATGGTTGAAACAAAATTTAGCAAGAAAATTCATACTTTACGTTGTGATAATGGTGGTGAATACTCGTCAAATGTATTCAAGAAATTTAGTATAGATCAAGGAATCAAGATACGGTATACAGTATCATACAACCCTGAATAAAATGGTGTTGCAGAACGCTATAATCGGACAATCATGGATAAGGCAAGGTGTCTTATTTATGATGCAAAGCTGGAAAAGAAATTGTGGGAGAAGCCGTTAGGACCTCAGTATATAATTAATCGACTACCAACAAGAGCTATTTGTCAATCAAAGATGCCTGCTGAGTTGTGGTTTGGCTGTAAACAAAATTTAGAGAAGATAAAATTGTTTGGCTGTCCAGCATACAATTTGATTCCCAAGAAGTTAGAACATCGAAATTGGACCAGCATAGTCAAAAGCTAACCATGATTGGATACGCAGATAATGGATATCGCCTTTATGATCGAAATATGAAGAAAATTATCATAGGAAGAAACACAATTTTTCAAGAAAATTATGGAAATGAAAAGAAAGTAGTACTAGAAGAAGGGTTTATAGAAGAATCAAATAAAATTGATACGGACAATCCAGAAGTTATTACAAATGAGAAAGAAAGCCCTCAAGAGAGACGGAAATTAGATTCGCAAACAAGAAGAAGCACGCGTGAAAGAAAAATACCAACATATTTGGAAGAGTATGAACTAAATAATGATATATGGGATGATGAAAAGGACTATAATCTGTTTTCAGCATTATCAGTAGGTCATCTAATATGTGAAGTTCAATAAACTACAAAGAAGCTATTCAGAAAGATGAAGGTTGGAAAACAGCTATTGAAAGTGAGTTGAAGTCCTTGATAGAAAATGAAACGTGGGATCTTGTAATACCGCCAGATAAAGCTGAAATTATAGATTATAGTCCTTTTCATCATCCCACATATCATTATTTAGTTCATTCTCTTCCAAATATGTTGGTCTTTTCTTTCACTTTTTTTCCATAGAAGAGATTTTCATACATCTAGATAATTTCGTAAAGTAAGCCAGTAAAACGTTTTCAGAATAAATTTTAGCGTTTCTCTCAGAACACCATTTTAGAAATCTATTATAAGAAGCGTCGTAGACAGCAACAGATTTCGTTGGCAGTAAATTTTTAATTGTCTCGTTCGCTACTTCAGTAATCTCGGGAGGAGTACATCGTAAATCATAATCAGCATCCAACATTTCGCAGCACTCACTGCCACTACTTAAATTAATAAAAACTTTCAAAAATCTCAACACAAATTCCTATACTGACGCGTGACGTTTGCCTATTTAATGAGCGTCGTTATGGTTTCATTACTTGCAAAGCGGCGTCCTGATTATCTTATTCTTTTACCTGTTAATTATTTTGATCTTTTCTTTCGATCTTGACCAATTATTTTTACGTTTTCGGATAAAATAGTATATGTTATTCGGAGTAAAGTGACTTTATGTAGCTCAGCTGGATTATTTGCCTCACTTCGTTCGGCAAAATAAACATTCAACTTCGCCATAAACTATCACTTTTACTCCTAATAACATAATACATATTGTTAAATTGTGTTAAATTTGTGGAAAATTGGCGATTCGAGGAAATTCTGATGCCACCTGATGTTAAAGAAGCAGCCATTAAGGCAGCATTGAATTTGCTTCCCAAAAAGTCAAGGAGGTATATGACCACCTATAAGAAGTTTCTTGATTGGTGTAAGAAGAAGAACGTGACAAAATTTACGCAAAATTGTTTGTTGGCCTTTTCCAAGAACAAAGTCAAAAATCAATGTGGTCTATTTATTCAATCCTGGTCTACTAAAACGTAATTGCCCTAGTTTCTGCTGGAGAGTACAAAACACCTAGTTTCTGCTGGAGTACAAAACAGCGCAGTGCGGAAACCAAGTTTTCGGTGCATCGGAGTAACCGGAAAATTGAAGCTATGTCCCTAAAATAAGGAGTAAAATGCATGTTTTAGTCTCTGTGGTGCAAAAAAGTATTTTATTACCTTCTTTCAGGCGCGTCTAAAGTTTACAATCCTGACTTGTTATAATATTACTTAAATAAGGATAAGAAATAGGTTTGCCGGGCTCTATTCTGCTCGTGTGTCGGGATTGTCACCGAAACGTAACCCGCTTCTCTCATCTGTGCTCGTCCAGTTTTTAGGGTACCACTGGTGCCTGCGTGCGGGTTATTCATGCACTGTATCTACTGAGCATACCCTCATTTGTGCGTAAGCTAATCTTTTCTAATCTAATCGTTTCTGATATCCAGTGGTGAATATTCGTAGATATATCCAATAGCAATCTCTATTCCTAATTACAGTGATTGCAAGTATGCTTAAGTGCAGGTCCTGACGCGTGCCGTTTGCATCCTCCATCCGACTGGTACACTTACCTAAAGGTTCCACAGTGCCTACTGTCGTGCCTCGGCCAAAAGCATAATTGTGAATAGTGAAACTATAAGAAATAATTGATTTGAATCATTTTATACTGAACTAAATTCGAAAAATAAAAACAGGGTGTTCGAAGAAAATAGCAAGTCTTCCAGCATATTTAATAAGTGGCACAAATCCATGTATGAGGAGAACATAATTATTGCCTGGATATTGCCCATTTTGTAATTTATCTCACATACGTGATATATCCGACAGTGCAATAGAAGATGAGAGATATAAAATAAAATTAAATAAACATTGAATGGAAATATTATATCAGATTATAAAGATCTGGAACGTTACATACCTGAACCAAAATTGTATATTTGTCAAGCAAAATGAGGATATTGCAAGTGATCTTTATTCATATTTTTTAATTTTGTGGCTTAATGCAATAATTTATCGCAAATCTAGAAGTGTTTAAATACACACACACACACACACACACACACACACACACACACACACACACACACACACACACACACACACACAAATATATATATATATATATATATATATATATATATATACAGGTGAGGAATCTAAGCTCCGTCGGTTTGTATACGAAAAATGCTGAAATATTTTTGAAATCTTTTTAATTATCGTGTAGATAAATTAGGAGCACGTTTTAAAATTATTTTCGAATATGCAGGGTGGTCCATAAAAATTTTACGCATCAAAGTTATGAAAATTTAAATGGATCACCCTATATATGATGGCATATTTCGATTCTGTGGACTAAATAAAGGTCACTTATTGTTATAGACCTATACCTAACTCCACCTGTTGCTGAGATATTTCATTATTTGTGAGAATGTAGATCGAAATTCAAAAGAACTTTCTGTTTTACGTACTCGAGGATTTTTTTCAAATGTTTTCATTGTTTACTGAAAGCATCAAACTTTATAATCCACCGAAGTTATTATCACAAATTTATACTGGGTGTATAAAAACTCAGTTACTATTTTGACCAACATTAAAGCCAATTAACTTCCTTATTTTAAATGGAACACCTCGTATTTATCACCATATTTTTATTCTAATTTTAATTCCTCTAACAAAACTGTATATCACGGAGTTCCTATACAAATTATCTCGTTAAAACAGTATTTTTTGTCAATTTAGGCATTACTTCCTTATTTTAATCATGGAACTTTACTCGTCATTTATCACTCATATTTTTATGAGCTAGGTTTTGATCCAAAACTGTATTAGGGTTCTCGAGATAATCTCTTACCGATTTTTGTACTTTAGGATTTTCTAATTTAATCAATTAACTTTAATGTCGTTAATAACTCGATTTGTATGAGCAGGTTTTGATCAAACATTGTTTTATTGTCGAGATAATCCAACCGTTTGACTAGACTTTCCTTAACAATCACTGAAAGACGTTAATAACTTGGTAAATAGTAAAAAACATTGTTTTATTGAACAAACACAGCTTAACAATGACTGAAAGACGTTAATAACTGGGTAAATAAAAAACATTGTTTTATTGAACAAACACAGCTTAACAATGACTGAAAGACGTTAATAACTGGGTAAATAACAAAACATTGTTTTATTGAACAAACACAGCAACTGATAAGTAAAAACTTCAAACGTTTCAATAAATGTTCAAAATGATTTCGTTTCTTTTAATACATAAATGAACTCTCTAGGAAAAACTTCCTAACTTTTCATCAACATGCTAAATGGGTATTTCGTTTTAATTAAAAACTGTTCTAGATTCTCATTCATGTTGTCGGTGGTTGGTGGTGTATGGATTAGACAATATTTTGATTGTATCCTCAACAATGATAAAAATCAGGACTAGTTAAATCAGGGGATCTTGCCGGCCAATTTTGTGGGCCGCCGCGCCTATCCACTTGTTGGGAAATTGCCTGTCCAATTCGTCCTAACATTAGCATGAAAATGCGCCGGCGCTCCGTCTAAGTGTAGCCACATTTCTTGCCGAATATCAAGCGGCATGTGTTCCAAAAGAAGAGGCAAATTTCCTCTTAAAAATTAGAGAAATATATCACCGTTCAAATTACCATTAAAAAAACGGACCTACTACATGTGTTCCCATTATACCACCTCACATTTACGGACCATCTGTGTTGCCTATCGAGAGTTCTAAAAAAATTAGGATTCTCGTCACTATAATAATGATAGTTATGTCTATTTACTAAACCGTTATTGTGGAACGTTGATTCGTCCGAAAAAGCACAAAATCCAAAAAAATTTCATTATCACCAAATTTTCTAAACCCATAAACAAAATGCAAGCCTTCAATCGTAATCCACTTCTAAAAGTTCTTGGTCTAATTGAATGTGATATGGATAAAACTTATTCTTCTTTTTTATCCTTCCAATGCTCCTGACTTATCTCAAATTCTTTACTTATTCTCCGCTGACTGATATGTGGATTTTCTACCAGATATTCCATAACGACAAAATTATTCTCTTCGTTACCGGTAATCGGCCTTTGCTTTTGTCGTGTCTTGTATGATACACTTCCAGTGCTTCGAAAATCTTGCAATATTTTTTCTAATGAACGCCTGTCGGGATGACGCCTATCAGGATACATTTGTGCGTAAACCCTAGATGCTAGCAAGCAATTATCATTGCATTTCCCAATTACTAAGATCATGTCGCACTTTTCAATTCGAGAATAGCAAGCCATTTTAAATAGTAGGTACCCACCTAATAAAACTTATTCTCAAAGTTGATTAGCTAAAATGATTTAATTTTAACACGAACTATGACTTTTCAATAAATTCGTTTATTTTATGTGACAGTAAGACCGTCAAAGCCTGCTTTTCAAGAACAAATTGCATGAAATTATTATTGGAATAGAAAATCCTAAATTACAAAAAATCTGTAAGAGATAGGTATAGGGAACCCTAATACAGTTTTGTAGGGAATTAAAATTAGAATAAAAATATGGTGATAAATATGGGGTGTTCCATTTAAAATAAGGAAGTTAATTGGCTTTAATGTTGGTCAAAATAGTAACTGAGTTTTTATACACCCAGTATAAATTTGTGATAATAACTTCGGTGGATTTTAAAGTTTGATGCTTTCAGTAAACAATGAAAAACATTTGAAAAAATTCTCGAGTACGTAAAACAGAAAGTTCTTTTGAATTTCGATCTACATTCTCACAAATAATGAAA